>JAEMWC010000375.1:197500-247500 GCA_016490735.1 Pachyseris speciosa
CTGAACATTGTGTTTGACAAACATAACATTGGTGACTAGCCGATAAACTAATGTCCTTGGGCGAGAAACCTCTGCTAGCAGGAAAACAAACAATGTTTGACCAAACACAAGACAAAGCGAGTACACAGGACACTTTTTGCGTGTTATCGCTGAAATTTTCACGTTCTTAATTTGGTTTGCTTTTTACTGACTGTGCACTTTCTTGGTTGGGTTGGCTAAACGATCAAACATTTGTTCGTAGAGCGAAATGTTAGATGAAAATGTTTCATCTGGATCAAACATAGAAAGCCGTTTTAAATTATCTTCCAACACGATGTTGAATGAAGTGTTTGATCGTTTAGCCTGGGCTTAATGCTTTATTTTACGAGGACTCATTGCGATTACTTGTTAATAAGTTAGGGGCAAAAGTTTTTTTAATGCTGTTGAGGCACCGACGTCGAAAAACACTGAAAACAGTCAGCCAAGCGGAGTGAAAACACTCGTTCGCTTGCATGAAAACAACAAAACAAACAAACAATTCAACTACTTCGTTGCTTGCAAAACGAGTAGAGATGATTGTTATTTATATCCAGTCGAGAGAAAAAAACCATTTAATGTTAAGCTTCAATTCATTTAATTGAGTCACCTGTGATGTAGAGGTTGAAAATACGAATCCACTTGAGTTAAAACACGCATCTGGAAAAATAACAAACGGTTTGTCCAAAGAAAGAACTTCTTCCACTAACTTTGAGCTACTCGTTCCTCCCATTAATGCCGGTGAACTGTTAAGTGACCATTCTTGGTGAGCTGCGAGGTGCCGCGGTAAAGTGAAAGTCCTTGAAGCCTTGAATCATTTTGTTTTTCAACCACACAATCCGGGCGTCGATTATGGAAGTCGAGCCAAGTTTTAAGCGTTTCCTGAGGCAAATGTTTTGCTATCCTTTTTATCACTTGAAAATTCACCTGCCAGAGTATCTGTTAATTAGTTATTGATTTCTATGCCTTTTACGCGAATTAAAAGACAAACTTCGCAAACTTCGAAGAAGATGAAGTTGTTTTGGTCAAAATGAAGAAACCAACTGACTGTGAAATTACGAGCCGCAGAAAGCGCGCGGAAAATTAAGCCTCGTTTTGGTTTGGGTGCCTCGTTTTGGTTAAATTAACCTGGTTTGAGCCTGCGATCTAATCTAAAACAAGTACGTGGTCAGCGGTCAAATTCAAAAAAACAGCTGACCTATATAAGCTCAAAACTTGAGCCCGCAATATGGCCACGTGATACTGGTCAGCGGAAACCTTGTTTTGACAGCTGTCAATTGGCCATGACACGGATGTCCTATATCAAAGTTGCACGCTGCAAACTAGCTGATGAGCTGGGGACCCAGCTGGGTCAGGTGGAGTATGGCCGCCATGTTGGATTGTTATGGTTATTATTAGGATATTATTAATTATTGGGCAACTCCACCGTCGTCGTCGTCGTCGTCGTCGTCGTGCGCGCCCACGAGCAATACCGCTAGCCGCTTTTACCATGAGAAAAGCAGTTGACGGGTTTCTATAGGTATGGTGCTCCGCCGGAGCTCCGCTATAATAACTAGAACAAAATTTGAGCGAGGTCACCCCAGTCGCTCCATAAAAACTAGAACAATTTGAGCGAGGTCATCCCAGTCGCTCCATAAAAACCAGAACAAAACTTGAGCGAGGTCACCCCAGTCGCTCCATATAAACTGGAACAAAATTTGAGCGAGGTCACCCCGGTCGCTCCAAAAAACTACAATTAGAATAAAATTTGAGTGAAGACAGGCCAGTCGCCAGATAAAAACTAGAGCTAAATTTGAGCGAGGTAACCCCAGACGCTGCATAAAAGCTAGAGCAACAACACGAAAGTAAAAAGGGGGAAAAAACGACAAGGCATGTGCTAAACTAAAACCAGCACGAAACAAAAAATCGAACAAAAAATATACCGAACCTACCAATTCTGGTTGACCGGCTGGTCGGGCCGCTCCTTGAGCGGGGACTTCAACAGCGGGTTGTACAGCCGCAAGTTGGCCACCAAGCGGAGGTTGAGGGCCATCGGCTTGTAAAGCAGCAGGTTGGACGGCCGGAACCTCGGGCTGTGCATCAGGTTGTACGACTGGTTCTTGTAAAACCGCCTGAATATCTGCTGCGAGCGGGGCTATTGGAACCTGAGCCATGTGGCGCAGCGATGGAAGCGACAGAAATAAAGCGAAATCTCCTAGGACGGGTCTAGAGACCTTAAACTTTGCTGGAACTGACTGAATAAACAAGCAACTGCTCTTAAATAGAGCAGAAAGGCTCGCGAGAATGCTATGCATTCCCCTGGGTCACGCTGGGATTTTTAGGGAGTGTACAGTGGCTTATTTTGGCTTTCGTGCGTGTATTCCCCTGGTGAGAATAGGAAATAATTTTGCACGCGCCTTTTACCCGAGCTAAACGCAAGGGAAATAATTTCTCGAGTATACCAAAGTTTTTGACTTGTTTACTGCATGGACAACTCCAAGCACAACGTTCCGAATTTTCATTTTCAAGAGAAAAAAACCATTTAGAATCCTTCTTGTTGCTTATAAAATCAAGACTGACCACCGTCTTGAAACATGTGTGTACAGAAAACAGACAAAGGGCTTCTTCTTTACTACCCAAGTCACGTTGATAACAGGTATAAACGATCACTTTTAAGAACTATGTTAGATCGTGCAAAACGTTTGTCATCAAGACCAGACTTCTTTTCTCAAGAATGTAAGAACTTGCAGGGGTGGATCCAGGATTATACATGAGTGATTTGCACCAACTTAACTAGGGGGGTTTGGGAAATTTGAAATTTAGTGCCCTCAGAATGCAATTTTCCTGCATTCTGAGAGCACTTCAAGCCATTCAGACACATCAACAGCACCTCCTCAGAAAGGCATAATTCTGTACAAAAAATCATTTCAGAGTATTTACACAAACAAACCAGAATAACATTAAACTAAGCAATAGAGTTAGACTGTATTTGACTATGTAAAGTAATTTGTTTTTACATAAATTTGCCTTTGAAGATGTTAAGTAGATCTGCTGCCTAGATTGCTGTCTTGGATGCTTGTGGGAGTGGAAATAACTCTCCAGTGGGAATCATCTCAGTAAGCTCATACTGGGAATGGAGGAAAAAATATTAAGATTAGTGAATATTAAGAAACATCATTGTTATGAAAATGTAACAGCATAAACTGAAAAGTTGGAATCATACTTGCCTTTTTCAGACTGATAGATCAGTGTATAAAGTGATGTGGTCCAATGAGCTCAGACTGAGAGAATATGTAAAAGCCATTTAAGCTTATTGAACACCCAGTGTCAGTGGAAACATAACTCTAAAAACTTAATTGAAGAATGAGTTTTTGTCCAGATATTAGTACTAATAAATTGTACCACAGACACCAGTTATGTATCTGTACTGTTCTCCATCAGTTTAAGGATTACATCAATCCTGATGGAACATAACTCACAAGTACTCTAGAAACACTAGTGACTGACTGGTACAAAATTATTCATTTAAAATATTTGCCATTCTCATTCTTCTAGGATGTAAATTAGAAAATAAATCTATAATTTGTTCAAGGTCTAATTCCATTTCTCTATGGGCATGCATCAGTGCTAATCCATTCAGTCTATCCTGGACCATTGTACTTCTCAAATAAGTCTTCAGATTTCGGAGGGTTGAAATGGACCTTTCACAAGATGCCGATGAAATAGGAATGGTTATCAGGATTTGAAGTATAGTATATATATTGACAAAAGCACCCTTATCAATTTGTTCCAGGGTGGCATCTATACTGTCAGGGATGTCTTCTCTTCTATCATTTTTCTCCCTCCACATTCTTTCCCACAACAAAAGCTCTGCTGGTAAACCTGCATAATTAGGGATATCCTGTCTGTAATGGTTACAAAATTCCCTAACATTATCCTTCCAAATGGGGTTAGTAGCCAACAAAATAGAAGGAATCACTGACAATCCTTTGTAGCACACAAAAACATCATCCTCAAATCTACTGTCCAGTTGCGCAAGAGCATGGTTAAGGAAGTCTGTTGTCAGATTGATCCTGTAATAGTCTTCAGGGGTTGGGGCTGGTGCATTGTTTCTGTGAACTTGCCTCTGAATTATCCTGGGCATGCTTGGCTGTACTGAAACACGTCTTGCTAGGGTAACAGCTTCTTCATAGAGAGCATGGTGCCTAGTATCAATGTCAGTTTGCATATCTGTTAAGGCTGATTTTAACAGAACAATTTCCTCTTTTGCTTTGAGAAGATCCATTGCTTTCTTTTGTAGCCTAACTGTGAGTGGTCTGATTAAGTCTAAAATGTGTCTGACAATAACAAGAGTAACAATAAAGGAAAATGTGATTGCATTAATTAAGGCTTGTGCATCATTTCTACTGTTTTGATTCCAGTTCCCATGGCCAGGAGCATTTCTGTTCATTGAAATGTCTTCAAGTGTAGCCACAACTGGGTGAAGAAGCTCCACAATTCGGTCCATACCATCAATGCGCTCAATCCACCTTGTTCGACACACATTTACCAAAACAAAGTGGTTGGCAGCAGGCATCAATACTCTAATCTTGCTGATCAAATGCTGTTGTCGCTTCGGGGAATTGTCAAAAAATTCTGAGAGCTTTCTTACAACATCCATCATGTTTCTAACAAGTGGTAATTGGCATGTGTCAGCAACACACAAGTTAAGCCTATGGTTCATACAGTGAACGTAAATAGCCTAATGTCATGTTCAGCCCTAATAAGTGATGAAGCTCCATTCAAGCGCCCAGACATATTGCCTGCACCATCATAACACTGGCCACGACAGTCATCCATAGATAGTCCTAAATCAGCTACAGCACCAATTATTAAATCTTTGATAGCTGCTCCTGTTGTTCCATCCTCACAAAGGTAGAATCCCACAAATTCTTCTCTGACTGTTTTGGTTGAATCAAGAAATCTGATCACCACTGAAAGATTTTCTTTATTTGATATGTCAGCTGCTTCATCAGACATAATAGAAAAATATTTGCTATCCCTGATTTCCTGTGACAAATTATTCACTATGATAGCACCCACAGTTGTAATCATCTCATTTTGAATGGTTTTAGAGATATATGTCGCATTTCTGGGTGCAGTTTCCAGGTGATGTTTTAGTGTTTGGTCGCCGCTGTTAATTCGAAATTCTAACAGTGCCTGGAAATTACCGGCAAGACTAGCATTTAGTGGATCATCATCTCGTCTACCTCTGAGGGCTATGTTGTTTTTTCCACAGAAAATTATTGTTTTAAAAAGGGATTTCAGAATTTCACGATTTCTATTGATTTGCTGTTGGAGTAAGTTGTTGATCTGCTGATCAACTGGGACCGCTTCTCTTTTCATATTTCTCAGAAAATTCTCCATTGCAATCACTGCAAAATTATGCATCTCACATTTTCCGCTCGCGTGTTTGCTAAAACGTGAAATGGCGGACGTCCAAAGTGTGAGTGGAGACTTGTACAATTTGTCTAGTTTATTCGTATTTCGCCCACACTGGACTCCAAAACAAATACACGGTAAACAAAATGCACCATCGAGATATTTAGAGTATGCTAGCCAGGGAAATCTTTTCAGCCAGCTCCACACAAAATGACGGTTAGAATTCGAACATTCCACTGACACTGGGAAATCAAATAGC
This sequence comes from Pachyseris speciosa, assembly GCA_016490735.1. Taxonomy (NCBI): domain Eukaryota; kingdom Metazoa; phylum Cnidaria; class Anthozoa; order Scleractinia; family Pachyseridae; genus Pachyseris; species Pachyseris speciosa. The sequence continues at coordinate 203,175 of JAEMWC010000375.1, forward strand.
TCACCTGGTTTCCACACATTCTCTATGAACTTGAGCTTGTCCTGGTCCGAATATGAGCTGATTTCCTTGAAAACCAAGCCAACATTGTACTGAGAACAGTCCTCCTTTCGACAAACTGGATCGCCTCGAACCATAGCTTTATAATTAAAATTCCCTTGTCTTCCTCCGTTGCAAGTTAGCAATGAACTCTAATCGGAACAAGAACAAACGAAGGGACTTTCGGGGAGATGCTTCCCTTTATATACGATTGTCAGTAGTTTCCACGGTAGTTTGCGGCCTGGATAGCCAATCACAACCGAGTTTGAGTAGTTCGCAAGACAATGTGAGTGTTTCTGGCCAATCGAAGAGGGTTTTGAGTGATTTGTGAAAAGATCAATAAACCATTCTGTCCCACTCACTGCGTACAAATTTTGTCCGGTTGTGCATACGAAATGTTTTCGTGTTGTACTCGGAAGTCTCGACAAAAGACGAAAGCGCGCGAACGGAGACTCGTCTAGGCTGGGTTTGCTGTTTAATAGACGGAATAACGAAATACGACGCTTTTTTCTTTGTTTTACTTCATAATAAACAATAAAACAAGAAGGATAATTGATTTCTTGAGCTACAAGAAAGAACCTGAGAAATAACAAACGCAGGTTTGGAAAAATTTGAGTGATTTCTGGAAATCACTTGAACTACTCTGGATCCACCCCTGACTTGAAAGGGATATTTTTGAAATTGAAATATCCTGAGAAGCTTATCGACGCAACTATCAACAGCTTTCAGCGCCCTCCAGAACCGAGTCACACGCCATCGGACAGGATCACTATCCCTTTCAAAGATCAAAAATCTGCCGACGTGGTTCGCAGTCGACTTCGTGACCTCGGAAGAAAGATCAACCATGATCTACAACCAATTTTTGTCAGTAGAAAGATCATTGACGAGCTCAGAGTTACGGAATTAAAGCCTCCCTTAGTGAATCAGCAGTGCGTAGTCTACGAATTCAAATGTGATTTGTGTGATACAAATTATAATTGTTACACGTGCCGCCACCTCCATCAGCGTGTTGAGGAACATAAACATTCTGTAATCGGGAAACACTTCGAAGACGAGCATAATTTAAGACCGTCGAACCTGCGTGAGAATTTTAAAATTCTTAAGAAATGCCGGAGCAAACTAGAGTGTTTAATTTTTGAAATGCTCTTGATTAAGAAGAAAAGACCTAAGCTAAACACCCAAAGTGACTCTATTCGCGCGAAACTCTTTGTGTGAACACCAGACTCTCGCGATATTATTTCATTATTCACATTCTTATCATTCACATACACACCTATTTCTGTATATATGTAGTGTCAATTAACTTAATGTATCCACATTCGACAATGATGACATGAGGTCGTCGAAACGTCATGTAACGTTTTTATCGTTAATTTTCCTTTTGAAATGTTTTTCTAAATCGATCTTTATCTCAAGTAAAGAAACAATTGAATAGATTATTGCTTTTATAACTGGAATGTAAAGAATATAATTTATGTTTGCCGCTATATGTACTATTGGTGTCCCATGAAATGGACATAAGTGAGACACTACTATAACAATAGAAATCAATGGGGCAAAAAAAGCGGAGAACGCTGCTGTTGTGACTATAAATTTAATAGCGTTTGGTCTCACAAGATCATTCAGTCCGCAATGTTAACGAAAGCGAGACGAGCCATCCCAAGAACCTGCTCCCCACCAATTGAGCAAATCGTAGTTTTAGTTGAAGTTGTTTGAATAACTCGAAGTAACATTGGAGCGTACAGTTAAGCGGGGATGCTACATAAAAGTACTCTACTCTCAAAGGTTTTCTTGAACACAAAAAGAAATTTTGCTAAAAACCGTCATCAAATTGATTGATTTATTTTACTTTTTCATACTTAATGCATACATCCGTTTTGGTCCGGCATTACAGCGTAATTTATTGAAACTAGCACTCGTGTGTCAACATGATTTCGTGAGGTCTTAAAGTACCTTAATTTTTTTTACAGTTATTCAATAAAAATAATTGCTAATAGCACAACTCAAGAATTGTTCATTCTTCCCCACATCCGTTACCAAATTTCAGTCCATTCTCTTTCCTGGAAGTCAATCGCGAGATCCTTTGTGCCGAACCAAAAGAGCGCGATATTCGGAGATGAGACAACAGGTTGTTTCCAGGGTCTGAAAGAAGACAGATCTGGAATCGAGGTTAGAAAATGATATACAGTAAGTATGATATCAGCCTAATGGTGTCAAAGAAGAAGCAAACCAAAATATTACTAGTAGTAATCGTAGATTAGCGAGTGCCTTCGAATCTTGCTAGGTTTGGTAACTGTTAAAAAAGCTATGTGTGATAAGTTTTGCATTTGAAAGCTGACACTGTGTTTTGTGTCATGGCTGTCGTTGGTTTTGTGTTATTTGTTTGGTATGTTTCTATTGTAGGATAGTATTCTTTGGAGTTTTCCTTTAAAATAGGGGTGGTAATGCAAATAGGTTAAACTGGCTATGTGTACTCAATGAAAGATCTACTTGTATAAAATCTGGAAGAAATGAATTTTTTTCAAATTTTAAAAGGGTGTGTACAGTGTTAAGGGACGGACGATTATGTTTTTGGAGGGGATGAAAAATCGTAAAAAAGTTGGTGACAGACATGATATGTAGAACTAGAAAGTTTGGAGAATTGAAGAAAAAGTATTTGCAGACACAATGAAAACAATGCGTGGGAGCGAAAAATTTTCCATCGGTCGTCCAAAAAAATAATGATTCATGACATCCTTCTTTATTATCAAAGGAACAGTGTCCTGGCTGATATACCGTGTTGTTGTGGTTACTGGCTTTTAGCCAGTAGCCTCTATGTTACATGGTCTTGGTAAGTAAAGCCGCTGTTAGACGTTGAAACTTTTAGCTGAAACTTGTGTGCAATGGCGTGACAACACCGAGCGAGACCAGTTTCACGAAGTGGTGTTACACAGAGAAACTCTTGTTTTTATCACCATTGCGATCTTTGCGACCGTTGCAGAAGTAGAAAGCGCTCTACTTTTCGTGAAACTTGTCTCGCAACGGAAGTTCGAAAAAGTTTCACGAAACCGACCATGTTACACGGTGCAACGCCTGCTGAAACTTGTTTCGCAGCGCCGTTGCACACAAGTTTCAGCTAGGGTTAGATACATTGTGCTCGAAAAATTTGAGCATTATACTTTTGAGCGTCACCCTCAAAACAACAGCATTATGCCTAAATTTAAGCTCGAGAAGTAGCATTATGCTCGACTGATCTTGGTTATATTAGATGCCTTTTTCCATCCCTTCACTGCCTTCAGACAAAAAAATACCTTCATAAGTCAGAAACACAACATTTCATTGCATCAATTACAACTTTACAAGCAATAAACAACAAATAATGTTCAAAAGCACTCAAAATGTCAACTGGCAAGCCTTAGCAGCCTGGCATAATGATGCGACTAGGCCTTGAAAGTAGCAACCAAGCCTTTGAATATGTTAAATCCTTACTAAAAGCACTTGAAAGTGAGAATTTCTCATTATACTTATGGAAATATTAATTTTTCTTCTTCTTATTATTCTCTTTAGTCTTTATGCTGGAAAAAAAAAAATTCCTATTATGCCAGCATTATGCTCGATGCTCCGACTAGAGCATTATGTCCAAAATTATGCCGGCATAATGTATCTAACCCTAGTTTCAGCTAAAAGTAAGTCCGACTTTTGTCACGCAATATAATAATTTTTCATATTTTGAATACAAACAAACAACAACCTCCATAAATCAATTTATCACGCAGCATTTAGTAAATATGCGAGGTTTCATAAGAATCCGACGCAAACCGTAGTGATCTCATAGCTGGCTTTCATATGTTATGTCTCATTTGCATACAGTAAAGCCAGTGCGTTCAATCTCTAGTTAATATAGCCTTTTTTTATTGTATTGACTGCGAAGAAATATTCAGGGAAAGTGATTTGTGGGCTGGTTTCAGTCAGTGTCATAAACCAGTTGCAAAGTTGAACACAACAGTAACTTTTAATAGTTCAACATCTTAGAAATGTACTTGATACAATGGCAGTGGTCAAAACAAATAGTGGGACAAAATTGGACAAACGGATATATTATGTTTTACAGTAGTTTATAATTACTAAATTGGAATTCAATAACTTAGCATGTCAAAACTTACTATTAAACGAGATGAGTTCACTATAAAGTTGCAATTGGCCATGTTCTAAACGAGTAAGGGCCTGGGAACGAGGTTTTAAAATTTGTCGATTGTAAAAAATTGTTTCCACTGCATGAAAGAGCATCTCAAAAATGGTCACCTAACCAACTTTGACGCTGTTCAGTTGTATTGGAGCTGAAAAAAAAAAAAGCTTTTGAGACTTTGTATGGTTTGGAGGGACACACTTTCCGAAATAGAGACATTTGTATGGGATATTTTAAAGTTTTAAATATATGTTATCTAGCGGCTTTTCAACCAAACGTTGCTGAAAAAGCTTATTTTGAGATACCCTTCCATGTGAGAATCGATTTAGTTCAATTTCATTGATTTTCAATGAAATTAGGATTCGTTTCCAGGCCCTTACTCGTCTAGAACATGGCCAATTAAAAAGGAAACTTGCATAGCTCAACATGTCAATGTATTTTGTGGCCCACTTATAAAAAGTAATTTTAAACGAGATGAGTTCACTAAATTGCAATCGAGTCTCACAAGTATGAGCGCAGAGAGAAGTTGAATCTCCTGAGAAAAGCAAAAGCTGAATTGACACACAACTGACACAACTGAGTCGTTGTCGTAGCCGAGGCGAATTGCAGCGTCTGTTTCCTAGAAAACACACCATTACACACCATTCTGATATTCTCGTAGGTAGCCTTAGCCATATTTGCTAGTGGAAATTAGACTAAATCAACAAAACTTCACTTACGTTGTGGAAAACTGCGAAAAGCGAAAATATGATGCCATAGCTGGCTGGAATCTTTCCACCTTGAGCGGTATTAAATTTCAAAACATCAGCACGTGAGATCGAGGCTATATGTGCCACATAGTCCAAAATGGCGCCCAAACGCTCTAATCCGCCTGGAATCAAGAACCCGCGAGAGTGATTTCTTTAAATTCGACACGATTAGTATGCGTTCTCCTTCGTCGAACGCAACAACGTTTTCGTCGACGAAATAAATTGAGTAAATGCATTGCTACTGCCCTTCTTGATTTCTCATCAAACCGACGCTTAGGGGCGGTTACTATAGCATGAAGCGAGTTCTTCTGGTGCGCCACAGGTAACCCACTCGACGGGATCTTTGCCTAAGTTTTGCAGAATGAAGCGAATTAAGCCGATGAGTCACAGGTTGGGTACGAGGTAGGTTTGCATAACCCGGTCTCTACAAGATAAAGCGAGTGACGTACATGAGCCACAGGTCTGGCGATCGGCTGGAGGTTAACACGGCCCTTTTCAGCTTTCCTCCAGCGAGTGATGGTTGTCCAATATACATGCATTGTAACGGTCCGTATACTCGATGTGACGATCCGTACGGATTGTACGGAGCGTAAACCTAGCAGTCGATCTTTAGAGAGTGGCATACGCTTGGTGAATTGCATGTCATTAGTGGGGCTTGGAATATTTTCATGGCGACTGATTGGAGTGGGTGGCCATACGGTAACTTGAATTTCAAAAGATATGCAACAATTTATGTTCGTTTCATGTGCTTGCCCCATTTACTATTAATAGCCACCCCGTTAACTCGGTCAAATTGTTATTATCGCCCCGTTGGTGGCCTACTACAAACAGAGTTCCACTGTAACACAAAAACTCGCGCTCAAGTAAAGAAACAACTGAAAACATTATTGCTTTTATAACTGGAATGTAAAGAATATAATTTATGTTCGTTTGATATGTTTGCCGCTATATGTACTATTGGTGTCCCATGAAATGGACATAAGTGAGACACTACTATAACAACAGAAATCAATGGGGAAAAAAAGCGGAGAACGCTGCTGTTGTGACTATAAATTTAATAGCGTTTGGTGTCACGAGATCATTCAGTTCGCAACGATGTCTACAGTGCGAGAACAGCGCGAGACGGTCCGGTACCTTACGAAGAGAAAAATCTCCAAAGAAAGAGCTGAATTTTTTAGATTATCAACGGGGACGCTTTCTTCCCTCTGAAATGTAGGCCAGAGGAGTTAAGAAGGGGTTTTTTGAAAAAGGCAAGTGGAGAAAGAGACACCTTCAAGCTAATGTTGTTTTGTTTGGGGACGGCAGTTCCCCAAACTTCATCTCAAAGTGGATACTGCTATCACAAATTTGAGCACCTGAGAAAACTGTAAAGAGGGCTAGGCAGATGGAGTTCGTCCGAAAAAAAGAAAGTACGTGGTTCTATTTCGACCTTGACAACAGCAAACCTCTATACCTTGAGCCAAGTACCGGCCCTATCGAGAAGAAAACGAGAAAAACAACAACAGAATCTACAAAAGAACAAAAACCCTGCACTGCAGACAAAAAAGGAAAAAAAACAAAAACCACTCCCTTATTAGCCACCAAATGTATTCAAAAATATGACCAATTAATGTGATGATAATTCTTTATAATAATAATAATAATAATAATAATAATAATAATAATAATAATAATAATAATAATAATAATAAGAAATGATTTGTAAATACATGAGACAAGAAATATAAGTGATAGAAACCGACGTTTCGGTGCATCTTGCACCATTATCAAGGTTACATAATTAATGATAATATATAGATTTAGCCAAGCCTAAAAGCGGAGCTCCATGGTTATTATTTTAGTTACTGGTATTGAGCAACTTCGCATGGCTTTCCTTGCGCCAATATTTTGTGTTTAGAGCAGTCAACAGGAATTGACCGCGGTTCAAAAACCTCAAAACATTAAAACATTCCAAAACAACACGACGCCTATGTTTGTTCGAAGATTCTTGGAAAGGGTGAAGAAAGTTGACAAGTAAGCTTCTATTAAGCTAGAAAAATTACTAAGCAATCTTAAGTTTTTACATAACGGTCCGTAGAGTATGAACCTGATCGTTTAGAGCAGTCAACAGGAATTGACCGCGATTCACAAACCACAGAATAACAAAACATTACAAGAAAACAAATTCACTGACGATGCGTAGGTTTGGAGAAGGTAGGGAAAATAGACAAGTGACAATTTCGTAGCAAAAATTGTTAAGCAATTTTGACATAAGCTTAAATATCGGAGAAAAGAGAAAAAGGAAAACAAACCGATGGTTGGATTGGTAATCGCACTGGGCCGAGAAAAATTAAGAATTGATATTATTTGTGTTTTCAGAAGTTGCTGAAATTGTCTTCTTTGCGCAAAACACAAGTAATACTAAAGCCCCCGCTAAACGATCAAACATTTTCCTGAACATTGTGTTTGACAAACATAACGTTGGGTGACTAGCCGATAAACAAATTTCCTTGGGCTAGAAACCTCTGCTAGCAGGAAAACAAACAATGTTTGACCAAACACAAGACAAAGCGAGCACACAGGACACTTTTTGCGTGTTATCGCTGAAATTTTCACGTTCTTCATTTGGTTTGCTTTTTACTGACTGTGCACTTTCTTGGTTGGGTTGGCTAAACGATCAAACATTTGTTCGTAGAACGAAATGTTGGATGAAAATGTTTCATCTGGATCAAACATAGAAAGCCGTTTTAAATTATCTTCCAACACGATGTTGAATGAAGTGTTTGATCGTTCAGCCTGGGCTTAATGCTTAATTTTACGAGGACTCATTGCGATTACTTGTTAATAAGTTAGGGGCAAAAGTTTTTTTAATGCTGTTGAGGCACCGACGTCGAAAAACACTGAAAGCAGTCAGCCAAGCGGAGTGAAAACACTCGTTCGCTTGCATGAAAATAACAAAACAAACAAACAATTCAACTACTTCTTTGCTTGCAAAACGAGTAGAGATGATTGTTATTTATATCCAGTCGAGAGAAAAATACAAATTGCTTTCCTGAACAAAAATAATAACGATTAAACCATTTAATGTTAAGCTTAAATTCATTTAATTCAGTCACCTGTGTTGTAGAGGTTGAAAATACGAATCCACTTGAGTTAAAACACGCATCTGGAAAAATAGCAAACGGTTTGTCCAAAGAAAGAACTTCTTCCACTAACTTTGAGCTACTCGTTCCTCCCATTAATGCCGGTGAACTGTTAAGTGACCTTTCTTGGTAAGCTGCGAGGTGCCGCGGTAAAGTGAAAGTCCTTGAAGCCTTGAATCATTTTGTTTTTCAACCACACAATCCGGGCGTCGATTATGGAAGTCGAGCCAAGTTTTAAGCGTTTCCTGAGGCAAATGTTTTGCTATCCTTTTTATCATTTGAAAATTCACCTTCCGGAGTATGCCTTTTGCGCGAATTTAAAGACAAACTGAAGAAAACAAAATGAAGAAACCAACGTACTGAATGTGAAATTACGAGCCGCAGAAAGCGCGGGGAAAATTAAGCCTCGTTTTGGTTTGGGTGCCTCGTTTTGGTTAAATTAACCTGGCTTGAGCCTGCGATCTAATCAAAACTAGTACGTGGTCAGCGGTCAGCTTCATAAAAACAGCTGACTTATATGAGCTCTAAACTTGAGCCCGCGATATGGCTACGTGATACTGGTCAGCGGAAACCTTGTTTTGACAGCTGTCAATTGGCCACGACACGGATGTCCTATATCAAAGTTGCACGCTGCAAACTAGCTGATGAGATGGGGACCCAACTGGGTCAGGTGGAGTATGGCCGCCATGTTGGATTATTATGGTTATTATTAGGATATTATTAATTATTGGGCAACTCCACCGTCGTCGTCGTCGTCGTGCGCGCCCACGAGCAATACCGCTAGCCGCTTTTACCATGAGAAAAGCAGTTGACGGGTTTCTATAGGTATGGTGCTCCGCCAGAGCTCCGCTAAAAAGCGGTTTGTGAAAAGGCTAAGTTGAAGCGAATTTGCATAAAGGAGTGCTAAGCTAATAGGCTAGTTTCGAATTGTGCGAGAACAAAAGAACAGAGTCGAGGTTCAGGGGAATAATTTGCATTTTCTTTTGTCAAAAACAAAGGAAAATGCAAATTATTCCCCTGAACCTCGACTCTGTTCTTTTGTTCTTCCACAATTCGAAACTAGCCTACTACATGAAATGCTTTGTATTTAAGATCTTAAACCAGCACTGAATGTACAGTCTGATTCTCTTCGTGCTAAAGTATTCATGTAATTAGCTTGGCACTCTTTATGCAAATTCGCTTCAACTTAGCCGTTTCACAAACCGCTTTTTATCATTAATTATGTAACCTTAATAATGGCGCAAGATGCACTGAAACGTCGGTTTCTATCAGTTATATTTCTTGTCTCGGTAATAATAATAGATGATGAAATTGCCTGGTGAGGAAGCTGAATGAAGACAGACACCGAATCTGACAAATAACGCATTAAAATTTTATTGAATGTTTATAGGCAGACATTTTTGAGGTTAGCATGTTCGATCGATATAACATCCGGCAAGGAAATTACAGTGAGTAAACAGGAGGAATGGACAGGCTTCACGCCGCTGTGAGAACATCTGCACGTTTCAGCGCCTCGCACAGATTCTCAAGTCAGTGTAGCAATGATTTTGCTTTTTGCTTCTGTTCCATTCCTCTGTGGCTTTTCTCTTCAAGTTCCTTTCCTTTTCTTTCCTCTCGGATGGGTTATTGGGAATGTCTTGTAATTTGTTGAGCATATGCACATTTCTTGGCTGTCCAGTAAACTTATAAATGCATCGTATTTCCATCCCGTATACCTTGCTACGATTAACTGCTTTCCTACAAACTTGAACTTGTCCTTAGCTTCCTTTCTTTGTTAAGGTATCAATTTTTTTAAGGTATTTATGTGCAGTACATGTTTAAAGCATGTTGCACCATAATGCCATGGCCCGAAAATTGTTACAACGCTAAAAAACGCTTAAAATGTTAACCCACTTTATGACAATAGCTTGCCGCGGTTTTCTCAGTAAGTGCCGGCGTGAACGTTCTTTTTGTAACAATGGTAATTTTACCTTTACTGAGATATACATATGCCGCACTCATGCTTTCTATTATTATCATTGTCAACATTGTCAGCATGGCGTTGGTTTACTCGACGAACCCGCAAAAAATTGTGTTACTAGGGAGCGAGTTTTCACTCCCTTCTCGGAATATTCTTCATAGCTCGTCGTACCTCCCTTTTTCGCTAGCAAGAGGGTTCAAGAGGGAGTTGACGAAAACAGTGGTTGAAACGTAGAGATGAGATGAGATCGTGAGATCATGATATTTCTTTATTGTCTTCTCAGCGCATTTCTCACAGCTCGTCGTATCTCCCTTATTCGCCAGCAGTACACAAGTGGATTCAAGAAGGAGTTGATATAAATAGCAGTTGTAGAAGAACAAACCAGAAACATAAAGTACGGTCACAGCAGACTTTTTAGACTTGAGCACGCTCACCGTGTTGGTCTGAAGACTCAGGGCGGCCATGTTTTGGTCGTTTATCTGGCTTTGGTGTCTGCGAACGATCTGAAAAATTTTGAAAGTACTCAAGGTGATAACCACTTATGTGAGAAGAAAAGTTACCAAGGGAAGAATCCAGTTTAAATAGTTCAACCAAAACCTTGACACAACACAAGTAATGGCAAAAAGCCACAGAATAGAAGATGCTTGATAAACCCGTGGAACAGTGATGATCATTTGGTATCGTAAATGGAGAGTTAGAGCAAGAAGACGATCAATCGACACAGCCGCCATTGTGAGCAAAGACACACTAGCAGTGATGTAGCCAGATATGTCATTGAACAATCTAAGTATGCAGTACGCACTGAAATTATCCACAAGTTCGGCTATTTTAAACGCCGCGAAAGATGGCTGACAAATCGCACCCACAAGAAGATCGGGAACAGCCAGGCAGCACAAAACGATAAAAGATGGCGAATGAAGGCCCTGGGCTTTACGAATCGCATGTAGAATAATAAAATTACTCCCAAACGTTAGTACAGAAAGAAAGCAGTTGAGAACACAAGTTAGAATATTTGTGATGAAAATATCTTCTGATTTGTTCCCGGTGATAGTCAAAAATGAGCAGGTCAAATTGCGTGTTTCGTTCATGACGGGGGCGTCCAAGTCTGCTGTCCAGTCATATCACAGAGTCTGCCAGAGCAATGCCGTCAAGTTTTGCAAGTTTGAATATACTCTTTTTACACCGTGCAAAGGTAAAACGAATGACAAAAGTCTTCGACCACAACTCTGAAATTCAAATACTCGGGAATGTGAAGCGACTGTGAAGAAAAACTTAACTGTATCGCTTTTATTATGCAGTGCAAGTGATAATGATTTGCCTCATTGTGAACTATATAAATTCAGCTAAATCAGCCTGCCTAGCAGGTAACTCGGCGAAAAATGGGTTTTCCTCCTTTCGCTGCTCCAACGAAAACGTAGTAATAAAACAGGCTGACGAATTAAGAGGCGTCGAAAACATTTAACCATCGTTCAGCTGTAGAAACTTGCAACTTGGCTCTCAAAGCGTCGGAAGACATACGGCCAGTTAAAAGCTAAAGTTGGCGTCAACAAGCAGAGCGTTAAAAATAGGTCAATTTTCGTTATCTTGACGCCAGCGAGACGAGCCAGCCCAACAGCCTGCTCCCCACCAACTGAGCAAATTTCAATAACACAAAGTAACTTTGGGGCATAAAAAAACATCAATTAGCATGTGCAGTCAAACGGTGACGAGTGAAATTAGGAAATAATTTCGCGCGCGCCTTTTTCCCGAGCCTACCTTTAATTTTTTCATTGTCAATTTGTTTTTTTTCTTAGCAAGAATAAGTGCATACAAAGATTGTTGTTGAGCTAAAACGCAAGTGAAATAATTTCTCGAGTATACCAAAGTTTTTGACTTGTGTATTGCATGGAGAACTCCAAGCACAATTTTCGAAATTTTTTTTTCAAGAAAAAAGCCATTTAGAATCCTTCCTGGACCTGGACGCCATCTTGGCACTGAGATTTACGAGACGTTGCCATAGTAAGTTTGTTATTTCTCAAAAATAAATAAATTAACGCTGTAATTTCGCGTCAAAATTTAGGACGAGTAATTTGTCACCCATGATGTTATTCATAACAACTCTTTTTATTATATGACTGGCTCTATCAGCGGTCAAGAAGAGTCAATTCTTCTGCTGTAATTGGCTACCCGCGAGGTCAAGATGGAGCCATCTTGACCGCTTGGGATAGCCCGTTCGTCCCGCGTTTTACTGTCATTTGGCCTCGTTCTTTTTCTGCGTGTTTATGGACCTCGACTTCCTTAACGATAATGATAATGATAATGATAATGATAATGATAATGATAATGATAATGATAATGATAATGATAATGATAATGATAATGATAATGATAATGATAATGATAATGATAATGATAATACATAAATTGCCTGGCGAGGAAGCTGAATGAAGAGAGACACTGAATCTCACAAATAACGCATTAAAATTTTATTGAATGTTTTCAAGAACCCGTTTTTGTGGTTAGCATGTCCAATGGATATAACATCCGGTGAGTAAAGAGGACGAATGAACAGGCTTCAAGGCCGGGACACACGAATGGTTTTGCTCCCGGAGCATCAGTACTCCAGGGTCATTTTGCACGACCAGTATACACGAGGGAGCATTTTCAAGTTTGCTCAATTTGCTCCCGGGTCTTAATACCAAATATTTAACCAGTTTAATATCATGGAGCATTTTGCGGGCTGGAAATTCTGCTCCCGAAAATCAACTATACCCATCAAATCATTGTTACACACGAAGGAGCTTTGCTCAAGGAGCGTGGCCCTGGAGCATGCTCCGGGAGCAAAACCCATCTTGTGTGCCGTCCTTCACACCTCTGTGAGAACATGTGCACGTTTCAGCGTCTCGCACAAATTCTCAAGTCAGTGTAGCAATGATTTTGCTTTTTGTTTCTGTTCCCTTCCTCTGTGGCTTTTCTCTTCAGTTTCCTTTCCTTTTCTTTCCTCACGGATGGGTTATTTAAAATGTCTTGTAATTTGTTGAGCTTATCCACATTTCTTGGCTGTCCAGTAAACTTATAAACGCATGGTATTTCTATCCCGTATCCCTCGCCACGATTAACTGCCTTCCTAAAAACTTGAACTCGTCCTTAGCTTCCTTTCTTTGTTAAGGTAATATTTTTTTAAAGGTAGTTATGTGCAGTACATGTTTAAAGCATGTTGCGTCATAATGCCATGGCCCGAAAATTGTTACATTACTAAAACGCTAACCAACTTTATGACAATAGCTTGCCGGGGTTTTCTCAGTAAGCGCCGGCGTGAACGTTCTTTTTGTAACAACGGTCATTTTACCAATACTGAGATACACATACGCCGCACCCATGCTTCCTATTTTTATCATTGTCAGCATTGTCAGCATGGCGTTGGTTTACTCGACGAACCCGCAAAAAATTGTGTGACTAGGGAGCGAGTTTTCACTTGCTTGTCAGAATATTCTTCACAGCTCGTCGTACCTCCCTTTTTCGCCAGCAAGCGGATTCAAGAAGGAGTTGACGAAAACAGTGGTTGAAACTTAGTCAAATACGATCACGATATTTCTTTATTGTCTTCTCAGCGCATTTCTCACAGCTCGTCGTATCTCCCTTATTCGCCAGCAGTACACAAGTGGATTCAAGAAGGAGTTGATATAAATAGCAGTTGTAGAATAGCTATAGGCAATCTTTACTTCTGTTGTGTATCCAATATGAATCACCACTAAAATTGACACACAGAATGGAAGGTAGCAAACCAAGATCAAACCATAAACATAAAGTACCGTCACAGCAGACTTTTTACACTTGAGCACGTTCACCGTGTTGGTCTGAAGACTCAGGGCGGCCATGTTTTGGTCGTTTATCTAACGTTGACGTCTGCGGACGATCTGAAATATTTTCATGGTACTCGAGGTGATAACAATTAATGTGAGAAGGAAAACGGGGTAGAAGAATCCAGTCATCGGCTTTTAACCAAAACCTTAACACAACACACATTATGGCAAAAATCCAGAGAGAGAAAGCGGTTAGAAATACCCGCGGAACAGTGACAATCGTTTGGTATCGTAAATGAAGAGTTAGAGAAAGAAGACGATCAATCGACACACCAGCTAAAGTGAGCAAAGATACTCCAGAAACTATGTAACCAGATGTAGTACTGAAAATTCTCATTATACAGAACGCACTGAAATTATCCAACAAGTTCGGCTATAGTAAACGCCACGAAAGAAGGCTGACAAATCGCACCCACAAGAAGATCGGGAACAGCCAGGCAGCACAACAGGATAAAAGATGGCGAATGTAGGTCCTGGGCTTTACGAATAGCATGTAGAATAATAAAATTACTCACAAACGTTACAACAGAAAACAGAAAGTTGAGAACAGACGTTAGAATATTTGTGATGAAAATATCTTCTGATTTGTCCCAGTTGATAGCCAAATATGAGCAGGTCAAAATTGCGTTTTTCGCTCATGACGGCGGAAGTCTGCTGTCCGGCCAAAAATACCAGAGTCTGCGGGTGCAAGGTCGAGTTTTGCAAGTTTGAATATACTTTTACACCGTGCAAAGGTAAAACAAATGACAACAGTCTTAGACTGCAACTCTGAAATTCAAATACTCGGGAATTCGAGGCAGCTGTGAATAAAAACTTGCATCGCTTGTATTATGCAGTCCATTATGATAATGATTTGACTCATTGTGGATTATTCAAATTCAGCTACATCAGCCTGCCCAGCAGGTAACTCAGCGAAAAAATGGTTTTACCTTTCGGTGCTCCTAATGAAAAAGTAGCAATAAAACAGGCTGACGAATTGAGAAGCGTCGAAAACATTTAAACATCGTTCAGCTATAGAAACTTACAACTCGGCTCTCAAATCGTAGTTTTAATTGAAGTTGTTTCAATAAGTAAACGCGAAGTAACATTGGAGCGTACATAAAGCGGCCCTCAGCAAAACATCAATTAGCACGTGCAGTCAAATGGTGACGAGTCAAATTAGGAAGTAATTTCGCGCGCGCCTGTGAAAACAGAAAAGAGGGCTGGGCAGGTTGAGTTCGTTCGAAAACAAAGTACGTGGTTCTATTCCGACCTCTACAAAAACAAACTTCTATACCTAAACGGCCTGCCAAAGTGAGTTGAGCGAAGAGCACCGGACCTATCGAGAAGTAAACGAGGAAAGCAACAACAGAATCTACAAAAGAAAAAAAACCCTACACTGCAGGAATGAACAGGCTTCAAGGCCGGTACACACGAAGGGTTTTGCTCCCGGAGCATACTCCAGGGTCATTTTGAAGGACCAGTATACACGAGGGAGCATTTTCAAGTTTGCTCCCGGGTCTTGCTCCCAAATATTTAACCAGTTTAATATCATGGAGCATTTTGCGGGGTGGAAATTCCGCTCCCGAAGATCAATTATACCCATCAAATCTGTGTTACATATGAAGGAGCTGGAGCATGCGCGCTCCGGGAGCAAATCCATCGTGTGTGTCGGCCTTCACACGCTGTAAGAACATGTGCACGTTTCAGCGCCTAGCACAATTTCTCAAGTCAGCGTGGCGATGATTTTGCCTTTTGTTTCTGTTCCCTTCCTCTGTGGCTTTTCTCTTCAAGTTCCTTTCCTTTCCTTTCCTCACGGATGGGTTATTTGGAATGTCTTGTAATTTGTTGAGCATATCCAAGTTTCTTGGCTGTCCAGTAAACTTGTGAACGCATGGTATTTCTATCCGGTATCCCTCGTCACGATTAACTGCTTTCCTACAACTCGTCCTTAGCTTCCTTTCTTTGTTAAGGTATTTATGTGCAAAACATGTTTAAGGCATGTTGCACCATAATGCCTTGGCCCGAAAATTATTACAACACTTAAAAACGCTTAAAACGTTAACCAACTTTATGACAATAGCTAGGTTTTCTCAGTAAGCGCCGGCGTGAACGTTCTTTTTGTAACAACGGTCATTTTACCTATACTGAGATATACATATGCCGCACTCATGCTTTCTATTATCATTGTCAACATTGTCAGCATGGCGTTGGTTTACTCGACGAACCCGCAAAAAATTGTGTTACTAGGGAGCGAGTTTTCACTTGCTTGTCAGAATATTCTTCACAGCTCGTCGTACCTCCCTTTTACGCCAGCAAGCGGGTTCAAGAAGGAGTTGACGAAAACAGTGGTTGAAACTTAGTCAAATGCGATCACGATATTTCTTTATTGTCTTCTCAGCGCATTTCTCACAGCTCGTCGTATCTCCCTTATTCGCCAGCAGTACACAAGTGGATTCAAGAAGGAGTTGATATAAACAGCAGTTGTCGAATAGTTGTAGGCAATCTTTACTTCTGCTGCGTACCCAATATGAATCACCACTAAAATTGACACACAGAATGGAAGGTAGCAAACCAAGATCAAACCATAAACATAAAGTACCGTCACAGCAGACTTTTTACACTTGAGCACGTTCACCGTGTTGGTCTGAAGACTCAGGGCGGCCATGTTTTGGTCGTTTACCTGGCGTTGATGTCTGCGGACGATCTCAAATATTTTCATAGTACTCGAGGCCATAACAATTAATGTGAGAAGGAAAACAACCAAGGGCAGAAGGGTAAAACAAATGACAACAGTCTTAGACTGCAACTCTGAAATTCAAATACTCGGGAATTCGAGGCAGCTGTGAATAAAAACTTGTATCGCTTGTATTATGCAGTCCATTATGATAATGATTTGGTTCATTGTGGATTATTTAAATTCGGCTACATCAGTCTGCCCAGCAGGTAACTCAGCGAAAAAATGGTTTTACCTTTCGGTGCTCCTAATGAAAAAGTAGCAATAAAACAGGCTGACGAATTGAGAAGCGTCGAAAACATTTAAACATCGTTCAGCTGTAGAAACTTACAACTCGGCTCTCAAATCGTAGTTTTAATTGAAGTTGTTTCAATTGACGGGAAGTAACATTGGAGCGTACAGTTAAGCGGCCCTCAGCAAAACATCAATTAGCATGTGCAGTCAAATGGTGACGAGTCAAATTAGGAAGTAATTTCGCGCGCGCCTTTTTCCCGAGCTAAAACGCAAGTGAAATAATTTCTCGAGTATACCAAAGTGTTTGACTTGTTTATTGCATGGAGAACTCCGAGCACAATTTTCCGAATTTTTATTTTCAATAAAAAAGCCAATCTCGTACCCATAGTCCTCAGGCTCTTTGGCCAGCGGTTAGTCGCTAGGAGAGACTCTGGGATAATGGAAAAAAATCAAATTTTTTGATTGGCTGGCCCGTAACGGCTTCCATTGTTTTACCCCAGATTTTCTGGGAAAATGGCGGTCCATTATCCCAGAGTCTCTCCGGGCATCGTCCCGCTGACCAAACAGCTTGAGGACTCTGGGTACGAGATTGGAAAATAAGCCATTTAGAATCCTTCTTGTTGCGTATAAAATGTTTCAAAGTTGAGTCAACTGTCAAATCTGCCTTACGTGAATGGGTATCGAAGTATAAATTTTCGATATAAATTTATTATGTGGCCGAAGTAAATGGTCCACATGAAATACAAACGAAACTAAAATTTTAAAGCTTTAACAGATGGAAAACATATCCGTAAAATGGTTAAATCTGGAGGGAAAGTAATAAGCAAAGGACCGCCAACGATAATGCTGTAAAACGTAGGATCTACAAGAGATCTAATCAGCCAAAAAATAAATCGAATATACATGTAACAAGCAAGGCTGATACTACGTGAAAAAAGTTGACTTTGCGAGACACCAACATGACCGAGACTCGATAAAGTAGGGCTGCAACCATGGACAGCTGTTTCGTCCTTAACAGCTGTCCATGGTTGCAGCCCTACTTTATCGAGTCTCGGTCATGTTGGTGTCTCGCAAAGTCAACTTTTTTCACGTAGTATCAGCCTTGCTTGTTACATGTATATTAAATCTGGACGCCACTGAGATATACGAAACGTTGCCATAGCAATTTTGTTATTTCACAAAAATAAATAAACGCTGAAATTTCGCGTCAAAATTTAGGAGTAGTTTGTCACCCATAATATTATTCACAATAACTCTTTATATTATTTTGATATTGCTAGCGCTGAGGGTTTGTCTTTCAATTTATCTTAGTAAACGTTTTAAAATGCAAATTACTTTATCAAACAGCCCTCAAACAGTCACCCATTACACAACGAAAAACCATTCTGGGGCCTCCTCCAAACTGAAGAAAATAGCATTGTCTGGAAGGCAGCATCTAGAAGAGCTCACTTCGAACCTAAGCTGCGTTACCAAATAGCCTCATATTGCTCACAAAATTAATGGCCATTCACCTTCCTTCCTTGAATCTCGAGATCATTTGAACTGAATTAAACGCCACTAATGTCGTAGGTTAGAAACCTGGAAACGAGGTTATCTTATGAAAAAAGCCGCCAAGATATCACACAGATGGTATTAAATTAGAGTTACACTAAATTAAGAAAAAACAAGAAATATAATAGAAAGGAATGGGCCTACTCAGTCAATGTTGATAACAACGCCTTCGTTGACAAGATTGAAAGATAATCACCGTTTCTCACGAAAAAGGGTTGATTTTTCTGATATAAATTGTTACCATTTGTGCAGTTGAAGACTTTTCCGGCTGTGTGTCTCTTGCTATCTTACCGAAAATAAAGAAAACCTTGCACATTTTGAGTTTTGCTGATTTGAAGACCATAAGATAAGGAATTTAGCCATGTAGCCAAGTTACAAGCTGCAGACACGGAAACGCAACTTACCTTACAATAGTCCCATTCAAACGAGAAAGGGTGTAAAATGCGTTGCTGGACCTCATCTCAAATGTAGTCCAGAGGAGTTAAGAATGGGTTTTTGGAAAATGCCAAGTGGAGACAGAGACACCTTCAAGCTTATGTTCCAACAAAATCTACAAAAGAAAAAAAACCCTGCACTGCAGGAATGAACAGGCTTCAAGGCCGGTACACACGAAGGGTTTTGCTCCCGGAGCATACTCCAGGGTCAATTTGAAGGACCAGTATACACGAGGGAGCATTTTCAAGTTTGCTCCCGGGTCTTGCTCCCAAATATTTAACCAGTTTAATATCATGGAGCATTTTGCGGGGTGGAAATTCCGCTCCCGCAGACCAATTATACCCATCAAATCATTGTTACACACGAAGGAGCTTTGCTCCAGGAGCAAATCCATCGTGTGTGCCGGCCTTCACACCGCTGTGAGAACATGTGCACGTTTCAGCGCCTAGCACAAATTCTCAAGTCAGCGTAGCAATGATTTTGCCTTTTATTGATGTTCCCTTCCTCTGTAGCTTTTCTCTTCAAGTCCCTTCCCCTTTCCTTTTCTCACGGATGGGTTATTTGGAATGTCTTGTAATTTGTTGAGCATATCCAAGTTTCTTGGCTGTCCAGTAAACTTATAAACGCATGGTATTTCCAACCCGTATCCCTCGCCACGATTAACTGCTTTCCTAACAACGTGAAATTGTCCTTAGCTTCCTTTCTTTGTTAAAGTATTTATAGCAGTGCATGTTTAAAGCATGTTACACCATAATGCCATGGCTTTACTCTGTGATTGGACAGGAAAACTCGCGTCACTTTCTCAACCAATGAGAAGCAAAACGAAAACAAATTGTGATTTGTACGCACGTATTTTCCCGCGCTTTACGCCGGCTACATGCTTCGTATTCTGATTGGCTCATTGCATTGCTTACACCTGTTGTGATTGGCTGGAGTAATTGGTTTGGTTTTGGTTTTACGACACTCAATTGAAAAGCGCTCTATGCAGTCCAAGTGATAATGATTTGGCTCATTGAGAACCATTTAGATTTAGCTAAATCAGCCTGCCCAGCAGGTAACTCAGCGAAAAAATGTTTTTTCCTCCTTTCGCTGCTCCTAATGAAAAAGTAGTATTAAAACAGGCTGACGATTTGAGAGGCGTCGAAAACATTTAAACATCGTTCAGCTGTAAAAACTGACAACTTGGCTCTCAAAGCGTCTGAAGACATACGGCCAGTTAACAGCTAAAGTTGGCGTCAACAAGCAGAGCGTTAAAAATAGTTCAATTTTCATTATCTTGACGCCAGCGAGACGAGCCGGCCCAACAACCTGCTCTCCACCAACTGAGCAAATCGTAGTTGTAATTGAAGTTGTTTCAATAACGCGAAGCAACCTTTGGGCGTACAGTTAAGCGGCCCTCACCAAAAGATCAATAAGCATGTGCAGTTAAATGGTGACGAGTGAAATTTGGAAATAATTTCGCTCGCGCCTTTTAGTCTAGTGGCCAAACCAGGATTTTACCAAGTTGGCTGCACCCCATAGGTGTCAAGCTTTTCTTGGTATCATTTTAAAGCTTAGAGCCTGCTGATTAAGAATCTGTTTGTTAACACATAGAAAACGTGTCCATAGACCTTGGTAATCTGGCCTAAACAACCCATACTCCTTTGCGCTAAAATTTCATTACGCTGCATTTTTGCTATTTAAAACTATTTTTAGGGTCATACTTCTTTGGAAACTAATTATTTCTGCATCTTTGCCACTTGCAGGCATTTTAAGTTAAAAAACCAGTAACATTGCTCCATTTGTCGAATTTCAGGACGTTTTATGGTAATTAGAGCGAAGAGAGCCAAAATGCAAAGAAGATTTTATATTTCCACTCATTAATCCCCCTAAAAACCATATAATTTCACTCAGATACACCCTTTTTATATTTTGAAATCATTATTTGCACAGAAATATTTGAATTATGTATTGAAATAGAAGGGAAAACCTCTCGGGGGTGGGGTACTCCCATAAAATTTTGGACAGGTCTGTGCCGCGAAGGGTCTGAAACCCCGACCCTATTTTTAAGTATGAAGGAAACAAAAATGGATACCCTATTCAAGGACCAAATCCCCCCAAAACCAGGAATAATCGGTGTGAAATAAAAGCCGGATTAGGCAGACTTATAGGGAACGATCCAAACAACGGCTTACCAGTGCATGACGCCAGATGGCTGCTTGGTAGTTAGCACGCATTGTGTCATTTCGTATTGCCTCTCTGCATGGCGGAAAACTCCCTGACTGGTCTTGCTTCGCAAAAAAGGTAATATATGCTGCACGCATTGTTACGTTAACTAAGCATTTTGACCATATTACTCCTATCATATTTAAACTTCACTGGCTACCGTTAAACTATCGCAGACATTTTAAAATATTGCTTTTATTGTACAAGTGCCTTAATGGCTTGGCACCAACTTACCTGTCTGAACTTTTACACTACCATAATAGTCCACGTTTACTTCAGCACGTGAGGGATACTTTCAGCAGTCTTGCCACAGAATCTACATAGGGTGTCATTAGGTTGACTGGTATGGGTCTTACGTGCGTGATAGACCTTTGTCGGTGTTAGCTGTTCATAAAGTTCGAGCATCCCCGCGATGGTGTGTGTAGGCACCGTATCCCAATTCGTCAGCCACGCGATGCATCCCCGCTGATGATGACGATGATGATGATGATGATGATTATTATTATTATATCGAAATTCGTTAACTTCAACCAGTTTCGGCTTACCATACATCTTGCACCCAAATTCCTCACATTCAGATAAAGGAACTGTCTCCGCGTCAAATGAACGCCCAAAAGTCGCCATACCCTCCCAGGCCACCGGATCTGTATTACAAAGGTTCAGAGCAGTCTTCTTCCCTTTACCTGCAGATGCGTTAGTTGAAATTGCAGCCGGTGAAGGGATGTAGACCAGATAAGGCATCGCAAAGGTGGGGCCCAGCAGCAGTCAGCTTTGGCAGAAATCTTCAGATAAATGACAAGGATCCGTGCTGATATATCCCTGCAAAAATGACAAGCCGGGATTGCCAAATTAGTGTCTGGAGACTTGATTATTGTGGTGGTCTCACTGTTTTCAGATGCATGCTTTGCATGGAGAAGTAACCTTGTGTCAGCTACTTCAAGGTTGCTGTTTAGCTCAGTGGTCTCCTCACAAACAACCTTGCCATCATTGACAGACAACTGAAAGCACTTGTCTTCAACAGCAAAAACAATGTTGCGATTCCTAATCCGATCCGCATAGTTGTCCGTTGACCACTGCTGAAGGAGAAATCTCGTTAACATCTTCTTGTTCTCCCCGCTGCTTAAGAACTTCTTTCCTAATACAATGTGGCAAAGTTCATCAGTGTCAGATTGTAAAAACGGATTGACCCAGTTGCTCAGAGTGGACTCTACCTTTCTCACATCATTTTCGTCAACTGACATCCTCCCTTTTCCTTTCTCCTTAATTACACCCTCACCATTTGGCAAGGACATTCCAGCCATCTCACGGCAAGCTTGGGTGATTGCTGGCCGCTCATGGGAGGTTAGTAGCCATCGCTGCACAGCTCCCTTATTCAGGCTAAACCCTACAATTCCGCCTTTCGATTTTATGTCTCTATTGATACTCTGCTCGATGGTCTGAAAAACAGGTGCTTAACTGAATGCATTGCTTGAGCGTTGAACCAAAAAGTCTCCAGCTTTGAATGCTTCATGGGCAGAAGGGTGTACATCTTTGAGTGACACCATGCCACACCAGTAGACTGATAGGTATCTTGAGTAGTTTGTGCGACCATAGGCGAACATCCAAGGAAGCTTGTCACGAATACAGGCGAGGTGTAGCCATTTCGATCTACGATCGCAAATAGACACTCATCTTGCTGCTTGACTCTTTGCCGAATTCTTCGTACTTCACTCGCAGCTCTTCGAGTTCAGGAGTTTCATACAATTCCTGAATTGTGGAGGATGTTAGTTCTTTTCGCGATTTAGTCGTGGCCGTCGATCACTTGCCTAAGAAACTGTACCTCTGGATCATTTTAATTCTGTTGTAGTAACAAATGTCTGCCAGCTGAGCCGTAACAAGGCCTCTAGTATTACTTAGAACGACCACGAGGTTTTACAAAGAGCTAACATGTTTTTGGACACGAGGGATAAATGTCGACTCATTTAATTAGATTTAGAGATACTAAAAATGATGATTTGAGGATAAGAGCCTTGATCATTTTGTCGATAAGAATTAAGTGTGCTCAAAATTATAGGGCTAAGGCAAAACCTAACCCCTCCTAACAGGGGTTTGACCTTAATCACAAACTACAAAAATGTAACAATGAGTTTCTGGTCACCTCGAACTTTCGCTGTCTCGAGAAGAGTTCTTCCAGCTTGCATAGATTCGCAAGAGGTCAACTGCTCTTCTCTTTGTCGGTCCTTTGTATTTCTCTTTTCTGTTTGAAATATGGCATATTTCTTCATGTCTGTTGCCAGTAAGGAAGATCGTGTCGGGCGGGGATCGGTCTGGAGCTCAATAACGGAGGTGTTGTCCTTATCTTCAGATGAAGTTTTTCTCCTTTTACCAACTCGATCGAGAAGATTCTTGGCTGTGTAATTTTGGTAACACTTTATATGGTACTTGCCAAATGGGCCGTTTTCCTATTTCCCTTTCATACTTTCTGATATGTCATCCTTTCTCAGATCTGAGACGTCCTTATACGTCCTCCAGCTTACTTGGGACAAATTAGTTAGTGGACCTTGCACTCTAGCTTTGTGACACAAGCATGAGCAGTTTGAAGCAGTCGTGGGTCTTGGATTCAGCGAGAACGCCATGAGAACCAAGGTTGCCATTGTAAATTAACAGAGGCGCAAATGTAATAACTGTTTTGAGGCACGTTTATTAAAACGAAGCCAAAAAAAAAACAAACAAACAAACAATAAACAAGAGGCTACAATTAGCCTAAACGCGGGCTTGCAAAAAAGAGTATTGTATCACTAATTTACCGCTCAACAAAAGAATAGAGAGAAGTCTGTCCCCTGTCTTTCTTACATCGGACGCTTTGCGCTTAGCTTGTGTTGGAGTCTATTCCTTTAGACCCCTATCAACATATATCCCTCTAAAATTACAAGATTGCTTTACAGCTCAACCATTGAGAACAATAATTATAACACTGATAAAAAATATTTCTAAAAGAAGAAAAAGAGAAACGAAAATAAAAGCCCGCGATATATACCACTAATAGATATCGAACCCAGGTTAGATGCTTCAGAGGCAGGAACAATGACCTCTAGGCCACATAGTTCATCGTAATGTAATACGATAAAAATAGTGTATTGATTCCAAAAAAACTGATTATAAGCACATTTGTTTTCGCTTCGATGGATAATTGTTTGACAAAGGAAACGCTTATCGAACGATGTAGGATTTTTTCGCATAAACGTTAATGGAGTCTCGGTGACATGTGAGGAGAAAAATAATCAGCAGACTAGAGTGAAACTGTTTACAAATACTTCAAGACAGGGTCATTTGAAACATAAGAAAGGAACGTTTCTAAGGTCAGTTTCAAGTCATGCAAGTAAAACTAATCGCTTATCATTCAAAAACTAATGTCCAGAAAGTGAGATATTGTGGAAAAATAGTAAATAAACTACCTGTCAAAGTCTCAGGGGTGTGTGATATCCCGTACTTGAGTTACTCAACAAAATGTACATCTCAATGGAGCGGATGTACGGGGAAACACGGCAGTCCATCTGGAGTTAAGTTTGAGTGTATACAATATGCGAGGCAGCGAGACATGCGAGGCAGACGTGCGAGGCATGAACAAAACATGCGAAGCATGCGAGGCAGACGTGCGAGGCACATCAAATTTGGTGAAGTTGCAAATTTAAGACTAGTTTTCACCTTCACTATTACGAAATAAAAATGCTTGTAGTTGCTACTTTACCGCTGATTTTGCGTCTAAATTTAATTTTAATATGAAGTTATGGGGCTAAATTGTAGCGTAATTTACCTGCGATGTTACGTACACAGCGCCATTCCCTTGCTCATCCGCCATTTATAGCAGTTTCTTGACATATGCATTACAGGTTCATATTTTCTATTGTTAAATCTAAGCGCTTGAATAACGCACACTTAATGTGTCTCGAGTGTTTTTAGATGCCTCGTACGTCTGCCTCGCTGGCTCGCAGATTGTGCATCCCCGTTATGTTTGGTCATGTTTAAAAGCTTTCTTCTTGCAGTTGAACTTGCAAACATTAGCATAGACACTTCTCTTAACATATTAGTTGTTCAGACTTCAAAGACACAAGGTGAATCGACGTTTTCCGATACGTGACAACAGGCATCATTCTGGCTGTTGTGAGTTGTTATTTATAGTTAGCGCTTGCGCAGAAACGCCGGAAGTGAGCTTTGTGGATGAAACTCGGCGACAAAGAATAAGAAGAAGAACCGTCGGCAATTTTAGACCCGGGCGACCCGCGAGACGCTGGAAGCCCGAGTAAAAAAACACTTGACATTCACTACTAAACGACCGGAACCTCAGTATCAAATTAAGCTTGTAAAGCGCCACGAAATTGATCGTTACTTATATCAAAGTCTGCTAATGCAATTGAAGGAGTTTGTTTTCACAAAACGATGTTATAATTATTACAAGGAAGTATAGTTATGCCATGCAAAAAGTATACTTACAGCAATTCTAAACATGTCTTCTGTTCTTGGCGGCAGCCATCTTGAATGAAAACCGCTGGTCATGACTGCAGGCCCACGAAATAAGCAGGAGCAACCCAAGCAAATCGGTTTTATTTGTTACGTTTTCTCAATAACGCTTCTTAAGTTTGTTTATTTCATAATTTAATTTTATTGTTTTTTATTTCACATACAACGTATTTAATTTATCTGCAGTTATACATGTAACCTCTGCATAGAAATTTGCAGTCTCACGACTTACGTATATAACGGCTTTTTACTCGGCCGGAAGTCGGCCTAGTCTAAATATGCGCTTGGTTCTTCGTCGTTTTATTCTTCGTCTTTGTCGAGTTTCATCCACAAAGCTCACTTCCGGCGTTTCTGCGCAAGCGCAAGCTAAATTTAGCAGTACCTTTCCGAAGGCCCTGGGGACGAGGTTGCACAAAACAAGGCCGCCGAAGGCCGCCATGTTATCACGAACGCTAAAATGACGATTCATCTTGTGTTTAGGAGGTGTGAACAACTAATATGTAGACAGAAGTGTCAATAGGATTGTTTGCAAGTTCAACAGCGAGACGAAGGTTTTAACATAGCCAAACTGAAGTCCAGATGTTTTAACGTACCCGTGGCTTCTACATACTAAACCGCTGTAATTTTGAAGGATACATTTCATTTTGCTGAATAACTCAAGTATGGGATATCACAGAGAGAGACTTAAACAGGTAGTTTATTCACTATTTTTGTACAATATCTATATTTCTTGACATCATTTTTGAATGATACGCGATTATATTTTGAAATTGCGTGACGTGATATCCAACTATAGAACTGGCTGCAGAAACCTTACTCTCTTTCAAGTGACGTATTTCAGCAAACAGTTTCACCCTGCTGAGATTCCAGTAACGTTTATACCAAAAAGTCCTGCGTTCTGTAATGGTCTTTAGTACAAGCTAGCGGACCTATATGAGAAAACACTCCTGGGATCAAAAGCAGACAAAAGCCACTAATCGTTCATTGTTTTAATGGGTCATCGTTTTATACTTAGTCGGTTTTCTATGCCGTCGTGTTTTGGGTCATCGTTTTCTAAACATCCATAACACTAGCAGTGTTGACTGTACTTGAAGAATGCGTTGTATTTGAGAAGGCAGTACTACTATCTGCTCATGATGAACATGATACAATAGTGAAAATAAAATATGGAAAGGAATTCAGATCGTGCAGGTGAATCAGTGAAGTAGCAAATTGCAATTTCTAATTGCCTTTTGCGGGAAGGCCGAGTAAAGGCCAACATGGCCTCTTGTTTGCATGTCACAATTCACACCATTTTCGTCAAATGCACCACTTTAGAGACTGGTTCCTAAGCCCAACCAGCCGTACCAGTTATTTCATGAGCTAAAGACATAGCCTTTATATTGAAACCGGAAGTGAATTCGTTACACTTCCGGTTTGATGCAACTGTCTTTAATAGGTTTTCCCTTCTGTTTCAATGCATAATTCGAATATTTCTGTGCAAATAATGATTTCAAAATGTGAAAAAAGATGTACCTGAGTGAAATTATATGGTTTTTAGAGGGATTAACGAGTGGAAATATAAAATCTTCTTTGCATTTTGGCTCTCTTCGCTCTAATTACCAGAAAACTTCCTGAAATTCGACAAATGGAGCAATTTTACTGATTTTTAAATTTAAAATGCCTGCAAGTGGCAAAGATGCAGAAATAATTAGTTTCCAAAGAAATATGACCCTGGAAACAGTTTTAAAATAGCAAAAATGCAGCGTAATGAAATTTTAGCGCAAAGGAGTATGGGTTGTTTAGGCCAGATTACCAAGGTCTTTGGACACTTTTGCTATGTGTTAACAAACAGATTCTTAATCAGCAGGCTCTAAGCTTTAAAATGATGCCAAGAACAGCTTGCCACCCATGGGGTGCAGCCAACTTGAATAATTGAGCCTTTTTCGGATTTGGCCATTAGTCTATTTTTCCCGAGCTAAGCGCAAGTGAACTTCATTCTTTATTGCGTGGAGAACTCCAAGCAACTGTCAAATCTTCCTTACATGAATGGCTATTAAAGTATAAATTTTCGATATAAATTTATTATATGGCCGAGGTAAATGGTCTAGATGAAATACAAACGAAACTAAAACTTTTAGAGCTTTAAGAGATGGAAAACATATCCGTTTATTTAAAAATCTTTAAACCTGGACGCCATCTTGGCACTGAGATATACGAGACGTTGCCATAGCAATTTTCTTATTTTACAAAAATAAATAAACTAATGCTGAAATTTCGCGTCCAGATTTAGGAGTAATTTGTCACCCATGATATTATTCATAATAACTCTATATTATTTTGATATTGCCAGCGCTGATGAGGGTTTGTCTTTCAGTGTATCTTGGTAAACGTTTTAAAATGCAAATTACTTTATCGAACAGCCCGCAAACAGTCACCCATTACACAACGAACCAGTCTGGGGCCTCCTCAAACTGAAGAAAATAGCATTGTCTGGAAGGCAGTATCTAGAAGACCTCACTTCGAACCTAAGCTGCGTTACCAAATAGCCTCAAATTGCTCACAAAATTGTTGGCCATTCTCCTTCCTTCCTTGAATCTCCAGATCATTTACACTGAATAAAACTCCACTAATGTCCAACGTGAGAGATCTGGAAACGAGATTATCTTATGAAAAAGGCCGCCAAGATATCACACGAATGGTATTAAACAAGAAGTGACACTAAATTAAGGAAAGACAAGGAAATACAATAGAAAGGCATGGGCCTACTCAGACAATGCTTATAACAACAACTTCGGTGACAAGATTGAAAGATAATCACCGTTTCTCACGAAAGAGGGATAATTTTTCTGATGTAAATTGTTACCATTTCTGCACTTGAAGACTTTTTCGGCTGTTTGTCTCTTGCTATCTAATCGAAAATGAAGAAAACCTTGCAAATTTTGAGTTTTGCTGATTTGAAGACCATAGGATAAGGAATTTAGCCAAGTTACAAGCTGCAGACACGGAAACCTTACAATAGTTCCATTCAAACGAGAACGAGTGTAAATTGGGTTGTTGGACCCCAGCTTGATTCAGGCTGGCCTGGCCGGACGCGTAGGCACAGCTTCTGCAGCAAGAAGCGAGTTATGCCCATTGGTCAGAGGTAACTCACTCGGCTGCAGCTTATTCCGGGTTTTCTAATGCAAGGCAACTTGTAGCAATAGTACTACTCTCTGTTTGGATGTTTGTCACAACTCATGGCTAGAAACTCATTTCACTTTTGCACGTGGCACCGCTGACCGAGACGCAGGCTCTAGGGATGAGATAACACAGCTTCGATCGTTTTGTATGAAAAAGTTGAGCGATAAAGACGAGGTATGGATTACAAAAAAATAAATTAAACAATACCTCAACAGTTTATATTCTTAGTCATGTGTACAAGTCATTCATAAGTCATCATATTCATTTATATTTCGCGGCAATTTTACCTTGTTTGTTTATTTCACCAATAATGGGTTTTCTTATATAATCACTATGGTGGCCATACCATAGGACCAATCATTAGTCCTGTACTAAAGGAATAAACTAGTACTTAGGCCTACACCAAGTTATTAGAGCAAGATGGCGGCGAAAAATGAACAAAGATGTTGTGAAGTGAAGACAGTATTTTAACACGCAGGGATCCTCGAATGATTGAAGTCGTCACGCTACCGTGTGTTTGTCTTACGAGCCGAACTTTTACCTTTGTTTGGATGAGATGGGAAGGACGAGGATGCATTTTCAGAGAACAAAAACAATGAAATGTGAAAGAGACGAATGTCTTCGTGAAGTTTCCGACCGAACAAATGCGAATTTGTCAATTGTGTTGTCATGAGGAACCAACGAAAAGTGGCATTTTGGAGCGCGATGGTCGATTTTATAGACATTTGTATGGAAGACGAAGGTAAAATATGTTGTTTGTACTTTTTTGCTGGGAAGTGCGAAACTTAAATCTGCGAATTAAATTTTGCCGAAACTAATATCTAAACACGTTACACTTTCAATATGAGATCGAACAAATTGTTTATCTTTGTTGCAGCTCATGCTATTTATTGTAGAAGTTGTGCCTTCTCACATATCTCTGTAAAATTCTGTTGTTTGTGTTCGTAGTGTTATTCTAAGTGTCAATAGCTACTGCGCGTGCGTGAAATTTAATTCTGGCCATGAGTCAAAAGTGTCGCCATTAACCATGCATCCTCCTGGGTAACGAGATACACGAAGCTTAAGAGCTAGCGCCCAACAGTGTATCCACAATTCTTTACCATTGTGTCACCACATGAAGCGACTCGAGGGGTAGCTTAAGCAATAATATAAGGGAACAATTTGCCGTGATACGTGAATGATCATCGCGTGATCATGACTGCTTAAGTAGTGTTCATAACTGCGACGATCATTCACATATTCATTCTTTAAGCCGTAATTCAAATATATGATTTTCATATATTCATTCTCACATATTCATCACTCGTGGGTTTATTACGAACCAACAAAATGCCCACCTTCAGTTGGCTTGTTAGTTCAGTTGGTAGAGCACTGCACTGGTATGGCAGAGGTCGTGGGTTTGAATCTCGTACAAGCCTGACTTTTTTTCCAATAGTGTTCATAATTGCGATGAGCATTGACATATTCATTCTTTACCGCCGACCGCAGTTTAAATATACGATTTTCATATATTCATAGAACTTCATTTACGGTTGCCTCGGTTGGTGGGGGAAGGCAGTTGGGAAGGTTGGCGTGGAGATCGTGAAGATCACGTGACGAAAAAAGCAAATAAATACATTAAAATAATTATTATTGGCGGGAAAAGGCTAGACAGCGGCCTGACAAACGGGCTGAAATTACCGCGTTGTTCGTTTGTTTAATCTTAACGAAGTGTCTTTTAACTCAACAATTTGTCCATTATGTCACTCGATTGTCAATAATCATTGGTCACCGCCAACTTCCTCCAGCAGGCATATCTTGCTGTCTTGACTCGAGCAGACCGTACTCCTCCGTCTTTGCCAGTGAACACTTCTACCACTCCGCCCATAGGCCGTCTGTTACGGACTACCTTATCTTCTGCTAGAAGAACTAGGTCAACAATCTGTGCATTTCGTCTTGAATTAACCCATTTCCGTCTTCTCTGAAGAGTTGGCACGTATTCTCGTATCCATCTCTTCCAGAGATGCGAGTTATGCTGGTGCGCCACAGGTAACCCACTCGACGGGATCTTTGCCCAAGTTTTGCAGAATGAAGCGAATTAAGCCGACGAGTCACAGGTTGTGTACAACGTGGGTTTGCATAACCCGGTTCCTACAAGATGAAGTGAGTGACGTACATGAGTCACAGGTCTTGCGTTCGGCTGGAGGTTAACCCGGCCCTTTTCAGCTTCCCCCCAGCGAGTGATGGTTGTCCAATATACACGTACTGTAACGGTCCGTATAATAGATGTGAAGGTCCGAAAGGGATCGTACGGAGCGTAAGCCTTGCAGTCGATCCGTATATGTCTGTAAAGTAGCTAATTAGCTAAGAACATTTACCACGTAAAATAAAAGGTATTATATTTGTATTGTATTTGTATTATTGTATAACCTCCGTGAATCATTAGTGGCATATGGTCCGTGGATTGCATCTCACTAGTGGGGCTTAAGAATATTTTCATGGCGACTGATTGGAGTGGGTGGCCATACGGTTTGTCGATGCGAACGGATCGTACGGAGAGTAAAGCCAGCAGTCGATCCGTAAAGAGTGGCGTACACTCCGTGAATTGAATCTCATTAGTAGGGCTTAGTATTTTCATGGCGACTGATTTTAGTGGGTGGTTATAGGATTTGTCGATCCGTACAGATCGTACTGAGCGTAAAGCTAGCAGTCGCTCCGTAAAGCCGAAAGTGGCATACGCTCAGTGAATTGCATGTCATTAGTGGGAGTTGGAATATTTTCATGGATACTGTTGGTGTGGGTGGCCATACGGTTTGTCGATCCGTACGGAGCGTAAACCTAGCAGTCGATCCGTTAAAAGTGGCATACGCTCCGTGAATTGCATGTCATTAGTGGGACTTGGAATGTTTTCATGGCGACTGATTGGAGTGGGTGGCCACACGGTAACTTGAATTTCAAAAGATAGACAACAATTTATGTTCGTTTCATATGCTTGCCGCAAATAGCCATCCCGTTAACACGGCCAAATTGTTATCATCGGCCGTTGGTGGCCGTACTACTAACGGAGTTCCACTGTAACACAAAAACTCGCGCTCAAGTAAAGAAACAATGGAAAAGATTACTGCTTTTATAACTGGAATGTAAAGAATATAATTTATGTTCGTTGATATGTTTGCCGCTATGTACTATCGGTGTCCCATGAAATGGACATAAGTGAGACACTACTATAACAATAGAAATCAATGGGGCAAAAAAAGGGAGGACACCTGGAGAACACCGCTGTTGTGACTATAAACTCAATAACGTTTGGTCTCACGAGATCATTCAGTCCGCAACGATGTCTACAGTGCGATAACAGCGAGAGACGGTCCCGTACCTTACGAAGAGAAAAATCTCCGAGGAAAGAGCTCATTACAATGTTTTAGATTATCAACGGGGACGCTTTCTTCCCTCTGAAATGTAGGCCAGAGGAGTTAACAATGGGTTTTTGGAAAAAGCCAAGTGGAGACAGACACCTTCAAGCTTATGTTATTTTGTTTGGGGAATAGCTGTTCCCCAAACTTGATCTCAAAGTGGATACTGTTATCACAAACTTGGGCGCCTGAGAAAACAGAAAAAAGGGCTAGGCAGATGGAGTTCGTCCGACAAAAAAGGTACGTGGTTCCATTTCGACCTCGACAACAGGAAACTTCTTATACCTGAACGGCCTGCCGAATTGAGTTGAGCCAAGTACCGGACCTATCGAGAAGAAAACGAGAAAAACAACAACAGAATCTACAAAAGAACAAAAACCCTGCACCGCAGACAAAAAAGAAAAAAACAAAAACAACTCCCTTATTAGCCACCAAATGTATTCAAAGATATGACCGATTAATGTGATGATAATAATTTATAGTAATGATAATAATAATGGATGATAAAATTGCTTGGTGAGGAAGCTGAATGAAGACAGACACCGAATCTGACAAATAACGGATTAAAATTTTATTGAATGTTTTTAGGCAGACATTTTTGTGGTTAGCATGTTCAATCAATATAACATCAGGGAAGGAAATTACGGTGAGTAAAGAGGACGAATGAACAGGCTTCACGCCGCTGTGAGAACATATGTACCTTTCAGCGCTTCGCACAAATTCTCAACCTTTTGTTTCTGCTCCCTTCCTCTGTGGTTTTTCTTTTCAAGTTCCTTTCCTTTTCTTTCCTCACGGATGGGTTATTTGGAATGTCTTGCAATTTGTTGAGCATATCCACGTTTCTTGGCTTTCCAGTAAACTTATAAACGCATGGTATATCCATCCCGTATCCCTCGCCACGATTAACTGCTTTCCTAACGACTTGAATTTGTCCTTAGCTTCCTTTCTTTGTTAAGGTATTTGTTAAGGTGTTTATTTATGTGCAGTACATGTTTAAAGCATGTTGCACCATATTGTGACCCTACCTCGTTAATACGACCAATTTTCCATGGCCCGAAAATTGTTAAATTACTAAAACGCTAACCAAATTTATGACAAAGCTTGCCGGGGTTTTCTCAGTAAGCGCCGGCGTGAACGTTCCTTTTCTAACAACGGTAATTTTACCTGTACTAATATTTATATTCGCCGCACCGATGCTTCCTATTGTTATCATTGTCAACATTGCCAGCATGGCGTTGGTTTACTCGACGAACCCGCAGCAAATTATGTTACTAGGAAGCGATTTTTCATTCTCTTCTCAGAATATTCTTCACAGCTAGCTCGTCGTACCTCCCTTTTTCGCCAGCATGCGGGTTCAAGAAGGAGTTGACGAAAACAGTGGTTGAAACGTAGAGATGAGATGAGATCATGAGATCATGATATTCTTTATTGTCTTCTTAGCGCATTCCTCACAGCTCGTCGTATCTCCCTTATTCGCCAGCAGTACACAAGTGGATTCAAGAAAGAGTTGATATAAGTAGCGGTTGTAGAATAGTTATAGGCAATCCTTACTTCTGCTGTGTACCCAACATGCGCCCTCACTAAAATCGACGCACAGAATGGAAGGTAGCAAACCAAGAACAAACCATAAACATAAAGTACGGTCACAGCAGACTTTTTACACTTGAGCACGCTCACCGTGTTGGTCTGAAGACTCAGGGCAGCCATGTTTTGGTCGTTTATCTGGCGTTGATGTCTGCGGACGATCTGAAATATTTTCATAGTACTCGAGGTGATAACAATTAATGTGAGAATGAAAACAACCAAGGGCAGAAGAATCCAGTCATCATCGTTTAACCAAAACCTTAACACAACACACATTGTGGCAAAAATCCAGAGAGAGAAAGCAGTTAGAAATACCCGCGGAACAGTGACAATCGTTTGGTATCGTAAATGAACAGTTAGAGCAAGAAGACGATCAATCAACACAGTAGCTAAAGTGAACAAAGATACTCCAGAAGCTATATAGGTAGATGTTTCGCTGAAAAGTCTTAGTATGCAGTACGCAGTGAAATTATCCAAAAGTTTGTCTATAGTAAACGCAGCGAAAGATGGCTGACAAATCGCAGCCACAAGTAGATCGGGAACAGCCAGGCAGCCCAAAAGGATAAAAGATGGCGAATGAAGGTCCTGGGCTTTACGAATCGCATGTAGAATAATAAAATTACTTCCAAACGTCACAAGAGAAAACAGTGAGTTGAGAACATATGTTAGAATATTTGTGACTAAAACATCTTCTGTCTTATCCCAGTTGATAGCCAAAAAAGAGCAGGTTAGATTGTGCGTTTTGTGCATGACAACGGAAGTCTGCTGTTCACAAATATTGAAGACGTTGCCAGAGTCTGAGTTAGAGCAATGCTAAATTTTGCAAGATTGAATATACCTTCTTTACGCCGTTGAAAGGTAGGTTGAAGGTTGAAGGTTGTTTTTATTTTGCACTGTTTACATAGAATTTACATTGCATTAGTAGAAGTACGTTATAAAACAAAATCAGAATAAAGATAAGAAATTAACGAAATTAAGATGTGCGCAGTGACCAAAGTAGCAAATGCTTCCGGGTTGGTCACTGCCACGTTAAACTAACTGGCATAGACAATAAGCGTAATGAAAATAATTTTACCCAGAGTAAAGGTGCTAAAACAATAGAACAAAGAAACTAAAGTAAACTAAATCAATGTATTCTAGGAAATAGATTGCGAATTTAGCAGATATAGCAAACAAATACAAGAGTCCACTCTGAAATTGAAACAATCGGGAGTATAAGGCGGCTGCGTATAAAAAAGTATCTCCGCTTTTATTATGCAGTCCATAATAGTAATAATGATTTCGTTCATTGTGGATTATTAAAATTCAGCTACATTAGCCTGCCCAGCAGGTAACTTGGAGAGAAAATGGTTTTTCCTCCTTTCGTTTCTCCTTAGCAAAAAGTAACAACGAAATAATAAAAATATTCTTCTGTCATAAGCGCACACGGAAAGGGAAAACAGGCAGATGTAAACAATATAAAAAGGAAAACAAAGGAAGCTTTACAATTATGCCTGCATGCTGCTTATTTCTTAACAAAGTCATTAGACTAGGAGTAGTAATAAATTATCACTGGGTGCCCTCACTCCCAAACGCCTCATCAGGCAGGGATACGTAAGTGGGAGAAGCTACTCGAGGGAAGAAAGGAACCGGAGCTACAATTGTAGGTTAAAAACCGGGTCATCCCTGCGGGGAGGAGGGAGGGGCGCCAAGCTAAAGTCTGCATGGCGTCCGTTTTAACGAAAAGAGGAATGAAGCGGATAAAAGGCCTTTTTATACTAAACGTTAGTACAGAAAACAGGGAGTTGAGAACACACGTTAAAATATTAGTGATGAAAATATGTTCTGTTTTGTCCCAGTTTAAAGTATAGGAAAGGAGCAGGTCAAATTGTGTGTTTCGCTTCTGACGGCGGAAGTCTGCTGTCCGCACATATCATAGAGTCTGCCAATGGATTTCAAGTTTTGCAAGTTTGAATATACATTTTTCTACACCGTTAAAAGGTGGAACGAATGACAAAAGTCTTCGACCACAACTCTGAAATTCAAATACTCGGGAATACGAGGCAGCTGTGTATAAAATTTTTTATTTTTCTCTGAAGCATCTCAGCGGGCCGGAATCCTTAATCCTTGAATCTGATTGGGTAATAATGCGCTCTTAGCCGGTCCAGCTTTTTCCATCCGGACCGGCCCGGAATTGGCGGGAAATCTTGTAGAAAAACTGTTTTACTACAGCGCGGCGAAACGTTGGATTTTTCCTTTTAAAATACGACTTTTCGCCTGCAAAAATTTGCAAAGCAAACGGAAAACATCAACAATGGAGTAAAAGCCCTGGTTATTCCTAAAAAAGACGAATATTCACCTGATTTTGTTGACAACACTGAGCTGGTTTGCTGTTTTTCGGGTTGTTACTTTTTCTTGAATTGTTGACACGCCGTTAACTTAAAACGACTAACTGCAGAGCAGTCTTTTGAGCTCAGTTTTTCGGTTGACATCCGTTATGTTCCATTTTGCTTCATTTAAGAAAATATGATTCGTGGCGAGAAATGGTGAAACAAACACATCGCAACGCTGTGCAGTTTGCATGAACTAATGTCAACAAGTTTTTCTTGCGTAGTTTTCTTATTTTAGCATTGATTTGTGAAGGTCTTTTGAAGACTGACAAAGATAAATACTTGAAATAATAAGATAT
This sequence comes from Pachyseris speciosa, assembly GCA_016490735.1. Taxonomy (NCBI): domain Eukaryota; kingdom Metazoa; phylum Cnidaria; class Anthozoa; order Scleractinia; family Pachyseridae; genus Pachyseris; species Pachyseris speciosa. The sequence continues at coordinate 239,493 of JAEMWC010000375.1, forward strand.
GAAGGAAGAGACTGAGATGTTTAAGTATTTTTCACTAAAGGTATTCCTCGTGTTTTACGAACTTTTGTCAAAACCGAATTTGAAATTGTGATTTCATTGTCAACAAGACAAAGCAATGAATATATTTGTGCGAATTTTTCAAACATCATTGTTTAGTTTGTTTAATTTATTTCTCTGTGCTTGCATTGAAATATCACTGTGAACGTTTTTTTTTTATATTTATTACTCCAAGTTTTGTTTTCTGAGATTTGTGTACGGCTTTTTTATAAGCTAAATTTAAACTGTGACAGTGCGACGAACCGCGCGTAGAGAGACTTTTTGCACACCCGTTTTCCTTGTTCATCTTCAGGAAAAAAAACAGCAGGAAAAATAAATCTGTTATTCACCGGCTTAGGTCGGTCCGTATAGGGAAAAACTTTGCCCTCGGCCTTGAGTACGGCCCTCGGCCTGCGGCCTCGGAACGTACTCGAGACCTCGAGCACAGTTTTTCCCTATACGGACCTCCCAGCCGGTGAATAACATATGTATATATATATATCCGCTTTTAGTATATACCAGACAAGTAAATAGTGCTTTTCGCGCGCTCTGATTGGTTAACTCGGAGGTGAATAGCAAGTACTATTCACCTCCGAGCAGCCGCCGCGCGAGATTTTGCAATTTCCGACCGCTTGTCGGTATATTGTCACACATAACGTAATGTTTTCGTCCACTAATTATTCATCTTATGTGGTATATACTAAAACAATTATTCACCTCAGTGTCGGTGAAAGTGGTGGATATTTACCTCGCTGCTTCGCCTTTTGTTGCTCCTAATTAAAAGTAGCAGTTAAACAGGCTGCCGAAATGAGATATATTTTTCGGTCAGAGACAAATGTCGGCAAAAGAAAACGTTTAAATATCGTCCATCTGTAGAATCTACAATTCAGCTCTGAGCGTCTCCAAAACCATTTTCTGAAGACATACGGCCAGTTAAGAGGTAAATTCGGCGTCAAACATGAAAAGAGTTACAAATAGGCGTTCAATTTTCATGATCTCGACGCCAGCGGGACCAGCCAGCGGAACAACCTGCTCCCCACCAACTGAGCAAATGGTAGTTTTAATTGAAGTTGTTTTAATAACGCGAAGTAGCATTGGAGCGATAAGTTAGCCCGCCGCCCTCACCAAAACATCAATTAGCATGTGCAGTCAAATGGTGACGAGTGAAATTAGGAAATAATTTCGCGCGCGCCTTTTTCCCAAGCTAAAACGCAAATGAAATAATTTCTCGGGTATACCAAAGTTTTTGACTTGTTTATTGCGTGGCGAACTCCAAGCACAATTTTGGAACTTTTATTTTCAAGAAAAAAGCCATTTAAAATCCTTATTGTTGCTTAAAATGTGTCAAAGTGGAGCCAGCTGTCAAATCTTCCTTACTTGAATGGTTATGGAAGTATAGTTTTCGATATAAATTTATTATATGGCCGAAGTAAATTGTCTAGATGAAATACAAACGAAAGCTTTAAGAGTTGGAAAACATATCCGTAAAATCTTTAAACCTGAACGCCATCTTGGCACTGAGATATACGAAACGTTGCCATTGAAATGTTGTTATTTCAGAAAAATAAATTAACGCTGAAATTTCTCGCCAAAATTTAGGAGTAATTTTTAAGCCATGATATTATTCATAGTAACTCTTTTAATCATAAAAATTACAATTTCCTCGATTGTGATTGGTTTAAAAAACTCCTATTTTCCACTAATTCACGTGCCAAGTTGTTATTGGACAGTTTGTTATCGGACAGTTCAAGACAATCACGTTCAAAGCAGTATTTTAAATCAACCAATCACATTCAAAGGTGTAGTTTAAATCAACCAATCACAACCTTGGTTTCAATCACCATACATTTTGATTGTAGTCAATTCAGAGCGACATAAAACAATTTACGATTCTTTTGTCAGTCTTTTAATGCAAAATCTCCCTCACTTTTATAACTTGGCTCTTCTTCTTTTCTCGGAAATTGTAATTTTTATGATTAATTGGTAATAAGACTTCGTGTCGTCCAATTCGGTCTGTAATCATACTCGTGATAAACAAATCGGACTCCCGCTGCACGGTCGTCCGATTTTGTTATCACTCGTATGATTACAGACCGAATTGAACTTCACTCAGTCCTATTGCCATTACATATTTAACAAATAAAGAAGCCTCGATTTTGCTCTGTTCTGTTGTAAAGCACGAAGGAAGCGGCTAGAGCACGAAAGAAGTAGGGAAAAACACGAGCCGTAATTTCCCCACGAATTCGCGCAATTTTCAAAACAAACTTTTTTCAAGCGAATCGAAAGCAAACAGAGGTGGCGTGAGCAGCCTGCATCTGTACTCTTATAAGGTACACTAAAATTAGCTAATCACAAAGTTTGTTAGAATGGTTCAAAGAATTTTATTGGTTGAAAAGGACAGAAGCTGTCAAAATGTCAACCATCAAAGTTCGCAGGTCCACAAGCTGAAATCTCAACTGGAATTCGAATTTAACACGACTCCTTGAAGTTTTTAGGACTTAAAAACTACTAAAACAGGATCGAAATTTACAATGATCAGTGAAAACCGGCCCAATTATGGCCCATGAAAACTTGGACGTTGTTTATATGACAATAAGAAAACAGACTGCTTAAAGATTGTTGCTGGTACTTTACAAAATGCTGTGCCGTGTTTCGCGAATCGTTCTCAACCACTGGAGTCAAGGGAAGAAGATTCCTTGGTCTTGGAAGAGTCGGCTGCTGTGATTGCTGTGGCCTTGCACCCATTGCACTGGAAAGGACATCAGAGCAGGCTCCCAGTTGTTCACTGGAAGGACGAGCGTTGTAATGTTTGAGGCTTCCTTCACTGCGATGGCCCGAGATCGCCTTAATGTGCCGTGATGGAACCTGCGCGTCGGACAGCAGCGTGATCGCAGTCGCTCTTACACTATGGTTTGTGTACACTTTCGACAAAGATGCAAGTTGGGAAATTTCTTTCATCATTCTAGCGAGTCTGTTTTCGTACCAGACTTGCTTGTCCCGCGTCGCAGCTCGGTTTGGGTATTGAAAGAGTGCTTGACATTTTGGATTGAGTTTCTGCAGGTAGATCTTGAGGCAGTTGAGGCCGTCAAAAAGTGGATCATCTGATGTTGTATACATTCTTGCCTCCTTCTCCATACTGTTCACGTCGTCAATTCCACCAGGGTGGTTTTTAGTGGCTTCGTCATGGGTCATGGAAACGCACTCACGTCCGCTCTCGTCCATCAAGAAGTGGAAACTGTGCTTTGTAAGTTCCCGTTGACCTTCACGTCCGCGGCGACACCAGTACAGGTTAACGTGAAACCAGACATTCCGCAGAAGGCCCCAAGGATTAACTCCCCGAATTGCATTGGAGGTTTTTAGCTTCTGGAGGTCTGCTTCTGGAATGGCAGGGCTTCTGGAATGGCAGGTTTGTGCGTGGTGCTTACTTTGTTTTCGCGCTTGTGTAATTTTATTTGACTCTGCAGCAGCTTGTTTGAAGCTTAAAATTCAACTCCTTTTGTAATAGAAATTCCTCGGTTTAGTGGAGGGTTGTTAAGGTTTCTCTCTACAGCGTTACGAAATCCAAGAAGCGATGACCTTGAATAAAGTTCACCATCTTTTGTTCGAGCTTCGGCGTAGAAATGACGGAGGTTGCTATCCAGTTCTTTGTTTGTCGTTTCGTGAATGCTTTTCGTGATTTTTCGTTCAGGACACCAAGCTGTTTTGAAAACGACAGAAAAAAAATTATGAAATTGGTCTGTAATGTATAATTTTTGAGAAATACTTTAAATTGTTGCAATTGTGTGTGTATTTGTTATCTACTAAAGTTTGGTCTTTTTAAATTGGTTTTTCTTTAAAAACTAAAATGTAGCTGTGCTGGTAGGGTGTTTTAGTTGTTAAACGGCGATGCGACATTTTTGTACTGTGAAACTGACCTTCAAAAACTCGGATAGCCCATTTTGTATTCTCCTTGGTGTTTTTCGTCTCTGCTCTCGTTATAATTTCGTCAATTTCGGCGCTTGACTTGTTTACAAACCTTTGGTTGCTTGTTTCTGTTGTGTTGATGCTACTTGCCGGCTCGATGTAAAAAGTTTACATCGGTAACTTGTTGCGAAATTTCACTTTCTGTCGCTGTGTAATTTGTGGCGTTACTAACAGGACTTTCTAAATCAACTGAAGCTAAGAGCTCGTTTTCATTTTCGTTCTCTAGGTCACAGAGGATGTCCGGTTCAAAAGAAAACCCAAGAGAGAAGTTGGGGAATTGTTCGGCCATTTTTTCTTTTTGGCCGACGGCGCGACGCGATTCCTCCGTACATCTGTACTCTGATAAAGTACGCTGTTTCAGCCAATCAGGGCGCACGTAATATAAAATCTTAATCATAATACATTGATATTGCCAGCGCTGATGAGGGTTTGTCTTTCAATGTATCTTGTTAACTCTTCCCTCTCCGACTTACCAAATATCGTTCCTGTGGGAACGATGGCTTTGAAAACCTGCAACTTTCCCAAATCCCGAACTATGGTTGAAATGAACCACTGCCGTTGCCAAAAGGTCACTTTAATTTGTGGACACCGAATGTGACAAATAACGCATTAAAATTTTATTGAATGTTTTTAGGCAGACATTTTTGTGGTTAGCATGTTCAATCGATATAACATCCGGCAAGGAAATTACAGTGAGTAAAGAGGACGAATGAACAGGCTTCAAGGCCGGTACACACGGATGGTTTTGCTCTCGGAGCATACTCTAGGGTCATTATGCACGACCAGTATACACGAGTCAGTATTTTCAAGTTTGCTCAATTTTCTCCCGGGTCTTGCTCCCAAATATTTAACCAGTTTAATATCATGGAGCATTTTGCGGGGTGGACATTCTGCTCCTGAGGATCCTTGATACCCATAAAATTATTGGTACACACGAAGGAGCTTTGCTTCAGGAGCGTGGCCCTGGAGCATGTTCCAGCATCAAAATTGACCCTTTGTGTGTGCCGGCCTCCACAACGCTGTGAGAATATGTGTACATTTCAGCGACTCGCACAAATTCTCGACTCAGTGTAGCAATGATTTTGCCTTTTTGCTTCTGTTCTCTTCCTCTGTGGCTTTTTTCTTCTGTCCCTTTCCCTTTCTTTCCTCTCGGATGGGTTATTGGGAATGTCTTGTAATTTGTTGAGCATATCCACGTTTCTTGGCTGTCCAGTAAACTTATAAACGCATGGTATTTCCATCCCGTATCCCTCGCCATGATTGAATGCTTTCGTAACAACGTGAACTTGTCCTTAGTTTCCTTTCTTTGTTGAGGTATTCTTTTTTTAAGGTATTTATGTGCAGTACATGTTTAAAGCATGTTGCACTGTATTGTGACCCTACCTCGTTAATACGACCAATTTTCCATGGCCCGAAAAATGTTACATTACTAAAACGCTAACCAACTTTATGACAATAGCTTGCCGGGATTTTCTCAGTAATCGCCGGCGTGAACGTTCTTTTTCTAGCAACGGTCATTTTACCAATACTGAGATATACATACGCCGCACCCATGCTTCCTATTACTATTATTGTCAACATTGTCAGCATGGCGTTGGTTTACTCGACGAACCCGCAAAAAATTGTGTTACTAGGGAGCGAGTTTTCACTTGCTTGTCAGAATATTCTTCACAACTCGTCGTACCTCCCTTATTCGCCAGCAAGCGGATTCAAGGAGTTGACGAAAACAGTGGTTGAAACTTAGTCAAATGCGATCACGATATTTCTTTATTGTCTTCTTAGCGCATTCCTCACAGCTCGTCGTATCTCCCTTACTCGCCAGCAGTACACAAGTGGATTCAAGAAGGAGTTGACATAAGCAGCAGTTGCAGAATAGCTATAGGCAATCTTCACTTCTGTTGTGTATCCAATATGCGCCCTCGCTGAAATCGACACATAGAATGGAAGGTAGCAAACCAAGATCAAACCATAAACATAAAGTACGGTCACAGCTGACTTTTTACACTTGAGCACGCTCACCGTGTTGGTCTGAAGACTCAGGGCAGCCATGTTTTGGTCGTTTACCTGGCGTTGATGTCTGCGGACGATCTGAAATATTTTCATAGTACTCGAGGTGATAACAATTAATGTGAGAATGAAAACAACCAAGGACAGAAGAATCCAGTCATCGTCGTTTAACCAAAACCTTAACACAACACACATTATGGCAAAAATCCAGAGAGAGGAAGCGGTTAGAAATACCCGAGGAACAGTGACAATCGTTTGGTATCGCAAATGAAGAGTTAGAGCAAGAAGACGATCAATCGACACAGCAGCTAAAGTGAGTAAAGATACTCCAGAAGCTATGTAGCCAGATGTTTCACTGAAAAGTCTTAGTATACAGTACGCAGTGAAATTATCCAAAAGTTTGGCTATAGTAAACGCCGCGAAAGATGGCTGGCAAATCGCACCCACAAGAAGATCGGGAACAGCCAGGCAGCACAAAAGGATAAAAGATGGCGAATGAAGATCCTGGGCTTTACGAATCGCATGTAGAATAATAAAATTACTCACAAACGTCACAACAGAAAACAGTGAGTTGAGAATACACGTTAGAATATTTGCGATGAAAACAGCTTCTGTTTTATCCCAGTTGATAGCCAGATATGAGCAGGTCAGATTGTGCGTTTTGTTCATGACAACCGAAGTCTGCTGTTCACAAATATTGAAGACGTTGCCAGAGTCTGAGTTAGAGCAATGCTACGTTATTCAAGTTTGAATATACCTTCTTTACGCCGTTGAAAGGTAGAGCAAATACAAGATTCACAACTCTGAAATTGAAACAATCGGGAATATGAGGCAGCTGCGTATAAAAAGTATTTCTACTTTTATTATGGAGTCCATAATATTAATGATTTAATTATTACAACACTTAAAAACGCTTAAAACGTTAACCAACTTTATGACAATAGCTAGGTTTTCTCAGTAAGCGCCGGCGTGAACGTTCTTTTTGTAACAACGGTCATTTTACCTATACTGAGATATACATATGCCGCACTCATGCTTTCTATTATCATTGTCAACATTGTCAGCATGGCGTTGGTTTACTCGGCGAACCCGCAAAAAATTGTGTTACTAGGGAGCGAGTTTTCACTTGCTTGTCAGAATATTCTTCACAGCTCGTCGTACCTCCCTTTTACGCCAGCAAGCGGGTTCAAGAAGGAGTTGACGAAAACAGTGGTTGAAACTTAGTCAAATGCGATCACGATATTTCTTTATTGTCTTCATGACAACCGAAGTCTGCTGTTCACAAATATTGAAGACGTTGCCAGAGTCTGAGTTAGAGCAATGCTACGTTATGCAAGTTTGAATATACCTTCTTTACGCCGTTGAAAGGTAGAGCAAATACAAGATTCACAACTCTGAAATTGAAACAATCGAGAATATGAGGCAGCTGCGTATAAAAAGTATTTCTACTTTTATTATGGAGTCCATAATATTAATGATTTCGCTCATTAAGAACCATTTAAATTCAGCTACATTAGCCTGTCGAGAAGGTAACTTAGAAGGTAATTTAGATGGTTTTTTCTCTTTCGTTGCTCCTTAGCAAAAAGTAACAACGAAATAATAAAAATATTCTTCTGTCATAAGCACACACGGAAAGGTAAAACAGGCAGATGTAAACAATACAAATACAAAAACAAAGGAAGCTTTACAATTAAGCCTGCGTGCTGCTTATTACTTAACACTGTCATTAGACTGCGAGTAGTCAATATATTATCACTGGGTGCCCTCACTCCCAAACGCCTTAGGCAGGGATACGTTATTGGGAGAAGCTAGCCCGAAGGTGGAAAGGAACGGGAGCTACAATTGTAGGAGGAGGGGGGAGGGGCGCCAAGCTAGCTAAAGTCTGCATGGCGTCCGTTTTAACGAAAAGAGGAATGAAGCGGATAAAAAGGCTTGTTTAAACTAAACGTTAGTACAGAAAACAGGGAGTTGAGAACACACGTTAAAATATTAGTGATGAAAA
>JAEMWC010000375.1:252500-322500 GCA_016490735.1 Pachyseris speciosa
TTCGAGATCTGCATCCCTTATTACATATGTCTGACAGATGTAAGAAGGCCATTAAAGAATGTCCTATGGTGGCATTTCGTCGCCCTAAAAGCCTAAAGGATTATCTTGTGAATGCTAGAATACGACCTGACAACAATAATTCTGTGCCAGGAAATTACCGTTGTTCTTCTACGCGCTGCGAAATTTGTAGAAATAAGAACTATCTGAACATCGGAAATACGTTCGTCAGCAACACCACTGGAAAATCATACAACATTAACTATAACTTAGACTGTAACAGCAGCAGTGTTATCTATTTGCTAAGTTGCAAGATTTGTGGTAAACAATATGTGGGATCAACAGTTACTAAATTTAGGCTTTGATTTAATAACCATAGAAGTAGATTGAGGGGACATTCAAGGTTGGAACCAGGAGATAGGGCCAGCGATGATTTAATCTACAAGCACTTTTTTACAGAGGGACACAATAGACCCATTCGGCTAACTCAATGTTGTACCCAATTCAAATCTCCTGGGCTTAAGATTCTTTGTGTATTGTATTTGCATTATAATGTAGCCTTCATATTTAAATGATATGGAAATACCTGGAACAAAGCGTTTTAATCCCAAAGGGTTTGAATTGGGTACAACATTGAGTAAGCCGAATGTGTCTATGGTTTGGACGATGTCTCAGTTCAAATAATTCATAAAGTTTATGGTAGTGTAGACAATTTGCTGGAGAAAGAGGGCCAATGGGCATACAGATTGAGAACAATAGCGCCGGAGGGTCTTAACGAAAGTGACTTTTTTTATTGTCAGAACCGCAGAAGTCGCGCGCGTAATTAATTTCTTGTCAGGCTTTTCTAGTGCACGCGCCTATTATTACCGTTAGCGTTCGTGTTTGTATTGCACGCGCTTTTTGTTACCGGTATAATTGTTAGCGCTCACGTGTTTAGATTTGTAAGTCGCACTTTTATAATTGCGTGTAACGCTTGTACAGTCATTCACCCTGAGGAAGACTGTTCTACACAGTCGAAATATAGGTGGTCCTTAAAAATGTTTTTTTCCCTTGTGTTTATATATATATATATATATATATATATATATATATATATATATATATATATATATATATATATATATAATTTAGATATATATAATAATTATATATATATATATATATATACAAATTATGAAATTTGAAATAAAATGGCGAGGAAGCTCATAAGGAAACCACTGGGCTTATAAGCTATGAGCTCCATCAAAATGAAACAGAATAGATAGGCAATGTCGAATGCAGAAAAAAAAAGTTATGAAGTTATACAGATTACAACAGTTAGAATCATCTTGAGTATTGCCTACACTGGAAATCATATTTGAAGCATATTTATATGTAAAAAGCAGCAACAGACAAAAGACAGACACAATGTAAAGCGAAACAAGTAGCAGCTCAAAGTTAACCTAATTTCGCAAGAAGAAATTTTTTAAGCAATTTACTAAACAAACCAAGGTCACACGATTTCTTACAAGCTAGTGCTAAATTCTTTACATCCTCCTCAGTGAGTGACGCGAATTCAGAGAAGGAAGGGTCCGTAGTCATTTCCAAGGCGGTAGTAGAATTAGATTCTTGGACAGCACTGGGAGAGGCCTGAGTGCTGGCCATCAGCTTGGATCTTATTGCAGTAATCTTACGAACAAAGTAGTCCCCCATATCATTGGCGAGCTTAACAGCATCCGTATGAGGTGGGAGAGTTTTGTCAGCCTGAATATTCAATAAATGCTTGCTCTCCCGAAATAGCTTAGACTGATTTGAGCTGTTTTCTTCAATAAATTGGCTATAATATGTTCTTCTCGCATTGTTCATAATATATATTACATAATTTCTCTTGGATTTGAACACTAGAAGGTCTGAGGCCAGTCCAGTTCTCCTCCACCGTTTCTCAGCTTTCCGCCTGTCACGCCTCGCCTGCATAATCTCATCATTAAACCAAGGCGGCCTGGACCTATTTCGTATTTTCCGTGATTGTATCGGAGCATGCTTGTTAAGTAGTGATGACAGCGTCATGTTATAGCAATTAACTAGTTTGTCCAAGTCGTCAGGGGGATCTATATACAAAACAGAATTGCGAATGTCCTCAGTGAATAGTTCAGAATCAATAGACTTCAACTTCCTATATTCAGCGTGCTTTAGTTCTACGACTGGTCTACGTGTCCTTAAACTACATATCACGGCAGCATGATCGGAGATAAATCTCTCAGAAAGTGGCTCTTCAGCAGCAAGTCATCAGATTGGCGTGTAATAATGAGATCTAGGGTGCGGCCGTGTATATGGGTAGGTTGCTTCACATGTTGGACAAGACCCATCGCGTCTAGAAGATCTCTGAAGTGTATATTATTAGAATCTGTAAGTACATCCATATGGAAACTGAAATCACCAGTTATCAGTAACTCATCGCTGGACATGACGACGGATTCGAGGTATTCAGCAAACTCGTGAAAGAAAACGCCAGCAGTTATTGGATGGTCTTCTTAAAATGCACCTAACCCCAAAATATTTTTCCGCTAATATTAAACTGTTTACCTTTTCCAGAAACATGTAACCTTTATTTCCAGTTTTGGACATTTTTATAAGCTTCCAAACTTACTATAAACAAGCATCGTCTGTTTCACGACCGAGTCAGAAGGGGCATGGGTCTATTCCCGGTTTGACGTCACAAACTGATTTGCATGCATGTTTACAAAGACTTACCGCGATGCAAATCAGTTTGTGACGTCAAATCGGGAATAGACCCGTGCCTCTTATGACTAGGTCGTGAAACAGATAATGGTTAGAATTCGAACCTTTTACAGCCTATAAAAAGTCAAGATTTGGTTTAGAAAAGCGCTAAGAGGCACAAGGCGTTTCGAACAGGTGCAAAGATTTATTTAAGCGAAAAAATATTTTGGGGTTAGGTGCACTTTAATACGGCGGTCTATACACAATAACAGTGCGCACGCGAGTAGGACCAAACTGACCAGCCACTCAGAAACCTCAAACGACGTTTTCTCATCAGAATATACATTGCTGACATTGATCCCCTCTTTGACTAACAATGCAGTGCCGCCGCCCCTGCGGCCTGGTCGCGGACAATGTATAAGTGTTCTATATCCGGGCGGAGTAAGCTCGCTCAAAACCGCAGAATGATGATCTTTAAGCCAGGTCTTACATATGGTGAACAAATCCGCTCTTACATCGCACACTAAGTCCAAAAAAGCAGCTGATTTATTACTCAACGACCTCGCATTAAGAGTACACAAGGTCAGCTGTTGATCCCTGGGATACAAACGAACACGATCCGGTGTTATTAGATTTCCAGCGTTCCGCGTCGATCTAGAGCATTGGATATTTTGTTTCAGACCATTGAGGCGTGATGAGGTGTGAGCAGGTCCTGGGTTTAGCTTAAACACTAAATCGCCTAGCAAAAGTGGACGGAATGTAGCAGTGGTGTTAAAATAGTATATGCACGGGCATCTCTGTCTCTTGGTACCAGAGCGTCTCAAGAATGCAAGTCGAAGTGTGCCTTTGCGTAGATCAATATTGATTACTCTTTCACAATGATTCGCGATCCATGACCCGGTGAACAATGCGCTGGATTCAGCTAATGAGGCCATATTGTTCACGATGCAAATTTTGCTCTTCTGCCATCCAAGACCACAAGTCGAAGGAGATCCAAGTATCAATAATTCTTGCACCAATACATCAAAACTCGAAGTGAAGATTCTAAATTGCCTTAGACATATATCTTCATAATGTGTTCTCCGAGGAAGGGCCGCAGAGAGGAGAAAAAGGACCCAGAACACGGAGGCAGACATAGCGTGCCGCGTGTCACAACGACTGGGACCTTTAGCGCTGATGAAGGTTTGTCTTTCAATGTATCTTGTTAAACGTTTTAAAATGCAAATTACTTTATCAAACAAACAAACGCAAACAGTCACCCATTACACAACGAAAAACCAGTCTGGGGCCTCCTCCAAACTGAAGAAAATTGCGGTGTCTGGAAGGCAGCATCTCACTTCCAACCTAAGCTGCGTTACCAAATAACCTCATATTGCTCACAAAATTAATGGCCATTCTCCTTCTTTCCTTGAATCTCGAGATCATTTGCACTGAATAAAACGCCACTAATGTCCAACGTGAGAGATCTGGAAACGAGGTTATCTTATGAAAAAAGCCGCCAAGATATCACACAAATGGTATTAAACAAGAAGTGAAACTAAATTAAGGAAAGACAAGGAAATGCAATAGAAAGGAATGGGCCTACTCAGACAATGTTGATAAAAACGCCTTCGCTGACAAGATTGAAAGATAATCACCGTTTCTCAGGGGCAACCAACGAGCCAAATCAACGAAAAGCTGTAGAAAGCCATTTTTATGTGCCTTATGGTGTTTGAAGTCTGTTTAAAGCGATGTTTTCATAAGCTAGAAGAAGTTCATCTGTTCGGATTCCCTAGCTGAAATTTTAGGGACCTTAAGATTTGAAGACGGCGTCTTCTTCTAGGACGTCACGGCATATAATGGTCTGGGGAGAGAACGCCGTTCTTTGCGCGGGAATTTTGACTTAAGAAGAAATAAACAAGACGCGAAACAAGAAGATTTCTCTAGCATCGTTACTTAAATTATCCAATTTTGACATTAATTATCCAAATCTCTGTTGAATATAATGGGGACACTCACAAACTGTGGGAATATTCGAAAGGTCTAACAGCAACCAGCAAATTATCATCATGAAATAAGCTTACTTTATGGCAAAATCGAGATACGGAGAATATTTCGAGCTTCCAAACGTAGGGTAACACTGACGGGAATCTCCTTTTTAAACTACTTTTGATTCACGACTTATATCGATAATTACAAATAAGCTTATTTTTAACAAGAGCATCATAATTTCGGCAGCGTTGACTCTGCATAAAAGCGGGAACGAAAATAAGACCACGAATGAAATCTGCCGCGAGTTTACCGTTAAATGTAAAATGGATGTCAAATCGCTCTTGTTACATCAGTCGATCCATCACATTAAATGATAGACTGATTCTCAACATGATTATAACTCCCCTCTATTTAAGCTTAATAGGAAAAAGATCAGAACTTTACTCACTCGGAACTCGATACACCTGCTGCAGACATTGCTTACAAAATAGCCGTTTTCTGGATCGGTGATTCATAAAAAAACACTTTTAACCATAGATTATATACTATAAAACAAAATGGCATCGAAAAATGGCCAAATAAATGGCTGGAGTGGCTGTGGCTGGAGTGACAAGGATACTTCACTGGCCTTAGTGCCTTTTGAGTGGCTTCAGCTTACTTGATCACATTAATTTGTGAAGTATCCTTGTCACTCCAGCCACATCCCACAAGCTTTACGTTTTCATTACTTGTTTTACTGATATGTGGGTACTTGAGCCTGAGCATTAGCTATGCCATGCTGATGAGGCCTAACAAGGCCGAAAGAGCTGTCCATGGCTGCTAATGCTTGGGCTCAATCTTTGCTTTGGTAGATTTAAGGGGTAATGCCCGCTACCTTGTGGCCTTAGTGCCTTTTGAGTGGCTTCAGCTTACTTGATCACATTAATTTGTGAAGTATCCTTGTCACTCCAGCCACATCCCACAAGCTTTACGTTTTCAAATAAATGGATAGTTGAAGCTCAAAAAACAAAAACATGCGCACGTTGGCGTCCCAACACGTCAAGACCGCCGTCTTACGCAAATACGGGCATGCGCAGTGACTCTTTAAGGCCTTCCGGTGGCGTCCTAGACAGTTGACGTCTTCAAATCTTAAGATCCCTTTTAATTGCCCGAAAATGTTAGGGAAAAAAATCTCCCTTTTAGAAAATGCAAGCTGAAATGAACTGTCCACGAACTTTCTAGGGAACTACTTTCTTTCCGAAAATGCTAACTCACGTTTTTGACTGCCAAAAACAGCAATTACGACCTTTATGAAAACCTCAGGGACTATGATTTCCCAATTTCGAATCTCTTAGGCTACGTTTTAGCTACGAAAATCCGAGTGCACTCTTTAATCTACGCCGAAATTAAAGCGCAACGCGAATTACCCTCCACCGAACAGATATCTACTGAAACTTGTTGTTGGGTGCCCCTGGTTTCTCACGAAAGAGGGATAATTTTTCTGATGTAAATTGTTACCATTTCTGCACTTGAAGACTTTTCCGGCTGTTTGTCTCTTGCTATCTTACCGAAAATAAAGAAAACCTTGCACATTTTGAGTTTTGCTGATTTGAAGACCATAGGATAAGGAATTTAGCCATTTAGCCAAGTTACAAGCTGCAGACACGGAAACGCAATTTACCTTACAATAGTCCCATTCAAACGACAACGGGTGTAAAATGCGTTGCTGGACGCCATCTTGATTCAGGCTGGCCTGGCCCGGCACAGCTTCTGCAGTAAGAAGCGACTTAAGCCCAGTAGTCAGAGGTAACTCACTCGGCTGCAGCTTATTCCGGGTTTTCTAATGTAAGGCAACTTGTACTATTCCCTTTTTGGATGTTTGCCACAACTAGTCAAAAGTGTCGCCATTAACCATGCATCCTCCTGGGTAACGAGATACATGAAGCTTAAGAGCTAGCGCCCAACAGTGTATCCACGATTCTTTACTATTGTGTCACCACATGAAGCGACTCGAGGTGTAGCTTAAGCAATAATAGAAGGGAACAATTTGCCGTGAGATGTGAATGATCATCGCAGTTTTTTTCATGACTGCTTAAGTAGTGTTCATAACTGCGATGATCATTCTCATATTCATTCGTTAAGCCGCAATATTCAAATATATGATTTTCATATATTCATTCTCACATATTCATCACTCGCGGGTATATTACGAACCAACAAAATGACCAACTCCCAGTTGTTGTTAGCTCAGTCGGTAGAGCACTGCACCGATATCGGAGAGGTCGTGGGTTTGAATCTCGTACAAGCCTCATTTTTTTCCAATAGTGTTCATAACTGCGATGATCATTCACATATTCATTCTTTATCGCCGGCCGCAGTTTAAATATACGATTTTCATATATTCATTGGACTTCATTCAAAAAATTACGGTTGGCTCAGTTGGTCGGGAAAGGCAGTTGGGAAGGCTGGCGTGGAGATCATGAAAATTTATTTTTGCGTTCTGACGACACTTACTTTGGTTCTAAACTCAGTGGACGCTGATCTTGTTATTTTTTTTCGCAGAAGTTTATACTTGAATGCCGGTGCGTGAGTTCCTACAGGTAAACGATAAGAATGCCACGAGATGCACAGCAAGCGAACACAACAGTTAAAGGAGCAGTGTCACGGATCTCGCACATGTGCAGTAGCAATACATCAACTTGAAAAACTTGTGAAGTTTATTTGCGATATATATTTTTGATTATCAACGCCATCCATATGGCACGGAACAGACGAACAAAAATCTCCAAAAGAGAAATTAAGCTGGGGCTTCAACGCGTATTTATTAGAAATACTGGCTGTGATTCACGCAAATCCAAGACACGACAACAGTCACAAATCTCTAGTTCTTTGCCGTTCTTTATTGTCTTCGATCATCCCATTCAGCGCTCCACAAGCGGAATACTCAGCCTATACTTATTCGATATAAAAATAACCGTGCAACCGCAACAGTTAAGCTCGAAAAATACTTCAAAACAACTCCACAAATGACGAGAAAAAAAAACCCTTAAAGATCACGTGACCAAAACAACAAAGAAATACATTAAAATAATTATTATTGGCGGGAAAAGACACGACATAGCGGCCCCACAAACGGGCTGAAATTACCGTGCAGTTCGTTTGTTTAATCTTAACGAAGTGTCTTTTAACTCAACAATTTGTCCATTATGTCACTCGACTGTCATCGCTAACTTCCTTCAGCAGGCATATCTTGGTAACAGGGCGGTGAGACACGCCGCTTCCTGTCTTGACTCGGGCAGACCGTACTCCTCCGTCTTTTATTCCCCAGTGAACACTTCTACCACTCAGCCCATAGGCCATCTGATGCGGACTACCTTATCTTCTGCTAGAAGAGCTAGGTCACTAGTCTGCGCATTTCGTCTTGATTTAACCCATTTCGTATTCATCTCTTCCAGAGAAGCGAGTTCTGCTGGTGCGTCACAGTTTTTTAGAAGCAAATTAGGCTGACGAGTCACAAGGTTGGGTACTAGGTGGGTTTGCATAACCCGGTCTCTACAAGATGAAGCGAGTGACGGACATGAGCCACAGGTCTGGCGATCGGCTGGAGGTTAACCCGGTGATTTTCAGCTTTCCTCCAGCGAGTGATGGTTGTCCAATGTAACGGTCCATACACTCGATGTGATGATCCGAACCGATCCTGCACAGCGTAAACCTTGCAGTCGATCCGTATAGAGTGGCATTCGGTCCGCATCTCACTAGTAGGGCTTAAGAAAATTTTCATGGCGCTTGATTGGAGTGGGTGGTTATAGGGTTTGGCGATCCGTACGGATCGCACGGAGCGTAAAGCTAGCAGTCGATCCGTAAAGAGTGGCATAGGCTCCGTGAATTAAATCTCATTAATGGGACTTAGAACATTTTCATGGCGACTGATTGGAGTGGATGGCTATACGGTTTGTCGATCCGTACGGATCGTACGGAGCGTAAAGCTAGCATTCGATCCGTAAATACTAGTTAGGCAACGCTTTCGAGTGGTATACCGTGGGATTTTCCACGGTATACCACGAGAAAGGGTTGCATAACTATTTTATACCATGCTATAGAAAATACAGTGGCCAGCAAGGGCAGCTTGAGCGAGCGCGAGCGGGAATCTCTACGCACGATGGGGAGGTTGGGTGTGATACCGTTGAATTGTGTTGATCGATGGGAAGGTTCGATGGAATACTGACGAATATACAACGGCTTTCCTGCATTGTGATTGGCTGTATTTTCTATGGCATGGTATAAAGAGTGGTATACGCCCCTTGAATTGAATCTCATTAGTGAGGCTTAGAATATTTTAATGGCGACTGATTGGAGTGGGTGGCCATATGGTAACTTGAATTTTAAAAGATATACAACAATTTAGGTTCGTTTCATATGCTTGCCGCATTCACTGTTAATAGCCACCCTGTTAACACGGCCAAATGTTATCAGCCCGTTGGTGGCCGTACTACTAACGGAGTTCCACTGTAACACAAAAACTCGCGCTCAAGTAAATAAACAATTGAAAAGATTATTGCTTTTATAACTGGGATGTAAAGAATATAACTTATGTTCGTTTGATATGTTTGCCGCTATGTGCTATCGGTGTCACATGAAATGGACATAAGTGAGACACTACTATAACAATAGAAATCAATCGGGCAAAAAAAGCGGAGAACGCTGCTGTTGTGACTATAAATTTAATAGCGTTTGGTGTCACGAGATCATTCAGTCCGCAACGATGTCTGCAGGGCGAGAATACCGCGAGACGGTCCAGTACCTTTAAGATTATCAACGGGCGCTTTCTTCCCTCTGAAATGTAGACCAGAGGAGTTAAGAATGAGTTTTTTGAAAAAGCCAAGTGGAGACAGAGATGCCTTCAAGCTTATGTTGTTTTGTTTTGGGAACGGCTTTCCCCCAACTTGATCTCAAAGTGGATACCGCTATCACAAATTTGAGAGCCTGAGAAAACAGAAAAGAGGATTTGACAGATGGAGTTCGTCCGAAAAAAAAATATACGTGGTTCTATTTCGACCTCGACAACAGCAAACGTCTATACCTGAACGGCCTGCCGAATTGAATTGAGCCAAGTACGGGCCCTATCGAGAAGAAAACGAGAAAAAAAAACAACAGAATCTACAAAAGAACAAAAACCCTGCACTACAGACAAAAAAGAAAAAACAAAAACAACTCCCTTATTAGCCACCAAATGCATTCAAAGATATGACCGATGAATGTGGTGATGATGATGATGATGATGATAATAATAATGGCGGCAAGTAAGTAAGACGTGCTACTTCGCCTTGTGCGAAAGTTCAGGATTTATCGAAAGCCAGCCGAGCTTGGAAGGCCACTACACATATACAGAGTTTAAAAACTTGTGGACTGTCTTGTGGACTACCTTGTGGGTCCGTACGGAGCAATTTTGTGTTTCTCTAAACGAGTGAATTTTGTCTCTGTTTTAATTTGGACTATTTTTACAAGTTCGGCTAGAAGCCTTTATATTCCATATGACGAATACGGCGGAAGGCGAGAGCCAACAACGATCAAAAGGAAGGACGAAATGGAGTGAGACGATGAAGAGAGATTTGTTGGATTGCAAGAAGAAAGCATTACTACTAGCAAATGCAGAAGAGCCGCCGCGTTCAAATAACGGCCGGAAGCAAGGTTACATGAAGATAATGAAAGATCTTTGGGAGGAGAAAGGATATCCAGACCTGGGCTTTACGAGCCAGCATTTACGGGATCAAGCGGCAAAGTTGGAAAAGTCGTTGGGTAGTGTGAGAGATTTGATTTCCGTCTGGTCCGCACAAGGGAAAACCAGAATACTAGTTCTTCTGGAGAAATGAATTTTAATTGCGCAGCGAACTTCCAAGATGCTAATTCAAATGAGATCGCGGATTTGAATACGGCTGAGAGAGTTTTAATCCCAGAGGAACAAGTTAACACCCTAAACGAAGAGACGCGTGCTTTGGTGGACGGGGCAACTCTAGTTTTCGCGCGCGTGAACACGCAAGAGCGCGAATTTATTAATCGTGAAATCGACACGCGGATCAAAGAAAAACCTACACACAGAGATCTGGACAATATAAACAAGGCGATAGCTGAGCTAATGAAGCAGCACAATATTTCTCCAACTGACAACCCATTCAGCTACCAATGGGTTGCAAACTATATACCCTATTCGGTCGTAACTGTGTTTCTTCTGCAAAAGGGATGGAAAAAGCAAGGTTCAGGATCACTTAGGCGGTCAGACAACGGGAGAGGCAAGAGAGTCTACGTGCCTGAGGTGTGGGAGATCAGGAAAAAGATATCAATAGCAAAGGATGAGTTGGATCGCATGAGAATTAACGGGAAGCTAACAAAGAAAGGGAAAAGGAACAGAGCTATTTTAAAGGAGGAATGTAAACACATCTCGGCGGCGGAGTTAATAAGTTACATGGAGAAGCAAAAATCCCTTCTCAGGAAACTTAAGAGAGGATATTATCGGAGACAGAAGCATGAAGCAGCAAGACGTGTAAATCATTAGTTTAGTGTAGACGCGGGTCAGGTTTACACTAACATGAGAGAGGCATTGGATAAGGATAAAGAAAATGAGCGCCCAAAGTACACGCCAGCTGACAACAAAAATGCGGAAAGAAAGATGTTTGAGAATATCGAGGATGCGAGCAGCTTTTGGATACGGCTATGGGAAAGTCAAGGGACGGGGAACAGAAACGCTCTGTGGCTCGAGGACATAAGATCTGCAATTTATAGCCGAGTTCCTACCCTATTGGAGAATGCCTGGAAGCTAGACACCACGGAAGCTAGAAAGGTACTAGCAAGGAAAAAGAACTGGAGTGCGCCGGGCCCTGATAGGCTGACCAATTTTTGATGGTAAAAGGCAAAAGTGCTTCATGACGGCGTGGCTCTATCGTTTCAGACCATCGCAAATACCAACGTAGAGTATCCAGCCTGGTTCTCCGAAGGCAAAACCACACTACTCCCGAAACCCGGAGATTTCACCAGCGACAACCAGAGGCCGATCGCTTGTTTAAATACCTTGTATAAGTGGTTCACGTCGTACCTGTTAGGACCTGCGAATGAACATCTGGAGACGCACGGTTTAATGGACGGAACCCAGTGGGGCGCACGCGCAGGATGTAGCGGAACTATAGACAATTTACTTATGGACAGAACTGTGATCTTAGATTGTCATCGGCGAAAGCGTAACCTGAGTATGGCGTGGATCGACGTCAAGAAGGCGTACGACTCGGCAGACCATGGTTGGTTGGAGGAAATGATGATCTCGCATAGATTCCCTGTCTGGTTGTCAAGGACGGTAGAGAAGTTAATCAAGAGCTGGTACACAAGGGTGGTGGCGACTACAAAGCAAGGACGCAAGACATCTGAGCCAATCAGGTTTCTCAAAGGCCAACCCCAGGGTGACGCTCTCTGTCCCAGGCTCTTCACGGTTTGTTTGAATCCCATCGTATGGAAGATCAGCGCCAGTGAGGGCTATAAACTATCTAAGCCCATCAGCGTAAAAGTAACAGACCTCCTGTACATCGACGACCTAAAGATTTTTGCGTTTTCGGAGAGTAAACTAAACCGAGTTATGGAAACAACCAAGAGCGCAATGGAGGATGTCGGACTTCAGTGGAACCCCAAAAAGTGTGCTGTCGCTCATGTACGGAGGGGAGTACATACTCATACCCATGATGCCTCGGGGCTAAGGGTAGATGAGAATATCTGTATTTCCGACCTCGAAGAGGGCAATCAGTACAAGTTCTTGGGTGTCTTAGAGTCGGTGAGGCAAGTAGAGGATGTTGCTGGAGTGCGCAGCTAAGGAGTTTCTTCGCAGAATGTCTATTATCTGGTCAAGTCCCTTGTCTGATCACAACCGGGTAACAGCCTCGAACCAGTTTGCATTGCCAGTGCTGGGCTACTTAATGTGGACACAACAATGGCCGGTGACAGAGCTTAAAAAGTTAGATAGAGAAGCTCGCAAGATAATTGTTGAGAATGGTGGGAAACATCCGAGTGGTTCAACTGCCATTCTATACATGCCAAGAGAGAGGGGAGGTAGAGGTCTGCGCTCGATCGAGGAGGAGTACAAAGTAACAAAGATAAAGGCGGTAGTGAAGTTATATAGAAATGATGACCCAGCGATGGCGGTGGTTCGCGAGTTTGAAGAGAGAACGGAAGAGTTAGGTCATAGCTCGTTAGTTAAAGAGGCAGTAAGGTATGCAGAGGAGATGGGTCTCCAGTTGCAGCTGGAGTACCCAAATCCAACCTGCATAAAGCATGAGAGTGGAGAGGTGATAGCAGCAGAGAAACTGAAGACAGAGCTGAGAAAGGGTCTGGAACGGAAGACATGGAAAGCGGTATATGAACATAACTGGCAGGGGAAACTAACCTCTGCGAGAAGTGAAGACGAGAGCCTTAATTTCGACGGATGTTTCTGGTGGCTAAGCGGTTGGAAACAATGCCCAACACACACAGCGGCAGGGATGTTTGAACTCTACGAACAGTTATTACCTACGAGGCTGTATGCCTGTCAGAAAACGCACACGGACTCGACAGGCGACGTGATGTGCAGGCTATGGAATAAGGCCCCTGAAAGTGTCGCCCATGTCCTGGCTGGTTCTGCCGCCTTGCACAGAACAAGTACATTACCCGACATAACGTAGCCCTGAAGATACTTTTCTTTCAGATTTTGCAAGACTTAGGTCTTGTAGACTCAGTGCCACCTTGGTACTCGCCACTGAAACCAAAGCCAGTGTACGAGTCGAACAATGCGCAGGCATTCTGGGATGTTCCTCTATTTGCGGAGCACCTTGAAGTTAGAGCCAACAGAGTGGATGCGCGCATTATCAACCACGTGTCAAAGCGAGTCATCACGCTTGAGATGAGCTGCCCATGGGTCTCAAATCGGGAGAGAAAGAAGGAGGAGAAAACCACGAAATACGGACCACTCCGCTGGGAGTTAAAGCAGAAGTACCAAGGATATGAAGTGAAACAATATAATATCATAATGGACGTATTAGGGGGATGGTGCCGAGATTAGAAGTCGAGCTGAAGGAGTTGGTCGGAAGTAAGAGTAAGGGAGTTCTTTATAACATGCAGAAGGCTGTAATCTCAGGAACACTGAACATCTCTCGGACGTTTAAAGTTGCAACATGAAAAACGTTATGAAGAAAATTCCGAATAAGTGCCGGATAAGTGATATATTTAAGAGAATTTTAAAGACTTTATAATTACCATTTTAGATTCTAGATGTCCTAAAGTGTTTATCCATTATTTTTGCTTTGGGAGAAATATTTATAGTGCTAATTTTTACAGATATTTTAAATTTTAAATTTACAACTTTGTACAAAGTTTTCACTATAGTTAACGGGCTACGCTCAAGCAAACCGTCATACTATTATACTATTTTAACTGTATATAGCATACAAAAGTTGTAACTGCTTAATAATAATAATAATAATAATAATAATAAATGGTTTGGAAATACATGAGACAAGAAATATAAGTGTAGAAACCGACGTTTCGGTGCATCTTGCGAATTTGCATAAAGGAGTGCCAAGCTAATTACACGCATACTTTAGCACGAAGAGAATCAGACTGTACATTCAGTGCTGGTTTAAGGACGGTGCCTCCTAATACGAAGATATTTTTACGCGGATTATCACTATGCTAAAATGTAGATGTTGGTAAGTGCTAACGGAAATTGAAAAGAAAATTGGGGCTAACCATGCATTTTTTAGAGATAATTAACTCCAAAGCTGCAAAAAATAGAGACTTAGTATTTAAAAAAAAAAAAAAAAGAAAAGAAGAAATATTTCTCCGAACATTTCCTCAGAATTGCCGTTTACATATACCAAGGGAACAACAAACCACAAGCTTTGAAACTACACCTATGTGGTATTTATTACAAAATCATTGCATTGGAGGCATTTTTGGCCCTGACTACTCCCTTTTAGTTGAGCAAAAACACAGGCTAAATATATTTTGCGAATTATGAAAAAATCACCATGTGTTGAGTAGGCTTACCACTTTCGTTTTGTGAGGTAAAAAGTGGGGGTCACCATGCGCTTTTAGAGCTATATTGGTTATTTTCTACTTTTAAGGCACTGTTTTGGGGGCTCGAGACAATTTTTGCTCTACCCCTCCCTAGTAAGTTAAATATTTGCATTTTCCTTGGGCATGCTGGGATATCCGGTATGGCGACACATGCTGGAACAAAAAGTTTACTTAATTCTTCGGGAATTAGAGGACATCTTTTCAATGAAGATGGCTTTGAATGCTCAGAACAAATTCGAAGACGTTTTGAGATGTGCATTTTGCGTAAATTTCAAAATTGTTTTCACTATAACTTGCCCTTTTAGGCTCTGGCGAAGTGGAAGACAAACACGTACGTAAGATCACGTTTTGTAGTTTTGTCAATAGGCCATTTCCGAATTACCCTTGGCCTCTTTATCAAAGCGAGTCCTGGTGCTCGTCTTTTCATATGAAAATAAGTTTTCATTCATATGCAAATTCAACTCATTTTCATAAGAATGGTTGAGCACCAGGCCTCGCTTTGAAAAAGAGGCCAAAGGGAATTCGGAAATGGCCTATTACTTTCGCAGTTGTTTCTTGTGGTTGTATTATCTGTCTGGAATGAATTTTGAAATGCATAAAAACTACACAGTTTGAGAGCCAGTATTCGTGATTCCTTGCTTCTGATTTTCGCAGTTCGTTATTCAGGCAAATTAAGTTCAAGGTTTTCATCAGTTACGAAGGTAAGACATCGTGTTATGTTATATCTTACGTTCGAAGAAAATATCTTTAATAATAATAATAATAATAATAATAATAAATGTCTTTATTCCTCATAAGATAAAAACTACATATCTTATGTTACATATTTGAAATCATAATAAAATATAGTATCAGATCACATGTGAAGATCGTATTTATAAGTTAATCTATTAATAAATGTATTCTTAAAACGTTCTGTGTTAATCAACGTGCGGACACTATTTTTATAACGTAAATTGTAATCGATGACCTTAGCCTTTGGGACCTGCTCATGTAGGGGTGTATACTAAGTTTAAAAATTTTTCTAAAAAGTTTCCGGTCTTGTTTTTACAATAAAGCTCTTATATTCAATCTGGCAGAGATGTATCGCCTTTGTAGCATCTGTCTAGAAAATCTTGCACTGTTGTTAGTTCTGGCTCTGAGGCTCCGTAGACCACAAGTGCATAGGTAACATTGGGTAAGACAATTGTCTTAAATAAATAGTCTACATCAAACTGATTACACCCCTCCTTCCACAGAGATCTTATCACATATGAACATTTGTTGGCCTTACCAAGCTTGCTTTTAACATGTTTGTCAAATCTACAGTCTTGCTGGAAATTGAGTCCTAAGACAGTAAGTTCAGAGCATTGTGGTATATTCGATATCATGTCAATGTGTACATCGGTATGTCTTTTCTTTCGGAAAACAAGTTCCTTGCACTTACTAGGGTTACATTTCATTAAGTTACTACAAGACCATTAACAAGTCCAGCCGCTGGGTCATTGTTCTTAAAAACAGGAAAGAAAATTGTGCAGTCATCAGCATATTTAAAACAGATAATTTCTTCACCTATACTAATCTTTAAGTCATTCAGATAAATGCTAAATAAATACGGACCACTAACACTCCCTTGTATCGTACCCTTATTTACTTGCTTCCAATCACAGATAACATTATTTTATACTACCCTTTGCATTCTGTCCTGTAGAAAATTCAACCACCGATTGATCATGACTATATATGGATTTAGAGGGATGTTTTTAAGTTTGTTTGCTAGAAGATAGTGGTTTACAGAGTCAAAAGCCTTACTAAATCCATTGTGAACATCCTAACAGCTACGCAGTTAGGATCGTCAAGGAACTTGCACACTTTATGATGAATCATGACAAGAGCATCCGTACATGAACCACCCTCCCTGTACGCGAACTGCGAGTTACTTAGGCTATTCTCTACATTCTCCTGGGCATGCAGCCTATAGACAACTTTCTCGAAGGCACGAGCGATGACCGGTGTCACGTTGATCCCTCGATAATCCCCATTGCCTACCGGGATCTCGACTTTGGGAAGAGGGTTGATGTTGGCACTCTTCCATGATTTTGGCCAAGTGTGAGTGGAAAGTGACAAGTTCCATAGGCTGGTAACTATAGGTGCAAATATCTCAGCCTGGTCTTTCCATACCCAATAAGGAATCTGGTCAGGGCCGGTGGCGGTTTTCTTTAATCCTCTTAGTACATTCCAGACCTGTCGCTCGTTAATTTCCGGGACCTCACAGTTTTCCCTGATTTCCATAAGATTTGGTTCTATATAATTAGTCTCAAAACATAGGTCACCAAAATAGTTATTCTAGTCCTGGAGCGTTTGATTATCAAGCTTAATACACGAACGGCGACGGCGCTGGGATAATACATCAACATTTCTCCACCATTCCCGACTTCCCAGTTTGGCATCGAGAAGCAGTCTACGGTTGTCACTAATGACATCAGAAATCCTCTTGCTTAGCTCTCGTTGACGATCTGCATTAAGCACCGAAACTCTAGATTTTCTTCTAAGCATATATTTCACCAGCGGAGTCATCCAAGTGGGATCTCTTGAGGAAATAGAAACAGTTCTTAGTGGCATACACTTATTCATGATGGTTAAAATCTTTAGCTCAAATCGTTGCACCGCATCCTCGATATTTTCGGCCTCGATGACATCACGCCAGTTTTCCGCGTCCAGAGCAAGATAGAGGGTTGATTTTCGATGTTCCCGGCAATCTCTGAGTCTGACTTTCTGCCGAATGGGCTTCAGCTTTTTGCCGGCAGGTACAATGAATCCCAAATGATCTGTCCTCATTAGCATTTTAACAGGAAAGCTTTTGCTAAACAGATCTCATCTGTTAGTCAGACAATTGTCGAGGTGTGCGTCGCCTCTTGTTGGAAAATCGACGTGGGAATTCCATCCTGTTAGGTGTTGAAGTCGCCTGAGATCAAGGCGATTCAGGTCGCCTCCACAGACAATAGTCGTGTTCGGGTGTTTGTCAAGTGCAGAATCCGTGACGTTGACAAGGTATTCCATAAGTTCACATTCCGCATAATTGTGTTTGGGTGGGTGATAAAGACCACAAACTAACATACGGAATCCCGAGGGTAAAAGCAAGGTCACACCAATTAGTTCGTATAATTCAGAACGGAAAACGTCAATAACAGAAATGTTATTTCGCACATAAACAGCTACACCGCCTTTTTTCCTAATATCACGACCACACCAGTTCCTATCCCTCCTAAAGATGGTGTAATTAGTAATATTAACGACAGCGTCTGGTTTTTCCGGCTTGAGATGCGTCTCTGACACTACACACACATCGATGTCGTTATTAATCAAATCTGTTTCTAAAGCTGCAACCGCTCTGACTTTGTTTTTAGATTTCTCAAGGCTGCAAATGTTCGTAAAAAGCAGCTTAGGAACAGCAAATTGGTCGGTGCTTGCTAAAATCGTAGGCCCGACACAATCTGCCCTAGAAATACGGACAAGAAATCTGATAGACGGCTTGCTCACTGTTGAGATTAACTTTTGTTGATTAAGAGGCCTACGCCCGGTAATAACCGTAATTTTCCGTCAATCTCGCTCGACTCCACTTGACACACTTCTTCGTCTGACACCAGCACAGGTTCCTCTGTATTTAAACAAGTTCAGGCTCTTGAGAAGACTAATCACAGTGCTAGGCGGTTTGATACTTTTCCTCCTGAAGGAAAGCAACTTGCCTCTACTATATAATAGTAGTATAGGAGTTGGGGGTACGAGCACAGAATGTGCTCTTACCCAACCAACTCCATACTACTCACCATTTGATGATACCAGCACACTTTTCAACATGATGAAATATATAGTAATTTAATTTGATGGAATATATAGTTGTTCAATCTGAAATTCTTGGAAAACCACCAAGCGTGACATTCTCGGAAAAACAGGAAATGAGTCATCACCTATATAGATCTCTGACCGACGCAGCTGTGCCGTGACGTCATGACTTAGTAACATATAAAATAATATCTCATATAATAGTATAGAATGATTTGT
This sequence comes from Pachyseris speciosa, assembly GCA_016490735.1. Lineage (NCBI taxonomy): Eukaryota > Metazoa > Cnidaria > Anthozoa > Scleractinia > Pachyseridae > Pachyseris > Pachyseris speciosa. Next base: position 271,272 of record JAEMWC010000375.1, read on the forward strand.
AATTCAGATATCCACATCGAATTGATATCAAATGGAGAATATCATTGTCCTTTTTGTGATGAGAGAATAGCAGAACATACTGTTAAAAAAGAGGAACCGTGTTGTGATGAACAGAATGTGTTGAATGACAATGGAGCGATTATATGCGTAAGTTGTGGTTCAGTTCATGGTTACAATGTTGTGAAAGAATACATTGATTTTCATGACAATATGTATAAAATAAAGAGAAAATCTGTATATCACCGGAAGTATCATATTGAAAATGTAATAAATAAAATATGTCGTAAGAATGGATTTCAAATTTCTGTAAAAGATAAGGGTAAAATATTTAAAATATTCGAAGAGATAGACAAAGTGCTTCCCTTGGTGAACAATAAACGTAAAAGAATGATTAGCACTAAATTTATGCTTAAGCAAATATTTTTAATGCTTGATCTTCCATTTGATGAAATAATAGTTACTAGATCAAAAAAGACGCTTGGATTTTATGATCAATATTGGGTTGAAATGTTATTGTTAAGATTTGATGTGATTATTGGTATTATCAGACAGTGAATTTTTCATCATATTTGACAAAATACTTGTCTATGATAGGGCTGTTATCAACGACATAATCGTCAATGTATTTCATGGTTGAATGTATAGTTGATGCCTCAAAATTGCCACTTCTCATGGTTTCCTTTATTGTATTCAGAAGGTGTTGGTAGCTTTGATAAGCATATGTGCAATTCTGTATTTTCAGATCAAGGTTTTTATGTTTCATCCAGCCTTGTATTAACATTGATACTGTGCTGATGGCAACTAAACTTACACCACCAGTTGAAATACTTGCAGCAAGACCACCAGTTGCAAATAAAATGGATGCCGAATTGCCAGCTAATTTCCATTTTTTGAATCTTTTGACAGCCTGTTTGTAAGCCCAACACTTTCTGTGATATGTGTGGTAATAGGCTTTTAATTCATTTACCTGATCTTCTGTTAATTCACCTGAAATATGATTCCAGCTGAATATGCTTTTTCGCTCTTTCATATATATTGTTTATATAATGATTCTTTTGACAATGCAATATAACAAACCAGATGTCTGGCCGCATAATGGAGATCCTTTTCTTCTCTTTGATGTGAACAAAGAAGGTGTCGCATAACAATATCCACGGTCTAATGAATAACTGCTATAGAATCTTCCATATGCATCATGAAGTATACCATGTGTTTGCAATGTATCAATCCAACCAAGTGTAGATTCCAAGAAGCATGTCAGACAACCACTGCCCGGTCCAATGAGTCCAATGTCCTTGTGAGTTTCTATGATGCTATTGATTTGGATAAATTCATTGAAGTGCTTGTGATACAGATATTGGTAAATCAAAGATGATTTCAAAATAGAGTCATCAATATCAGGATACTGTTTTTTTGTCTCTCTGAAAAAGAATTTAACATATTTAACCACCTCTTTTATCATATATATTAATTAGACAATATTGTATCTCTGCATAAGAACATAATGATGATCCAAGATTGTTTTTTCATCCATTATAATATCCAAATAGACACAAAAGAAAGCAATGGAGCCATATAAAGGTGCGATGGAACTTGGATTTAAATCACCAAAAGTCATTTGTTGACTGCCGGTTCTATTAGCAGATGTAAAACTTCCCACATGTTTTTTGTTCCAATAGATTTTACTTTTATCCGTATTTGGAGAAGATAAATTGTCCCAATGAACAGATAAACAATGCCAAACATTAATTTGACCTAAATCATTTACTGAATAATCTGCTATTTTTCTGAAACTTTGTATTGATGCTTCTGGACCAAAATATACACAATTTGATTGATCAACACCACTTATAACTAAATTTGAACCATTGTAATAGCTGACAAACTTATCATAACCTCCATTATCATGACCAAAAAGACCATTTTTCCATGGATTTCCACCTGTATTTGAATTTTATTTATAAACAATGAAGATATTAACAACATCATTATTTAAATTGATTTGACTTATCATTATGTTTATTAGCTTTGGTACAAACAGTGGGTCTTATGTTTAAAGTTGATTGTGTTGCATTATTTTCTTCATTCGAGAGATCGTACAATGTTTCAACTTTTCTGTCTGCATTCATATGTACAAAATTATTATTCGCTCTGTCGATTTGATAAACACATTTTGAGTACAATCTAATAAATTCAGAAACCCACAGATCCAAAAAACTGTCTCTAACAATATCAGAAACTTGTGATTTGACAACAACATGATTGTCATCATTGCCAGATTTTACATTTGTCAAAAGCTTGTTTCCAAGATCATAGTTTCCATCTTGTGTTAATGTAAATCCATCACCTTTATCACCTTTGGGGCCAACAGAACCTGAAACACCTTGTGGACCTGTGGGCCTTGCGGGCCAACTGGACCTTGTGGTCCTTGCGGACTTTGTGGACCCTGTGGACCAACTGGACCTTGCGGACCTTGCGGACCTTGTGGACCAATTTGACCAATATCACCTCTATCACCATTTTCACCTTTGTCACCTTTTGGACCTCTTTCACCAGTTCTATCTGAGGTTGGTAAATTATTAAATAAACCCATATAATATTATTTTAGATTAATTCATAATTACTTCAAGTGTGAATGTTGTATCAAATGCTTCACTATTGGGATGTGAATAGTCAATTATAAGATAGCCTCTCGATAATGATTTGTTGATGTTGACCGTTGTGATGTTTCTACTCAAAGAAGATTGTCTGTGTTCATAAATAGTTGCTGGTAATGGTAAAGGCCCATCACCTTCATTCTTTTTCTTGAAGTAGAACATTCCGGGTTTTGTTCCTTGTATGATATACATTTTCTTAATATAAAAGTTATTGTTATGAATAACTCAAAATTCAGAGCCATTTATTAATACAGGCTTTAAAACATTCTTATTATGTCCTCGACTGGCTTTAACAAAGCAATTTAAATATTGTATTTGACCAATTATTCCATTCCCATTCAAATTTAGATCACCTCCTAATTTTGGCTGATAGAAAGCAAATCCTCCGAGATCGAAAGCTGTTTCCATAATTACGCCTGTAACGCTTGAACGAAAGAGATTTAAACCACCGTTATGAATTCTATAGCCATTCAGATTTAAATCACCACCAAGTTTAGCCTCTTTTATTAAATAGCTGTTCATATTAATATCACTCAGCATTGTCAATTCACCATTGTCTCCACCAAACAACCAATTTTCATTTTCTTTCACATCAAAACCATTCACATCTAAATCAGTTTGTAATTGTATTTTTTCATTTACGATTTTATAAGCTTCTGCGAAGTCGTAAACACTTGATGGAACGTCTACAGCTTCAAAATCAATACCATATGCAACACAATGAACTTTGTACTTATTTGGATAAGTTGGGTTAGCATTAATATGTATTGTACAATATAAATATTCAGGTGGTGAACTTACTGAAGGTTTTTCAATCCATAATAAATATCTCGAATGATCTTCATTTCTGTTATCAAATTTTCTCCCTACAGTTTTATGAATTGTAATTCCACCAGTCGCACTGAATGTTACACTACTAAGACTCATTCCTTCATAATCAGGAAATAGCCATTCAAGAATGAAAGTGTATTTTCCATCATTTATTGTGTACATATTAAAACCAATTCTAGCTCTGTAAATATGATCAGCTTCTTTATTCAAGTCTACATCAATGACCTTTTTTGAAATCAAATGTGGTGACCGAGGTAAATTGACATATCCATTAACTGTCAAGCCATATTCAGTGCTAATTTCATCGATATTATTCATCAAATATTTGAAAGCATTCTTTGGATGAGAAGCAGACTTTTTTCTAATTGATCTAAATTTACGGCATCAGTTTTATTTGTTCCTTCTTTTAAGTTAATGATTTTATGCCCTCCAAGTTTTAAGTCTGCCGCCATCGCATTTGTTCCATTCAATAATAAAGTGTTTGCTCTGATGGTTTGTGAAGCTCGATTTAAAACTCTAAAGTTCACTGCATCAGTTTCATTCGACGGTTCCGCTAAATTCGTCACTCTATTTCCACCCATCACAAATCGCCATACATTGCAGTCGAACCGTCTCGTCGAAGAAAATACTCGTCAGTATATCTTTTTGTAACCGCATCATCTAAATTGACTGGTGGAGAAAGACCTGTAATGGCATTGTTGTTCATATTTAGATTTTGTTGTGCAATCGTATCGAGTTTGGTTTGCAACCTCTGGTCCACATAACTTTTGTTTACAGCGTCTTGTGGGTTTGAGGGGTTATCCTGCAGGTTGAGGATTTTGTTTAATTTCATGTCAACATGACTACCAAACGCAACATGACCGTTTTCAATTTCATAAGCTGGGTCATGGACAAAGTAAGACAAGTTGGTATGAAAGCCATAAGCTCCATAAACAATGATATGTGTTTTGGTGTTAGACGCAGGAGCTGTGCTGGAAAGTTCCACCTGTATTGCCGCTTGCCCACCACCGGTTTTTTCAATTGTAAAAAGTCTTTTTATATAACCATCAACATGTGGAGTTTGGGGAAAAGCTTTTTGAAATGTATGTCCAGTGTCACGCATGTTAATTAATGGAAGGGTTAAACTGATTGTTGCACTTCTTGGGTCAGATGGTGAGTAAAACTCAACAACAAAAGTGTACTGACTGTTACTCAAAGATGAAACATCAAAACGAATTTTGGATGTAAAGTTGCCACTTCGTTTAATGAAAAAAGACAATGACGACTTGTTTATGTGATAAGGTGATCTGTCAAAATTCTCAATTTGAAGGTTTTCCACACCACTGACTGCAGAAGACTTGGATATGTCTTTTAACAGAAAAGCGAATGGGTTGCGTTGAGTACCAGATGCTGATAAATAAGGTCATCAACATACTTTTTGTTAGCAGCATCTTTGTAGGCAGTTGGAGCCCCAACATCTATTATTTTGTAGTCATCCATGTCCAGATCGCCCTCAGCTGGGTCGGTTCCATCCCTTTTTAAGCAGCTTGCAATTTGAGAGTCAACATAGCTTTTGTTTGTGGCGTCGAGAATGTCTTTGGGGTAACCCATTCTGGTGATGAGGTTTTCCCCCATGTCAAGATCACCAGTCATTGCAACACTTCCATCTTTTTTAAGAAATGGTGAAACATCAATGCCAGTAATTCCAGCAATTTCAGTATCAACATACCCCTTTGTGGCTGTATCATTGTTTGCAGTTGGTGTTGATACATTAGTCAATTTGTTACCTCCAAGATTCAAATCAGAAGTCATCGCAACGCTTCCATTTAGTTTCAAAAAATTATTGTTCACATAGTTTCTATTAACAGCTGAATAACCAAATCTTGGGTTATCTGGTATGCCAAATAGATCATTTCTATTCATGCTGACAGGTGCATAAATTACACCACCTATATTTTTATCAAGGAAATCAGCTGTTTTATTATCAACGTAAGATTTGTTTACAGCGTCTTGTGGGTTTGAGGGGTTATCCTGCAGGTGATGATTTTGTTTAATTTCATGTCAATTTTACCATCGAATGCAACATTACCATTTTCAATTTCAAAAACAGGATCGTGAATATGTGATAAAATGATATTTGAAAATCCGTAAACACCATAAACTATAACATAATGTTTTTTATTATATTGTAAATATGGTGAAATCAACAATAACTCCATTGATGTTTGACCATTACTTGTTTTTTCAAGGAAGAATATTCTTTTAAGATAAGCCTCTACAATATGAGTCTCTGGAAATGCTCTTTTTATCGAATCTTTTCTTTCAACTAAATTGGATGACAAATTATCATCATCAACTGTTGCATTATTTGGATTACCGTTTGTATAAAACTCAACAGCAAAAGTGTATCTTGAAACTTCCAATTGTGACAAATCAAAACGAAGAACAGTTGTCTGGCTAGCTGTAGGAATAACAAAAGACAAGGCTTTTTTATTTATTAAGTAAGGGCTTTTATTAAAATCTTCCACTTTGAGATCATTTGCATTTCTAAGAATAGTTGTTTTTGATATATCTTCAAGAAGAAATTTAAATGGATTAACACGTGTTCCTTCAATTGATAAAACAGCATCGTTGACTTATCTCATATTAACAGCATCTTTGTTTGAATTTGGTTCTCCAACATTAGTCAAGCGTTTATTTTCAAGATCATAGTTACCATCTTGTGTTAATTTGAATCCATAACCCTTATCACCTTTATCACCTTTTGGACCAGCAGGACCAATTGGACCTCTATCACCTTTATCACCTTTTGGACCAGCAGGACCTCTATCACCTTTTGGACCTATTTCACCAGTTCCTATATTGTCTGGAGTTGGTAAATCATTAAATAATCCCATATAATATTAGATTAGATAACGCCGTAAAAATTTCTCTTCACTGTTTTCATTGGTTTGTCAACATAACAGAAGGAATACGGTTTTTTGGTTGCTTCAATATACTTCTGCTTATCGATTGCTAGTTCTTAGGAGATACAGTTTCTCTCTCTTGTGGATGGGAAATCATAAAGACAGAAATGGCTACAATTAAGCCTAACAGATTTTGGGCAACCGTAGAAGGATTGTGTTAGGTACAGAACTGAACAATTTTTGTGGCGACCCTGAATGAAATAGCTTATGATTTGATCTTGTTTTTTATCAGTCACAAAATCATCAAACACAACCAGTCGCTGTAAATCAGTGTCTTTGATTTGTTCAACAGGTAAAATTTCATCTTGACTGCATACTAAAACAGGGTAACCAACCTGTTGGCTTATTCCATCCATCACTTGCTGTAAATATTGATATTTGTCTTGATCCAAGTTTTTGGCGTATAGATGTATTTGATCATAATAGACCAAGGGTTCCATAATCAGATGCAAGAACAAGGTTGTCTTTCCAGATCCAGAATTTCCAGCCAATAACATTCTGAATGTATCTTTTGGCATATACGGATACAACTGTCTGAATGAATTATTTGAATTCTGAACGATATCATAATTTGGAATTTCCATATGTTAATAGTTTAGATTAGTCTAACACAATTGTATATGGATATAGAACGTATGAAAAGGCTTCTTCAAAGTGGAATTGAAGCTGGAAATAAAACTAGAGAAGTACGTGAGGTTATCAAAACTTATGAAACTAGAAAACAGGATGCTTATGATGAAACATTGCAATTACTGAAACCCTCTATTGATGTCCAGAAGAGTGTGAAAGAAAGTGTTGACAAGAAACAGGATGAAGTTATTGAACAGTTGAAAAAAGAATCTAAAAGTTTTGAAGATCTTATGCTATTAAACACATTACCTGAATCAGTACCTGTGAAAACAAAATTACCAATGATTACAAACCAGCAATGATGACTGAAACAGAACCAAAGTATAAGTCAAATCTTGATAAAGATTTTTCAGTTGAGGAGCTTGAGGCATTAGTAAAATACACTTTATCTCCTCCATCAATAATATTAGATAGGCTAATGGATGGAACAATCGATATTAATGAGTATGATAATAATATTGGTAAATTAACCCAAGAACTTGGAAGACAAAAAGCAGTAATGTCAAATAGTAAAAGATCGAGGGATAAAAATAAAGAAAAAAATATCAATTAACTCAAGAGATCAAATTACTACAAAGGTACCGAAAAAGAATTGGTACCATTGAGGAAGGTGTAAAAACTGTTGGTTCAGGTATCAGAAAGAAGAAAAGACAATATGGAGCAGGTGTTTTTCATTATAATAATATTGGAGACTTGCTTTCACGATTGCAATTACTTGGTGGGTCCCTATTTGCAGGTAATAACAGTGCTGGTGTCAGAAATGAGTTTGTAAAGATATTGCACACCTTAAGCAGACTGGGAATTGTTGTAAACGAGGAGCTTAATAAAATAATGATGAAATATCTAATGTAAAAGTATATGACAGAAATTTCATTACGATTCAACAGTAAAAAAGAAAAATTGGTGTTAGTAAGAGTCATGATTTTGAAAAAAGATTCAATACACCTATCAAATTAGCGAATGATTTGAAATATGAAATGGCTGTGAATGTTATCAATATGACATACAGTTGGTACAACATCAGAGAGTCTTTAGGGAATAATCAAATTAAATATAGCTATGACAAAGGTGTAAACTGGGAAACTATAAAATTCGTTGACGGGATGTATTCATACGACGATATCAACAGTTACATTCATGAGCATATGAGTAAAAATAGCCGCGTACTGAATCCATCTGAAACAGACAAATCAAAATTCAAGTATGGTATCAATATATATTTCGTTTTATCAACATACCGCATTTTGATTGAACTCAATGAAAATTATCGTGTGGATCTGAGAAATAATGATTTCAGAAAACTTATCGGTTTCGATTCAAAATTAGTTTCAGCAACAGAATATGGAGCAAATCTACCTGATATTACAAGAGGAGTGGATGAAATTTATATCAATTGTGATAATGTGATAGATAGCATTGTTGATGGCAATAGTACAAATACAATCGCTGTTATTCCAGTCACAGATCTCGTCAGAAGTTTACCTTTCACTTACAAACCTCGTTTCCTTTCATGGAATCCTATCTCAACACACACAATCAGCTCAATACGTTTTTATGTCACTGATTCTTCCGGAGCACCAGTTGATTTGAATGGGATAGATTGGTATATTGAGTTATCCTTGAGAGGGACAGAATTATAAAACCTAATATTATATGAAGAGGTTTGAGTACAAAAAATATGAGCAAATTGGTGAAGGCATCTTTACTGACATTGCCAAAACAGCTGTAAAAAAAGCAGCTGAAAAAGCGGCTACAACAATTGGTGAACATGCTGGCAAAAAAGGTGGTGATAAAATAATAGAACTCTTAAGCAAGAAAAAGAGAAAAAGTGGAACTGAGAGTGAGATTAAGACTGGGGGTGAGATCAAAAGAAAGAGAGGCAGACCTCGAAAAATTAAGTAACTTTTATCTAACACAATAATATATGTCAAACTATCGCGACTCAAAATATATCGAACGATATGAAGATGTTGTCTTTGAGCTTGAGACAGCACTTAATACTGTGATTGCAAATAATGCTCATCAGAGGAAAACAGGTTACCGATTTGTTGTTGATAACAGTGGAGAGACAACACCATTTGACTGGTATAATGCCCGTTTTAATGTTATTTTCAAAGAAAATAAGCTTGCAGATGGAGCTAATATTGCTGCTGCAGATCGAAATGGTATTGTTAATTCAGTTCACGCTCTTATTAACACCATTAATGTAAAAATGAATGGAATCGATGTTTATGAATGCCGAGATGCTAACCAAGCCACAAATATTAAGTCATTGCTTGAGTATTCACAGGGCTATGCTGCAAGTCAGGGAACCAATGAGTTCTTCTATCTTGACACCAGCAGAGGTGCTGAAAACAGAACAGCTCAAGCTGCTTATAACAAAGGATTCTCAGATCGTAAAGCTTTGCTTAATGATGGTGGTGAAGTAAATGCAGAGATAGCATTGAACAGATACGGTTTTTTCAAGAGCTTTTGGGATGAACGTATGCCTAACTCAAAAGTAGAGGTGAACCTAACACTTGAGAGTGATGACAATTTGATTTGGCAAGCTACTGATGAATGTCGTGTGATACTAACTAAATTCCAGTTAATAGTTCCTCGTATTGTTTTCAATTCTGCGGGAAAGTCTTTGTACATGAGCACGTATCTTGACAACAGAAAGTGGACTTACATGAGAGAAATGGTTGAGAGAGGCAATTCAACAAGACAACAGACTGCCAATTTCCGTATCTCAACTGGAATAAACAAACCCAGGCATGTCTTTGTATTCATCATAAATGATGCTAATGATTCAAATCAGACGGCTAATAAATTCTTGTACAACACCTTTTCAGTCAGTACTGATAACGAAACTTTGAATAATTGTTATCTTGAGGTTGGTAATGGAAATGATTATCCAGAGGTTCATTATAAGCCATCAACAGAACCAACAAGAGTATTTAGAGATGTTCTTAAATATGTTCAAGCTGAAAATGAATTCAGTGAAAGTACCCTTCTAAATAGGGCTAACTTTGGTACAATATTCCCTTTCATTTATTTTGATTTGACGAAACAGAAACAGGATATCAAACAGTGTGTATGCACCGGTTATGTATGAGCAGGATGTTGAGATGAGAAGACTGATGGAAAGTTGATTCTGAGATCTATGTAAATGGAATAATTAATTGAAATAATTAATTAAATTAAATAAATTAAATAATTAAATAATTAAATAATTAAATAATTAAATAAAATCATTATTTATATTAAATACAATTTAGTATAAACATATATTATATGACTACTTATCATCCTCATGGAGTGACACTATCACAGGGTCAGAAAGAAAAGCTTGCAAAAGCTATTAAATCAAATTCAGCGGTAACATTGAGGCTGACTCATGATGAATTATCTGGCGGTGATCAACTTATGTTGACAAAAAGACAAATCAACAGATGAAATAAAAAAGATTGGGAAAAGGTTCTGATATCAATATATCAAAAAGTCAAATCAGAAAGGCGGTTGTACATGGTGGTTCTCTTTGGTCAAGTCTTTTTTCACTTGGAACAAGACTATTACCATATGCAGGTAAGGCAGTAGCTAAAGCGGCTCCAGCATTGGCCACAGGTGCTCTTTCTTCATTAGCAAGTCTCGGCATTGATAAACTATTTGGAAAGAAACAAAAAGGAGGATTCATTATTCCCAATGAACACTTGCCCCAACTATTGAATTTTGGAAATTTATTGAATGTGAGACAAATGGCTGATCTTGTAAATGCAATGCAGTCTGGTGGACAACTTGCTATCAAACCAACAAAAACTCAGTCTGGTGGGTTTCTTGGAACACTTTTAGCAAGTATAGGAATTCCTCTACTTATTAAAGCCTTGACTGGAAAGGGTTTGCATGTTGAACACAGCCGTTCTAGACGGTCATTACCAGTTCATGTTCCAGATCACATTGCAGTTAATAAAAATAAAACTGGGGGGAAACATGTTATGATTCCATGGCAATCGCCACCTGTCTTTGGTACATGGGATAACCCAATCGGTTATGGGGTAAAAAAAAAAAAAGAAAGACAAAAAAGGAAAAGGACTTCTGTTAGGAAAAGACAGCCCGTTCAATTCAATCCCCATACTAGGAACCATTTTGTAAAAAACCATTATCCAACTTTGATTTGATCAATTGGGTGAAACAACTTGGAATAAAACATTTTAGAGGAGTATTTTCAAGAGACAATCTTCCTAGACAAATAAAAAACAATGAATGTGGAATAGTCAATCTTGATTCAAAAATTGGACCAGGTACACATTGGGTATGTTACCGGAATTTCAAAAATGATAAATACTGTGAATACTTTGACTCTTTCGGTTTAATGATGCCAACTGAAGTTCAAATGTATATGACTACAAGCGGTAAACAACTTGAATACTCTGGTGATGAGATACAAGAAAGGGATTCAGTCTTGTGTGGATATTGGTGTTTGTACTATCTTCTAGAGAGACAAGAAGGCAGATCGATTCTGGATACAATACACAATTCCAAATTCAATCCAGCAGATATGAGTGTCAATCACAGATTCATTATAGATTACTTCGAAAATATATAATGTAATGATATGTGGATTGTACTTGTGGTCTTGACAAGAAAAAGAAACCATGTTCGATGAAAGAGTGTGCTAAAAGGAAACAGGTCAGATACTGGGGGTTGAAAACGGTTGACTCACGTATTCTTGATGCTGCAGGATCACCAAAGAGATCTCAACAAGAGAAGACAGAAATTGATTTCTGAAAGAATTAAAAACAAAGCTGCACTCAAAAAACTCAAAGACAAGATACTATACACAAACACTCGAAAAGATGAAAAGGAAGAGATCAAGAAAGAAGCAGAAAAGTATATTGAAAAACTAAAAAATATAAATACCAAACTTGTAAAAATAAATAAAATAATAGAAGAAGCGAAGGAGAAGAAAGGTGGAAATTTATCTAAATATAATACATATATGAGATCTTATTGTATCAAACAGAAGAAAGTCACTGAATGTGTCCCAGGAAGTGAAAGATATCAGAAGACGAAAAAATGGTCGAACTATGATGAAATGCACTTGTGCTGAGTGTGGAATAACAAAGACTAAATTTGTCAGGAAACAGGGAAACTAAGTAGCCCGTCTGAAGGGGCGGGCATACTGGATTCAGCTGCAGATATGGCACTAACAGGATTCTTGGAACATGGTGTCCCTTATTTAGCGAAGAAAGGTGTTGAAATGGGTAGATATTATGCATCAGAAGCAATGAGAAATCCAAAGCTGCAAAAGAAATTAATTGACAAAGGACTTTCCCTCGCAAAGCCTGCAATCACAAAGGTTGGGTCAGAAGCTTTGAAACAACTCTCAACAAAAGTGAGACCAAATATTCGTTACAAAACAGATATCAAAGGATTAGATTATGGCAAAGGTATTGATATCCATAAGGCTATTGGCAAGCTTCCTAAACCAAAAGCAGGTTGGACTCCAGGTAAGTATAAATATATGGGACCTTATAACCCGTTGCACGAACAGTTGGAATATGATAAAAATACAGGTGAGGTTACAAAATGGAATGTCCTACCTTACAATAAAGTAGATGAAATAGCAGCTTACCACGATATTTGTTATGATATGGGAAAGAATAAAGGTGATTGTGATAGAACAATGGTCGAGTCACTAGATCAAATACCATATGGTGAGATGCCAAAATGGGGCCAAACAGCTAGATTCTTAATCGACAAAAAACAGAAACTTGGTCTTGGTGTTTCAAAAAACGGAAAAAGCCGTCGAGTGAAGAAAACTGGCAAGAAAAATTAGCAGATGAATTACATGCACCCATAAAACGAAATTTCACTCGGCGGCGTGTGATTATAAATAAAATTGATGAAATATGGGCAAGTGATCTAGTTGAAATGCAACAGTTCAGTAAATGGAATAAAGGTTATCGATATTTTCTTATGGTTATTGATGTCTTCAGCAAATATGGTTGGATTGTCCCATTGAAGGATAAGAAAGGTGAATCTGTCACTGAAGCATTCAAAACAATATTCAAGGAAGGCAGAAAACCACAGTATTTATGGGTTGATAAGGGAAAAGAATTCTATAACAAACACTTGAAGGACTTGCTAGGGAAACATAGTGTACAGATGTACTCAACTGAGAACGAAGAGAAGTCATCAGTAGTTGAAAGATGGAATAGGACAATTAAATCCAAAATGTGGAAGCAGTTCGCTGTTCAAGGTAATACACAGTATTTAGACATGTTACCAAAACTAGTGAAACAGTATAATAATACCAAACATTCAAGCATAAAGATGACACCTACAGAGGCTTCAAAGAAAAAGAATGAAGGAACTGTTTACTTTAATCTATATGGTGATATGGAGCCATTATCAGCTAAACCAAAATTTAAGGTCGGCGACAAGGTCCGAATATCTAAGTATAAACGGAATGTGTTTGACAAGGGCTATACACCAAATTGGACAGAAGAAGTGTTTACAGTTGATAAGATCCAATACACTAATCCAATAACATACAAACTAAAAGATCTCAACGATGAAGAAATACAAGGGAGTTTTTATGAACCTGAGTTATTAAAAGCCAGACAGGATGTTTTCCGTATTGATAAAGTCATTCGCAGAGATTACAAGAAGAAACAAGCTTTGGTGAAGTGGAAGGGATATAGTGATGACTTCAACAGTTGGATACCGATCAAGGATTTAAAAGAAATATGAAATTGTTTAAAGAGAAAATTATCTAACATATATATATATAAGTAGACCTTACAGTATTCTGTTATTTGCTATTATGTAGCCAAGAATATTATTATTCCTGACTATATTTAAACGCAGGTCGAAAATCAATTAAAAATAAAAAATAAATTATTATAATATATGAAAAATAATATAATTTCAATTAAAAATGAATATGATCTACATAGCAGTGTTGTATCATTTATCAGAAAAAAATATGAAGACGCATTAATGATCGCAGGACTAGGTGAGAATCAAATGACTCCGGGGATAAGAATCAGAAGTTATAACAAAGGATACATGGCCGGCCAGTGTGATTTGATGTTATTGAATCCAACTGAAAAATACAATGCTCTATGCCTGGAATTCAAAAGCCCAACAGGTATCTTCATTGTGACCAATAATCAACTCAGAATGAAGGCAATGTATGAGAAAAATGAATGCAAGTACATCATGACTAATTGTTTCGAAGACTTGATCCACGAAATAACCAAACACATGGAAGAAAGCAGAACATATCTGTCGGGATAAACTATATAAAAAATATATTATACTATATATAAATGGAGAATCAAAATGTCAAAAGAGGTCGGGGAAGACCAAGAAAATATGAAACAAAAGAAGAAGCAAAAGAAGCTTTCAGAATATATAAGAACAATTATATGGTGAATAAAGAATGGTACTGTGAAGTTTGTAATAATGGTAAAAACTACACACTGGCAGGCAAAACGCTTCACAATAGAACAAAAAAGCATCAAAGAAATATAGTTTGAATCAGTTCAAAGGATTCCAGTATTTGGGATCACTTGAATTCTCACCCCTACTTAAACGCGCCATTGACGGAGGCTTAAAGAAAAAAATATAGATATATTATAGATGGAAAAAATAATCTCACACATTAATATGAATAAGAAAGATTTCAAAAACTGAGCAAATCCCAGCTCATTGAAATGTTAATCAAAATGAATCAAAGGCTTGAAAAAGTAGAGAAGCAACAGAAGTTAATGAAATCAGAAATGAAGAAACAGAAGAAACCAAAAGTTGTTATAGTTGATGATACCAAGCCTATACAGAGACCAGTCCCCGCGCCTCGCAAGAGTGTTAAACAGATCGTTCAAGATTATGAATACAATATTCCCCCACCAACAAGACCTGTTCCAGCCCCCAAAACCAAGAGACCAGTACCTGCACCGAGGACAAGAATTGAGCGAATGGTCCAAGCTCTAAAGGGCTTCACAAAGTCTTTTGAAATTGGAATAAAAAATGACAAAGACCCGCTAGATCAGCTACTAAACACAAGAATAGCCCTTGAGTATCACATTAAAAAATTGTTAAATGAAATAAAAGGACTGAAATTTGTTGAGACACTTAAAGTACAATTCACAAAAATGACAAATGGAAATCCAGAGTTTAAAACAGCATATTTCAACAGTGCAGTTCAAACAATTGTGAATGATCTGGAAGTGGCTAAATCACTTGAATTATCAAAGCAGGAAATATTGAATAAGATAGCTCAATGGGTATCTGAAGGTTCTGGTTGGACTATTGAATCTGTTGAAAACCATTATCTAAATACAGTGAGATATGAGCCAATGAAGGGCTCCTCATATATTAAACTACCAAATGAACTAAGAAACAGTGCAAGGGGTTTGATCAATATGAAAAATGAGGATAATGAATGCTTCAGATGGTGTCACATCAGACATTTGAATCCACAAGACAAAAACCCACAGAGGGTTAAAAAAGTTGATAAACAGTATATCGACAAATTGGATTATTCAGGAATTAAATTTCCAGTGACAACCAAACATTACAATAAGATTGAAAAACAAAATGAGATCAACATCAATGTTTTCGGTTATGAGGACAAACAACCATACCCAATTTTTGTCTCAAAAGAGAAATATGCAGACTGCTTAAATCTGCTTCTAATAACTGAAAATGAAAACAAGCATTATGTGCTCATCAATGATTTCAACAAGTTTATGTACAATCAAACAAAGCATAAAGAAAGAAAACACTTTTGCATGAACTGTCTTCAATGCTTCAGCTCTGAAAGGGTGTTGAATGATCACAAGGACAACTGCATGCAAGTTAATGGCACACAAGCAATAAAGATGCCAACCAAGGATAACAATATTCTGAAATTCAACAACTTTCATAAACAACAACAGGTACCATTTGTGATATATGCTGATTTTGAGGCTATCACTGAGAAAATACATAGTTGTCAACCCAACAATGACAAATCATACACTGAAGCCTATCAGAAGCATACTGACTGTGGATATGGTTACAAGGTTGTTTGTTGCTATGATGATAAATACAGCAGACCAGCAGCAATATACAGGGGTGAAAAGGCTGTGTACAAATTCATGGAAGCTATGTTGGAGGAAGTTGCATATTGCAAGAAAGTCATGAAGAAAGAATACCAACAAACCATTGAAAATGACAAAAGATGATGAGGAGGAATTCCAAAAAGCCAAAGAATGTCACATTTGTGATAAAAAATACACTGACAAGGATATTCGAGTACGAGATCACTGCCATATTACTGGCCAGTATAGAGGATCACCTCATCAAGAATGTAACCTGAAACTTAGAGTCAATCCAGAAGAAATAAAGATACCTGTTATATTTCACAATCTAAGAGGTTATGATAGTCATTTTATTATGCAGGAGATTGGTGCTATTGTGAAGAAACACACCTATAAAAATAAGAAAACTTCAGAAAAACATGTCTTGAGTACTACAAACTGGACCCATGCCACTATTTCACATCTCCTGGCTTATCATGGGATGCAATGTTAAAGATGACTGATATCAAACTGGAATTGATGACTGACATTGATATGTTCCAGTTCATTGAAAAGGGTATGAGAGGTGGTATCAGCTATATTGCTAACCGTTATGGTAAAGCAAATAATAAATACATGAATGGGTATGATGAGAAGGCGCCCTCAAAGTACATTATGTATCTTGATGCTAATAATCTATATGGTTGGGCAATGAGCCAATACCTTCCAACTGGTGGATTCAGATGGATGACTGAGAATAAAATAAATAATCTCAACCTGGCTAAGTACAAAGAAGATAGCAACAAGGGTTTGATTCTGGAAGTTGATCTGGAATACCCCCAGGAGTTGCATGATCTACATAATGATTATCCACTTGGGCCAGAGAAGGTGAAAGTAACTGAAGGTATGCTTTCAGACTATTGCAAGGATATAGCAAATAAATATAATATATCAACTGGTTTGGTACATAAACTGATACCGACATTAAGCAGTAAAGAGAAGTATGTACTGCATTACAGGAACCTACAATTATACACAGACTTAGGTTTGAAAATAACAAAAATCCATAGAGTGTTAGAGTTCAAACAATCCCCTTGGCTGAGGCAGTACATTGATTTCAATACACAGAAAAGAACTAATGCCAAAAATGCTTTTGAGAAAGACTTTTTCAAGTTAATGAACAACTCAGTATTTGGCAAAGCTATGGAGAATCTCAGAAAGAGAGTAGATGTCAGATTGGTGACAGATGAGAAGAAGCTATTGAAATTAGCCAGTAAACCAACTTATGTTAGCAGTAAGATATTCAATGAAAATCTAGTTGCAGTGCACAAGATCAAAGAAACACTAACTTTGAACAGGCCGGCATATGTAGGAATGTGTATTCTTGATCTTAGTAAGACACAAAGGAGGATTTTTCAGCAATCCCTATACCCTCCGCGCGAAATTATTGCATCAGCGGTGTCAAATTCTTTCGGAGAGGGAACGCACGCGGTGGAAATTTAGCGATAATCACAGGTCGTTTTCTTCGTATTCATCGCAAGTAAAGGTAAGCAAAATCATTTTTTGGTTTCTATTACCATTAAGGCTTTACCAGATATCATTCGATTTCGGCTTAATTGTCTGTGAATCGACAAAATGTTCCCTTTGTTCCAAGTGGTATCCATGACTGAACCGCTTTGTTACTTGTAAGCCTTTGACCTCTTGACTTATTTGTCGCTCGTTTTTTTTATATACTGGGTACATTAGCATACAGTTACGCCTGAGAGGTCTCAGGGAGTACCTCTTTCATTTTAAGTACAATGTCCCCTTAAGTCCCCAGGTTTGATAGGAATTTAGGTCCGTTGAATTTTGGTCAAAATTGGCGCCAGATCGTGCTCGAAATTCGCTTCGATGGTGTACATTATCACTTTTGGTTTAATCTGAGCGAAAGAATAGTTCCGTTTTGCTCACATTTCAGAATTTTTGTCATAGCAAACGATCATTTGCCCCATATCTTTTGATTTAGGTGATCAATCCCTGGATGTTTACATCAGTAAATGGAAGTAAGCGAAGGCGATTCTGACAGTGGCAAAAGGCCACATGTCACGACTGGCAATACTCCACTCAAGCCAGAAGATAAACGCCGCCGATCCACTGGTTCGTTTCCAAGTCGAAGTTCGAAAAGATTAAGTTTTCCAAGGAGTCCATCAAACGTTGTAAGTACTTCATCTTATTGATCGATTTGACATTTGCACTGAAATATCTTCGAAATCTTCTGTTCAAGTACACAATATGCTTGCATTGCATTTTCGTTTGTAGGTAAACATTTTCATAGTACAATGCTGTTCCATCATGTAAGACCTTATGTGCGATAAATAATATTGACATTAAGGAGTCCATCAAACGTTGTACGCACTTTATCTTATTGATCGATTTGACATTTGCACTGAAATATGTTTGAAACCTTCTGTTCAAGTACACAATATGCTTGCATTGCATTTTCGTTTGTAAGTTAACATTTTTATAGTAGAAAGCTGTTCCAGCATGTAAGACCTTATGTGCAATAAATAATATTGTGTTCGAAATATTTAAAGAGTCAATAATTTTATTTGTGCAATATCTGATGTATCATATTTTCTACTTATACTCTATTCCCTTTGGCTTTGTTATTACCACATGCAGGTTAAGAAATCCCCTTTTCCACGAGGAAAGCCTCTGTTTTCTCCACTAAAAGAGCTGAAGAGCTCAAAGAAGCAGAGAAAACGATGGAGTACCGAGGAAGATACTGCCCTTGTGCAGTTTGTAGCGTTGCACAAGGACAAACAAGCTACAGAAGCAGAATGGCCAGCAATGAAAGCCCACCACATGTACTGGTGTGATGCAGCAAAGTACATCAAACAGACTGCTGGTACAGAAAATTTAAGAGAAGGTAACATTAACTTATTTCATCAAAAACGTTATCATTACATTTGCCAACTTCTGTCCCTAAAATCTGTCCCTAAAATCTGCATCTTGTTCAATCCCTTACATGTAGATTTCCTTCTATTCTTTTACAAGCACTGCTGTAAACGGTGTAGCCTTTTAGATTTCAATCCAAAATTAGCCAATAACCTGATGACTCTTTATCAAAATGTGTTTGCGTTTCAACATCCTTCAGCCATCACTGTTGAATGTATCGTGGTATAAATATGTGTCATCAACTATTCATACATGCATGTATTTTGCTTTTTTTTTTTTAAATAGGTTATGTTTTGTTCCTATAGCTAATCCTGCACATGTGATTGGCATGAAGGGATATTTAACTGTTTTCTTTATTTTCTTTAGGCTCAGTCATTAGACAACGTGTGGTGAACTTCATGAGAACAACATATAAAACAGTTGAAGAGGCTGAAGGGGTGTATGGCTTAGATGTGGACTTCTACTTAAATGATGTTTCAGCCAGTATTTCATCAGCCAGTGATCCGTCACTCAGACTGGATGAAGTGTTGTCGTCGTCAATCAAGTCTCTAACACAGCAGCAGTTGGGGGAGTTGGTTCTAAAGGCTCTGGCTGCAGTTAAGGACCAAAGTTCTCTATTGCAAAATATAGTGTTGGCAGTGCAATTATCCAATGATGCAAGAAAGAATATGATAAATTTGATTTATTCTCCACTAACATTCCGAGAGAAGCTGGTATTGTTGGACAAGCAGTTTGTTGAAGCTGCAGTTTCCCAGGGAATTGATACAAACCCTGCAGATTTTGTGTCTATTTCTCTGGGTGCCATGAAGGTGTTACAGCAAAATAACAAGCCAAACCTGATCCACACCTGGTCCAAATGTGTATATGGGGAGAATGGGAAACCATTGATTCCCATAAACAGGATGCCATTTGGTTTGATCCAATACCAGATGGAGTTCTTTGCAGCTACAAATGTGATGCAGGTATGGTAATTGTAAATGTTATTTTTGCCTATTGCAAGGTACTAAATCTTCTTTATCCAATATAATTATTTCCATGGGTGCACTGCACTTACCTCTCATGAATGTGTACTTGCTTACACTGCTGTTATTAATGTTTGTCTAAATTTCTTCATTACCCAGACAGTTGTGTGGAAATAAAACTTTCAAAAAGTTAATGACTAATTGACAGTAATGTTTTGTTGTTTGGCAAAATGAAATTAATTACTTCTAGGTTCTATATTTTCCTGACATTTCAACATTAAATTAATAGAAAGTTTTTAAAATGCCATTTAATTTTACAGGTAAAGGAACCTGAAGACTATCGATCTTGGAGGGAAACAATGACAACGGAATTTCCTGGCCGCTTTATGCGTCTTTTTGGTGGTCCTATGTGGAGTGGTCAGCCAATTGAAAATAGGCAAGATCCACAAAAGGTATTGCTTTGAAAATAATATAGCTACAATATTTATTATTAGGGCTAGGGTAGGTGAAAATTTTTGTTTTATGTGGTCTTAGCATAAAAGATTCTCTAAGATTATTTTTCAAATATCATATATTGCAGTCTGACTGCATAAAGTTGTCATCAGACCACGATTACAACCATTCTAAATTGTGTGAGAATGTTGCTTAGCTTGAATTTTAGCCATCTCCTATAGGTTGTATATGGCTGCCTAATCCATGTCCACTGGAATACAGGCTGAGTGCTTTTTTATAATTCTGTTTGTCTCCACTGCAAATTTATGTGTCCTCCCATTTAATGGTTACACATTAAAATCAATTCAAATATCTTGGGAGTTCTTTTAGACCACAACCTTTCCTGGAAGGAACACAGAGAGTATATTGGCAATAAAATTTCATCCTGATTAGGTATGCTGTGCCGAGCGCAAAGGGTTCTCCCTAAGGCAACTTTGGCTAATGTTATACAACATCTTGATTTTGCCATTGTTTGACTATTGTTTGTCTGTCTGGGACAGTTGTGGTGTTGGTTGCAAGACTTCTCTGGATAAGTTAAAAAGATGTGCTGCTTGTATAATCGAAGGTCGACATTTTGGATCCAATGAGCTAAGACCAACACTCGGCTGGCCCAGTCTACAGGCCCGAAGGGAATACTTAGTGTGTTTTAGCTTTTAAATGTCTACCTTATTTAGCGCCTTTGTACCTTCTCTCAGAATTTAAGCATGCTCATGAAATCCATAAGTACAACACTAAGGGGTCAGGACCTTTTGTGCTTTCCACTTGCTAGGATATCTAAGTTCCAAGGAAGTTTTCGAATAAATGGTGCTTGTGCTTTTAATGTATTACTGTGTAGCTTAAGACAGATAGATGAGCTAAATGAATTGAGAGTAAAGCTTAAACACCATCTTAAGCAATAATCATGTAGACATGTGGTGGGAGGTCGTTGGGGTTGATGACAAACACAGGTAAGGGGATGGACCAGGGAGGGAAGATATACGAATTGGTAAATCAAAGTGGATGTAATTTAACGTTTTTCTTTTTTCTTGACTTATGTTATGCTATATCAGGGCTCCATTTAAACTAGCCTTGCTAACTTGGATTTCCCTGTATAAATGTTGACTTTAAAAAAGTTCCGGTACTAATAATGGATATGTTGCCTGCTTTTTCAGGTTTTATAACTATACAATCTTTTATTGAACCTTTTTTCAGGCCAGAGTGAATGTTGCATGTGCAAGTCAGTCAACACAATGGAGGCGCGATGCAAATTCTATCTTTACAACTAAACCTGAGTTACAGGTTTGTCTTGATATTATTTTCACAATTAAATTCAGTTTTTAATTAGGTAAAGTAAACTAATTTTCCCATCATTTTTCAATTACAATCAATGATAGGTACACCGCTATATAATAAAATATAAGAAAAGATATCTATTTAACAATTAGATTATGAGCTTGAGATTGCTATTGCATGATAGCTGATGAGGGGGGCGAAGCCTAAATCAGCTTTCACGGATTGAAATAGAGAATGACTGAATCTAATTGTTTTAGTATAAATCTACTAGACAAGAGTCGTTCAAAACTAAACAAGTCAATTATCTAAATCCTCCTCGTAGACACTTTGAATACGCGAGGAAGAGGCCGGCAGTTAGTTGGCAATCGCTACTCACTAAAACATGCATGACTGTGTTTACTTAAGCAATTGAGACAAATATTTCCCTTTTGTCATGCAGAAGCCTGCCTTAGATGCCCTGAAAGCTTCCAATCCAGATGGTCGCTTCTGGGTCAAGTTGGATGCCACAGATGTGAAGGTTGCTGTGATGGAGTCAGGCAGACACGTATGGAATGGGGATGTTGATCTAGGAGATGGAGAGCTGCAGAAGCTGAGGCAAGATTATGATGAACGGTTTCAGTTGCTGGATAGGCTGAAAAATCAGTGTGTGGGTGTGGACAGTTTAAAACAGACCATTCCTAAAGTCATTGATCAGTTTGAAGCAGATGTTGTATTCTTGGACAATGGCCTAAAGGATGCTAGTGCCCATTTTGAAAAAAAGTTCAGCCAGGCTAATTGTCCTGAGGAGACATTGAAGGAAGCCAGCTGGGAAGTAATCGAATACCAGACATTACTTCAGCAGAGCCAGGAACTCAAAGCCAAGTTTGAGGATATCCTGCCAAACTTGGCTCCAGGCAGAAATCCCTCCAGGCCAGGTGCCCTGAATATGCTGCGGATTACAATCAAGGACCTTGCAGCTAGTTCACAGAAGTTTCTGAGGAACCTATTCAAGAAAAAAAGGACCCCAGCTACCCATGTGATGGTCACCATGCTTTCTGATGAAAAGCGGAACCACAAGCCGTATGCCCTTCCTGTACAGTACATCCCCTGCCAAACACTGAAGGATCAGTTTGTCAGGGATCTGAATGTAAAACTGAAGGAAGAAATGAAAGCGAGGGAAATGAATGTAGCTGGTTAGTACAATATGTACTCAACAGTTTAATACAAATTTCTTTGATGAAGCATCTCATCTTCATCTTATGGAATTACTGAAACTCAATGAAGAGCATATTAAATAGATTAAATATGTGAGTCTGTAATCTGTATAAGTAACATTGACCAAAACATTATATACTGGTAACTTTAAGAGAAGAGATGTTGATCAATTCAGTATGTTTGATGCAGGTTAGGGTGGGGGGTTGGGGGTAGGGTTTAGAGGTTCTGGTACCTGGTCTCATGTTTTCCACCCCCTTTTTTTTTCTTGTTGAAAACATTGTATTGCATGCAATGATTCAAAGTGTTTCCATAGACTCTAGTTTTTACCCGATAGGAGTATGTTCTCATTCAAGTGACGTTTCATACAATATCTTTGACAAGAAAGATCTTGCAGCTGCCAGCAACTTTAACTTTAATAAAAGATTTTTTTTTTGCAGATCAGCAAGGAAATTTAATATGTTCGTTACGGTGTAACAAGTTTCAGTCAGTGTCACAAGCAACTAGAGCATAATTATAGCAATTATTGTTTTTTGTGTTCAGGAACAGTTACTGATGGCGAATTTTGTTCACTGAGAAGCCAAGGAGAGACACGTCCCCTACACTTGTGGCAAATAATCCATGATGCACGGGAAAGTGTTGGGAAAATGAGCAAAACTACTCTGCTAAATATGCTGGAACTCATCCATGGTAAGATTGGTTATTACAATGACACTTTAGCAAATATATAATTATTACTGGGGCTGCGCGTGTCTCGCGCGTCGACCGGGTCTAAGATTACCGACGGTTATTCTTTTTCGTCGTCGAGTATCATCCACAAAGTGCACTTCCGGCGTTTCTGCGCAAGCGCTAACTATTTTTAACAGAGTGATGCCTGTTGTCACGTATCGGAAAATGTTGATTCACCTTGTGTCTTTTGAAGTCTGAACAAACAATATGTTAAGAGAAGTGTCTATGCGAATGATTGCAAGTTCAACGGCGAGAAGAAAGCTTTTAACATGAATAAACTTAACTCCAGATGGACTGCCGTGTTTCCTCGTGTCTGCTTCAGTAGACTGCGAGTAGTCTCTAATTTTGGCGATGGATTGTGGGGCGGGCGAAAGACACGTGCGCGCGTGAAGTTGCGAGGAGACGCGCAGCGAGGGGAGCGCCAAAAATTAGAGACTACAGACAAAGGGAGTTTGACCTTTCACGGCCGAGTGATTCGGAAGTATAAATCTCATATCAACAGCAAGAATGATACTTGTTGTCACGTATCGGAAACCGTCGATTCACCTTGTGTCTTTGAAGTCTGAACAACTAATATGTTAAGAGAAGTGTCTATACGAATGTTTGCAAGTTCAACAGCGAGAAGAAAGCTTTTAAAATGACCAAAATTTAACTCCAGATGGACTGCCGTGTTCCCCGTATCCGCTCCATTGAGATGTACATTTTGTTAAATAACTCAAGTACGGGATATCACACACCCCTGAGACTTTGAAGGTAGTTAATTTACTATTTTCCCACAATATATCAATTTCTGAATGATAAGTGATTAATTTCTACAAATCTACTAGTAGCTTGAAACTGTCCAGAAACGTTCCTTTCTTGTGTTTCAAATGACCCTGGATTGACGTATTTGTAAACAGTTTCACTCTGCTAATTAATTTTCTACTCACATTTCACCGAGACTCCATTCACATTTATGCGAAAAAATCCTACATCGTTCGATAAGCGTTTCCTTTCTCAAACAATTATCTATCGAAGCGAAAACGTTTAAGTGTGCTTTGTTTTTGGAATCAATACACTATTTTTATCACCTTGCATAATGATAAACCTCTGTGGCCTAAAGGTCATTGTTCCTGCCTGTGACGCAGCTAAACCGGGTTCGATGTCCTTTAGTGGTATATATCACGGCCTTTATTTTTTCTGTTTCTCTTTTTCTTGTTTTTTAGAAATATTTTTTACAAGTGTTATAATTATTGTTCTCAATGGTTGAGCTGTATTTTAGAGGAACATATGTTGATAGGGGTCTAAAGAAATAGACTCCAACACAAGCTAAACACAATGCGTCCGATGTAAGAAAGACAGACTTCCAGTTAGGGATACAATACTGTTTTTTGCAAGCCCGAGTTTAGGCTAATTGTAGCCTCTTGTTTGGTTTTCATTTCAAATGAGCAATGAGTTGGGGGAGGGGGGGGGGTACATGCAAATCTGTTCATAACAATTGTTGTGAATCACAGAAAACAGCAAAAGGTGACAAGTGATAAAGAGAGCCACGCTTATACTCAAACGTTTCATGAGTAGTCATGTAGAAGGAAAAAAAGAGGGGAAGGCATACAGTGCTTCTGGCAAATTAAGGTAGAGGAGGGGTGGCGGGGGAGGTAATTTAAGGTAGGTCTTGTAAATCTTGTAGATAATAACTTTTGGTTATTAACATGAAGAATTTTTTATTCTTTCTTGAAATAGTCGATGATGAGGGGAAACCAATTGTCACTCACCCCAACCCAGACATCCCAGACTCAGTTATCTTTCAGTTGCATCGACTACGGACTGTGGATGGGCTGTCATTGGAGGATGCTGTGACAAATCTTAGAGCCAGCCAAGTACCAGAGGGATATTCTCCATATCCATTCAGACGAGATACCCGTGAGTCCTTACTTGACAGGTTAAGATCTGTTGTGGCAACATACAGATTCAGAGCCATCATCAATTATTGGAAAGAAAGGGGTGCTGACTTCTCCACTCATCTGTATGTCCCTGAAATTGATCCTGTCACCAATGAAGAGAGGCATGATAGGGGAGATCACAACCACCTTTTCCGCAGAATGGCAAAAAGTGTGCGTGAAGGTAAAGACCCCAAGTTAAATTTTGAGGCATTTAATGATGCCCTACAAGATCCAGAAAGTGGTCTCACATACGCTGCCCTCATTGGAAAACGTAAACAGTCCCTAAAAGATGCCGAGCGCCTCCTGTCCTGTCATGTTGCCAACTCTTTGCACAGAAAAGGACATGTCCAAGAAGCCAGACATGTGCAGCTCATCGCTGCCTGGCATGAAGCATCAGATGGCCGTGGGCTCTCCCAACTGCAGCGCTCCAGACATAATTATAACATGCTCAATTATGTCTTGGATGACTGGATGCCATGGCATGTTGACAAATATGACTTTTCAACAATTGACATCAACAGGTACTGTACAGTGTATAAAGCAAAAATAATATTTATCAATCCACAATGTTATAGTTAACTCTCTCATTTCCAGTGCTCTCACATGTAGAAGCAACTGTTTATTATAGAGGTCTTGTCTTAAAGAGTTTATGTTACAGTGATCTATTATTGTGAATTCAAAACTCTGTTATGAACTAATTTAGTTGTACGGCTGAAAGTAGAGCAAGGGGAGAGTTGACTGCTATTATAACCATAACATTCAAGTGATTTTTCAAATCATTTTTAATTAAAAACAAACTCAATAGACACACTGTAAAACGGAGAAAGAAATTGGAATAAACAGGAGAGGGTTGGTGCAGTAATGGAATTATGTTCATTAAGTTTTTGCTAACCCCTCATTGGATATTATCATAAATGGAAAGTAAAATAACAATGTTTGATTGGTGTCTTTCTTTCTCAACAGACCTGTTGATTGTATCAGGGGCTTTTCCAGGGAAACGTTAGTAGAACTGACTGCAAACATAGAAAGCCAGGAGCACAGGCGAAGGCTAAACAGTGTCCTTGGCTATCCAGAACATCCCAGAGCTGGCGTCACAGATGACTTGGAGACCCTTTTCAGCATGTTCCACCGGTACCTTGGCCCAGTGTTTACACTCAAACAATTCAAGGAAATGTGGCCAAAAATTGTGAGGTATTAAATGGACTTTATGTCTTTAACTGGCCCATAACTTGCATTTTGGTATACAGTAGGTCACATGGCATGATCTTTGACACCAGTCAAATGCTCTAACCACTGACCTGTTAGAAAGTCTGTACAGATGGAACTACATTGTAAGTTATGATATGGATATTAATTTAGTTACTGTATAATAGCAATCTCCATGATGTTAACAGGCCATTCTGAATTGTCTTCAAATTTCTTATGAAATATACATGACATTCGTGACAGAAGGTAATTTGTGATACGTCATATAATTACAGGGAATTCACCAAACGAATGGACAAAGACTTGCCATTTTACTACTGGACAATCAATGAAAGATTCACAGATGAGGAGCTTGTTTCATTTGATGAATGCCCAGATGTAGACGATAATGTGGATTTGCGTAATCATCCTCTGCGCTTGCATCGCCTCCGAATAAATCAGAGGGAGGATGGCTCTGTAATGGTTCCTGGCAGAGCTATTCTACCAGCAAGACACAGGGGTACACTACGACAACGATTGCATCGTCCAGAAATGGGAGCCCCACCTGTTCCATATCACATGAGGATCAACTGATGGGTTGAATGTGAAACCATTGTACGACTAACAGATAACTCTCATTTTGGCATAGGCACTCAAGCACTCGGCCAACATTTAGTAAACACCTCCCGAAAGCAAACACCTTTCCACTTGAATGTGGTCCTAAAGGTGTCTGCTTGTATTGTTCGGACAGCTTGTCTAGAGTACAGTTTAGTCTTGCATGTATGGGCTGTTTCTCTTATCCACTTCAATTCAGAGTATGAAGAGTTTGATGCTATTTGTCATGGGGGATCTACATAGGGCATTTTCTCCCAAAATGCTAGTCAAAAGTTCTTTACCTTTTTGGTATTGTTTACATTGGAATACCAAAATTTAATCGTAAAACTGGTTTATTCAAGGTGATCTGAAGCTAACATGATTACTGCTTTCAATTTACTTGGCAATAATTGTGTTGCTATTCTTATCGCAAGCCAACAAGTCTTCAAATGATAAATGATAAGAAGAAAACATGCCATTCTGGGGTCGTAGGACAAAAGTCGTAACACAAGTCTACAATAGGCTTCGGCATAATTAAAGCAAACAATTTTAGGTATCTAATAATAATCATAATACAGTGACCCATTTTTACAGTTGTTTGACTGGTCAGTGACCTGGCCTTTGAATGCAAGTGAGGTGGGGGGGGGGGGGGGAGGGCCGCCTTGTTTTGATACAAACCCATCTGTCTTTCTCATGCAAAATGTGGAATAGTTAGCATAACAATACCCATTGAGGTTTGTATCAAAACAAGGTCACCCATAGCCTCAATTCTACAAAGCTTCAGACCAGGCTCCGCAGTGGGTTTAAGTCCCCAAGCTCCTTCTTTTCGCTCCTTAACCCCACTGCGGAGCCTTGTCCCAGGCTAACTTCTACTCAAAGGCCAGCTCACTGAACACAAAACTGTAAAATGGACCTTTTAAGTGAAATACATGTATCATGTTATGTGAAGAATCTCCTTTACATGACAGAGAATAAAACTATGAACCTTATATATATAGGAAAGATTTCGAATTTTGTACATTTTGAAACTACAATTCTAGTGTAAGTGTTCTTTGATTACAGTACAGGGCTCGGCTGTTTTAAGACCCTGTAACAATTTATCCAGGATTAAAAATCAACAAAAATATATACTGTATTGGTCAGTGACCTGGCCTTTGAATAGAAGTGAGGTGGGGAAGGGAGGGGGGGTGACCTTGTTTTGATACAAACCTATCTGTCTTTCTCATGCAAAATGTGGAATAGTTAGCATAACAATATTGACAGGAGAAACCCAGTAGGGTTTGTATCAAAACAAGGTCACCCATAGCCTCAATTCTACTTAGCTTGGGACCAGGTTCCTGCAGTGGGTTTAAGTCCCCAAGCTCCTTCTTTTCTGTCCTTAACCCCACTGCGGAGCCTGGTCTCAGGCTAACTTCTATTCAAAGGCCAGCTCACTGAACACACAACTGTAAAATGGACCTTTTAAGTGAAATACCTGTATCATGGTATGTGAAGAATCTCCTTTACGTGACAGAGAATAAAACTATGAACCTTATATATAGGAAAGTTTTTGTACATTTTGAAACTACAATTCTAGTGTAAGTGTTCTTTAATTGCAGTACAGGGCTCGGCTGTTTGAAGACCCTGTAACAATTTATCCAGGATTAAAAGTCAACCAAAATATATACTGTATTGGTCATTGCTATTACAGTTTAATTCAAAGCAGCCAAAGAAAAAATAGGTCTACATGTCAATGAATGTACATGGATCCACATCCTTGTGCTATGCAGAATGTAATGATGACAATTATCCTGAACAAGCCTACTCAACAATCATTCATTCTGTTTACCTATAACCATTGACTTGAAGTTTTATTTTCAAATTAATCCATTCAGGAACTCAAGCAACTGCATCAATGTGGAAATTGCCTCCCCTTTGCCCAAAGTATAAGCGATAGAATTATGAAAGAAAAGCTGTTTTTCAAACTACAACACACCAGACAAAGTTATTCCGGTCAGGTCAATCGATAAACTGATAATTCATACCAAGTAATTTTCATAGCCCTTAAAAATCGATGGTAATCGACTTGTGATAGTTGATGGATATTATTTTTCTATGAGTTTGACTATTATTGATTGTTGGTATTAATCAAAATCAACTGAAGACTGATATTGAGTTGACTGGATACAGAATTTAAATGACTGACTATGCCTGCAACACTGATGGCATAAAAAAAAGTCACCAGATATAGATTATCAATGTAATGAAGTGTTTAGCTATCTTCTTAGTTATTAGAAGATATCATTATATTGGTAATCTTTATCTGTTGGTAGCCACTTGTTAACTTTTGTTGCAACAATGGATGAAACATATCTAAACTCTCCAAGTCCATATATATATTTCCATTCGATAGTTTTAAAAGTCACAGTTCTGACCTCTTGTTTGATCAAAGCGTACATGGCTTTCTTAACTTTGTCATAGGGAATGTACCCTACGGGTTGGTACACTTGTTGCAGTTCAGCTTGCACCACAATAGCATTCTCATCTTTGACATTTGTTGGCTCTATCGTCATCCGAACGGGAACTACCTTTTTGTTTATCAAAAGTTGCTTACATTGTTTGAGAGCCTTCTCGAAATGCTCATGGTAAGTGCTACCCTTCAGCTTAAAATATTCCGCGTAAAGTGTCTCGCTCTCTTCATCTTCGGCAGCAGCATTGTCATCAACAGGAAGATCTTCACAGTCCTCGGGATCAGAGAAGTCACGTTCATCAGTGTCTGAACATGAATCGCTCAAAGCAGACTGTGATGCAGCAGGAAGAGCTGAACCGCCTCGCAAAGCAACCTGTCTCATCTGAGGATAACGACTGCAGTTACAGTCGATCAATTCGATGTCGAGCCACGGCATTTCTTTGATGCTGTTTTCCTTGTCATAGTCGTCATACGGAGGTAGACTCTTCGCAACGCTTGTTTGGTTCACCATCAGTTCAAAATCAAAGACGACAACCACACGGCGACCTCGATCTTGGTCCTCTTCATTTTGCAGCTAAATAAAGCAAAGAGAATAAAGTCGTGAGTTGAAGGTCGAGCGATGTGAAAATATACGTGTGAAAATTGCGTGAACAAAGGATTCATCGATCGAGCGAGCGGCCGAAGGTTAAGCTTACATATGATTCTAAAACGGCTCTGTATGTTTACATTCTAAACCGGTGAAGAGTATACATAGAACAAGTAACCGTAAAAGCTACTAACCTCGTGAATACAACTTGACTTCACTTTAATAACTGCCGGCGAAGTCTTGTCACCGAACTCTTCCAGCTTTTGCGTTTTAAAAAACAGGCAAAGTCGCCGTTCACGTAACTCTTTTGGGAAACTAACGTGCCCTAAAACTGTCAAGAACCTGCAGCAAGCTAAATTTGCTGAAATGATGTAACTTTGACTGTTGAAATCTAGACAGTGAACGTACAGCAATGGCGAGGCCGAGAGCATCGCCACGTTCTCTTCGATGAACTCCATGGCAAATGAGAGGTCACGTGAGCAATCCGAGTTGATAATATAGTTCATACCCGGTGCATCATGGGATAGCTGAAAAATCCTCCTTTGTAAGACACTAATGTATGATTTCCATTATAATTACATTAAACAAAAGTATGGTAATAAGGCCAAGCTGCTCTTCACTGATACAGACAGCCTGACATATGAAATTGAAGCTGAAGATGTCTACAGGGATTTCTGGAATGACAAAGATAAATTTGACAATAGTGACTACCCTGAAAACTCACAATATTTCAATAAATCAAATAAGAAAGTAATTGGAAAAATGAAAGATGAGGCAGCAGGAGTACCTATTTGTGAATTCATTGGATTGAAATCAAAAATGTATAGTTATATAAAAGACAACCAAAAAGGAGGAAAAACAGCAAAAGGAATCAAAAAGAACATAATCAAAAATAAAATCAAGCATTAATATTATAAAGACACTCTATTCAATAATAAACAGATGTATCATAAAATGAAAACAATCAGAAGTCAAAATCATCAATTGGGAAGTTATGAAATCAACAAAGTATCACTCAGCTGTTTCGATGACAAAAGATATTTATCAAAAGATGGAATCAAAAGTTTTGCATACGGGCACTATGCCATTCTTTCTGAAACATATTATTCTTTAACATTCATATATATTGGTATTCATTAATTTGAAGAAGATATCCCTTTCTTTCCAAGGATCCTTTATAATAAATTCATTATAAACCATCCAATGACTCATTTCCTGTTTTTCCGAGAATGTCACGCTTGGTGGTTTTCCAAGAATTTCAGATTGAACAACTATATATTCCATCAAATTAAATTACTATACATTTCATCATGTGGAAAAGTGTGCTGGTATCATCAAATGGTGAGTAGTAGGGAGTTGGTTGGGTAAGAGCGCATTCTGTGCTCGTACCCCCAACTCCTATACTACTTATAATATCGTACTCGCCTTTTGCATGTGATCATGAGAATCATCAACGCTGTTTTCTAATGGGCCAGGATTCCTCTCAATGTCCATATACACTGTGATGTCGATAGAACACACGTTTTCTTTGGCGGCCAAGAGCGTGTGTCCATGTTTGTCCCATTTCGTAACGGGTTTCAGTACCCTGAGATGACGGAATGCCAGCGAGAACGAGTAGCAAGGTCGAAACACCTAAACAACACCAACCTCCTCACGAATATCCGCTTCACGTCCCAATAGGATAGAGCTAAACATTCTTATGTTGCCATAAGACAAAGGCATAGTTGTAAAATGATATATTGAACTGAAATAAAATTACTATAGTGAGAGAGCCAAAGCTCTTGTGGCGGCCATCTTAGCGCCCACTTGATCAATTCTTTTTATTATTGTTGAAACAGCAATGAAATAAAAGAATAAAACCGAAACGGATTTGTTGTGTGTTAAACCATTATGTGTAGCACATAACTTTTTTAAGCGATTCCTTTGAATCACTTTATACAGCGATATGTTTTGATTAAGCTTAAGCTTAAGTCTTATATTATTTGCCACTTCCCTTCACTTGCTTTTCCGCGATTCGGCGTAATTTCATAAAACACACCACAATAACGCTTTCGTTTACAGGTTTTTGGTGTAGAGAGCCTGTTGCCAATCCTGTAAAACTATCCGCTAAATCAAGAGCTTACAGAAAAATACGGTAACCATCAAAACAAACAATCTTCTGAGGAAATCGCGCGAGACAAGATGGTTGTGTGGTGCGCAGAACGAATGCGTACCAGCAATAGGGGGCACCGTCCTTAACATAATAGAGACCTTAAGCACCAGGACGGGAGGTGACGACGGCGATGGCACATCCGCGTAAAGGCTGGGGCGAGACCGACGTCGCGTTGCAG
The DNA here is from genome assembly GCA_016490735.1 of Pachyseris speciosa. Classification (NCBI taxonomy): domain Eukaryota; kingdom Metazoa; phylum Cnidaria; class Anthozoa; order Scleractinia; family Pachyseridae; genus Pachyseris; species Pachyseris speciosa. The sequence goes on from JAEMWC010000375.1 coordinate 304,031, forward strand.
TCGCCTGAGCATGTTAAGCAACACTGCGACGGCAACTTCCCGCCAGTTTTCAAAAAGGACAACACTTCTTAAATGCAGTGAAAACATGGCGTCGTTTGTAAAAGCTAGAGACGAGTTGCTGGTAGCTTATGACGATGGAACAATAGACGATGAAGAATTCGCCCTTTTATGGGAGCAAAACGTTTCAAAGAACCCTAGCTTCCCATATAAAGACTACGAAAAATTTGACCTAGAAAGCATGGATCCTGTGGAATGCAAAGCTGAATTTCGATTCGAGAAGAATGATCTTCCTTCTCTTGCTGAGGCACTCCAAATCCCCGACACCTTTTTCTGCCAACAACAGAGTGTGTGTGATGGCATGGAAGGTTTGTGTATGGCGCTAAAGAGATTCTCTTATCCTTATCGATACAGCGACATGATTCCTCGCTTCGCCAAACCTGTGCCAGTGCTTTCTATGATAACAAACACAGTAGTGGATTTTATCTACAATATGCATGGCCATCGCATCACACAATGGAACAACTTTTTGTTAGACCAACTAAAGCTGGAACAGTACGCAGTTGCGGTTGCAGAGAAGGGGGCAGCATTGGATAACTGCTATGGATTCATCGATGGTACTGTTAGGCCAATATGTCGACCTCAAGATAACCAAAGACTTGTCTACAATGGCCACAAAAGAGTACACGCAATCAAATTCCAGTCTGTCACTGTACCATCTGGAATGATAGCTCAGATTTATGGCCCAGTAGGTAAATATCAATCTGGTTAATTTTCTCAATTCATGATATTCCCATGGATAATACATTATTTCTATGAACTGTATCTTACCACCCCTCCCTTTTCACCACATCCACTGTAGGACCCTTTGAAGTTTCTGTTGACATCTATAAAGCAAAGCACTCAACTCCTGTTTATTTTCCTTTACTCTAGAGGGCAAGAGGCATGATGCAGGCATGCTGGCTGATTCTAAACTCCTTGATCAGTTAGAGAGAATTGCTTTTTCTACTGCCGGTAGGCCCTTGTGTTTATACGGAGACCCGACCTACCCCCTCAAGGTCCATTTACAAGGACCATACAAGCATGCTGTATTGACTCCACTGCAAGAGGCCTTTAACACATCCATGAGTGGTGTTCGTGAGTCAGTGGAGTGGCTTTTCAGGGACATAGTGGAATACTTTAAATTCATTGACTTCAAGAAAAATTTAAAAATCCAGTTGAGCGCAGTTGGCGAGTATTACATAGTATGTGCCATTTTCAGAAATGCTCTGACTTGTTTATATGGGAACCATACCTCAACATTCTTTGATCTGGAGCCTCCAACTCTACAAGAATACTTTTCTTAATTTTTGTCATCATTTTAACCCTTCAAAAACAAAAGGTTGGGTCATCTTTTTTTGTAAACAGGGAGGCTTTCATAATACATTTTTCAGTCCATTTGCCCATACTTATTAAGAAAGCATTTATTTCCAAAGATACAGAATGCAGACTGTTTTTTCTTGCTTTGTAATTCACAACGGTGAAAGAAAGTTTGCTTAGGAACTTTAAATGTTAATCTGCAGTCTTTTCATTAAATATTTCAAGTGAAATGACAGATATAGTACGTAAATGCAACCATAGGAATGTTTTCCATAAGTGGTCACAGTTCAAGTAATTTCAATGTAATGTTTCTTAACACAAGTTTGTTTTTAAATAAATAAATCAATAAATACAGATCTTATTCTTGTATAACACAATGTAAATGCTGAAGGAGTGAATGGAACCTTAACATGAGACAGCAAATTAACAAAACAAAAAGGTTAACCTTTTCCATCTTTCTTGTCAGACTGAGCAATTTTCTAAATGCAACTGACATCAAGTGAAACATTTCCAAAACATGCTATCCTACAGTGAACGAGCTAGAGGTGTCCACATCATAAGCAAAAGGATAATCATTTTGGTCCAAACTTGTTCAGAACAGTGAACATCAGTGCCTGAAAATCTTGCATCTGCTTACTCTGCTGTTGTCGTTGTTGCACTATCAACTTCATAAAATCTTCCTGCTTTTTCTCTTGCAACATAAGTTCCTGTTTTCGAAGAGCAAGCTTCTCTTTATGGGTTTCTTGCAAAAACTCATTTCGTTCTCGCAAATAAAGCAAAGTATCACTTCCACTTGACCTTTTTTTTCTTTGTTTGATTTTCTCCGTCTACACTTTTCCTTTTCTGGGTCTGCCCCATCCTTTCCATGGCCTGTCTTCTCATGTCCTCAGCATTCTCTTTGTCTTTATTTTTTCGTTCCCTCTGCCACTGTGTGTCATCTCCATCCATTGATTCAGCTGCATCTTCCTTCTCTATAAGCTCCTCAATAGCAGTTTCAGTCTCAGACATTTCCGTGTCTATACCACTGGCTTTCTCCTCACTTTTCAGCTTCTTTCGGCGTTTTTGAGCCAGAAGTTGGTAGCGATCACGCACAGCTCTCGAATCAACTTTAAATTTGGGTTCCAAAATCTCCAAAAGATGGTCTGCAATTATTTTCCACTTTGCTCCCCTCTGAACAGTTCCCTTTTTGGTACCAGTAAATGGATCTACAGCAAGAATCTCACGGCACATCAATCTGTCATGCTCTTCTTTTTAAACGATAATTAAATGTAAACAATAAGGTACATTTATTTCGCGCCTTAGAGTAAACGGTAAGTTGCCCCAAGTTTCGCTGTTTATGGCGGCACTGAAAATTATTTCACACGAAGATAATTTTACCTTCTCATCATCTCAGAAATGTAAATACGTAGAAGTAGCTTAGATGTAGACAGAAATACCAGCATAAAATGAAATGGCGAGCATATTAAACTGGATCAGTGATAACTAGAGCACAGAAGATATACATGAAATAGATATTACCGTATGGATTTCTTCGAGCTTGAGGTCTTCTGAAAATTTGCCGATGGGCGGCTTGTGCTAGCGCATGTTTCTGCTTCAGGGATGTTCATCGTGGAATTTCTCCTCAAATGACTTAAGCAGTAAACACCAGAAAAGTACACGTAAGAAAGAATACCGTAAATCAATGAAAAGGACCAAAAACGTTACAAGGAATTTCGACGTTGTCGACACTACGTCAAAACAGCCAATGTGGCGTCGCCAACGACAGGACGACGGCGGATTGCAGTCAGCTTTTCAGGTTCTGAGCATGACCGGAACGGAAAATAAACTTCCGGTATGCCGTCGTCGTGCCTCCCGTCCTGGTGCTTAAGGTCTCTAATGGCACAAGATGCACCGAAACGTCGGTTTCTATCACTTATTTCTTGTCTCAATAATAATAATGGATGATGAAATTGCCTGGTGAGGAAGTTGAATGAAGACAAGTGCTTTCAGTTGTCTGTCAATGATGGCAAGGTTGTTTGTGAGGAGACCACTGAGTTAAACAGCAACCTTGAAGTAGCTGACACAAGGTTACTTTTCCATGCAAAGCATGCATCTGAAAACAGTGCGATCACCATAATAATCAAGTCTCCAGACACTGATGTGGCAATCCTGGCTTGTCGTTTTTGCAGGGATATATCAGCACGCATCCTTATCATTTATCTGGAGATTTCTGCCATAGCTGATGCTGCTGGGCCCCACCTTTGCGATGCCTTACCTGGTCTGCATCCCTTCACCGGCTGCAATTTCAACTAACGCGTCTGCAGGTAAAGGGAAGAAGACTGCTCTGAACCTTTGTAAGACAGCCCCGGTGGCCTGGGAGGGTATGGCGACTTTTGGGCGTTCATTTGACGCGGAGACAGTCCCTTTTTCTGAATGTGAGGGAGATGTATGGTAAGCCGAAACTAGTTGAAGTTAAGGAATTTCGATATAATAATAATAATAATAATAATAATAATAATAATAATAAACAATGATCCAACAATGTACCTGGTGAGGCAGTTCGAGGAGAAAGTGGTCCGTACAGGGCGCAGATCCTTGGTAAAGGATGCGGAGAGTTATGCACAACAGCTGGGACTGCGGCTAGAGTTGCAGTACCCACAACCAGTTGGGCTTACGGAAACAGGGGATGTGCTCGACAGAGAGAAGATCAGCGTGTGGATTAAGAAAGTCAATCAGAGCAGAGGCTGTGAAGAGATCGAGAGTAAGAGATGGCAAGGAAAGTTAATAGCGGAGAGATGGAGAGATGAGGATGTGGAGGAGGAATGTTTTGCTTGCTGTCAGATTGGAAAAGAGCTCCAATCAAAATAGTGGTGGGATTGCAAGAGTTATATCAGCAACTCCTGCCAACTAAGCTTTACGCCTCGAGAAAGACCAAGACACACAAGTACACGGACGGTGATGAGAAATGCAGGCTATGTCGGAAGGCACAGGAAAGTGTCCCACACGTGGTGTCAGGTTGCAGCGCACTGGTGCAAACCCTGTACCTGTCTAGACACAACGCAGAACTCAAATTCTATTCTTTGAGATGCTTAGGGGCTATCAGTTGACGGACGCTATTCCACTTTGGTATTCACCAGTCCAGCCCAAACCAGTGTACTAAGACGCCAAGGTGACGGCGTTTTGGGATGTGCCTGTTTTCGCGGAGCACTTGCAAGTGAGAGTCAACAGAGTGAACGCTAGGGTGGTAGACAGGGTAAATAAGGAGGTGATGTTGATGGAGATGACCTGTCCCTGGATGGGCAACAGAAAGCACAAAGAAGATGAGAAGACCTTAAAGTACGCGCCTTTGCGACTAGAGCTCAAGAGACAGTACCCAGGGTTCATGATTCGACAATTCAACATCGTCATCGACGCTCTGGGTGGCTACTCGAATAGTCTGAAGGAAGAGGTTAAGGCCTTAGTGGGCTCAGATAGGTACCGAGAGGTACTTAGAAGAATGCAGAAAACCGTCCTGAGCCACACTCTTCACATCGTTAAAGCATTTAAAGTGATGTGCTAACCACTTGGACACCTATGGGTCGCTAATGAGACAGTACACAACTAGCACTTGAGAGATATTATTAGACAGATGATTTATTTTATTAATCTCATTTTAAGCAATTTTATTCCTATTTAATGTAAATTTGCAAATTTTATGTAATATTAGTATTTATTTATTAATTTTATTTTAAACAATTTTATTCCTATCTAATGTAAATTTGTAAATTTTGATATAATACTGGCTACGCATACGCGCCCAGTATTTCTAAGTAAGGACCTGGCATTCAGGAGTTTTAAAGTGCCATAATAATGATAATAATATTAATGATAATAATAATAATAATAATGATAATGATGATAATAATAGTAAAAAATGATTTGGAAATACATGAGACAAGAAATATAAGTGATAGAAACCGACGTTTCGGTGCATCTTGCGAATTTGCGTAAAGGAGTGCCAAGCTAATTACACGAATACTTTACTACGAAGAGAATCAGACTGTACATTCAGTGCTGGTTTAACATAATGGCGCAAGATGCACCGAAACGTTGGTTTATATCACTTATTTCTTGTCTCAATAATAATAATGGATGATGAAATTGCATGGTGAGGAAGCTGAATGAAGACAGACACCGAATCTGACAAATAACGCATTAAAATTTTATTGAATGTTTTTAGGCAGACATTTTTGTGGTTAGCATGTTCAATCAATATAACATCCGGCAAGGAAATTACAGTGAGTAAGGAGAACGAATGAACAGGCTTCACACCGCTGTGAGAACATGTGTACGTTTCAGCGACTCGCACAAATTCTCAAGTCAGGGTAGCAATGATTTTGCCTTTTTGCTTCTGTTCCCTTCCACTGTGGCTTTTCTCTTCAAGTCCCTTTCCTTTTATTTCCTCACGGATGGGTTATTTGGAATGTCTTGTGATATCCACGTTTCTTGGCTGTCCAGTAAACTTATAAACGCATGGTATTTCGATCCTGTATCGCTCGCCACGATTAACTGCTTTCCGAACAACGTGAACTTGTCCCTAGCTTCCTTTCTTTGTTGAGGTATTCTTTTTAAAGGTATTTATGTGCAGTACATGTTTAAAGCATGTTGCACCGTATTGTGACCCTACCTCGTTAATACGACCAATTTTCCATGGCCCGAAAAATGTTACATTTCTAAAACGCTAACCAACTTTATGACAATAGCTTGCCGGGATTTTCTCAGTAATCGCCGGCGTGAACGTTCTTTTTCTAACAACGGTCATTTTACCTATACTGAGATATACATACGCCGCACCCATGCTTCCTATTACTATTATTGTCAACATTGTCAGCATGGCGTTGGTTTACTCGACGAACCCGCAAAAAGTTGTGTTACTAGAGAGCGAGTTTTCACTTGCTTGTCAGAATATTCTTCACAGCTCGTCGTACCTCCCTTTTTCGCCAGCAAGCCGGTTCAAGAAGGAGTTTACGAAAACAGTGGTTGAAACGTAGTCAAATGCGATCATGATATTTCTTTATTATCTTCTCAGCGCATTTCTCACAGCTCGTCGTATCTCCCTTATTCGCCAGCAGTACACAAGTGGATTCAAGAAGGAGTTGATATAAACAGCAGTTATAGAATAGCTATAGGCAATCTTTACTTCTGTTGTGTTCCAATATGCTCTCTCACTAAACTCGACACACAGAATGGAAGGTAGCAAACCAAGATCAAACCATAAACATAAAGTACCGTCACAGCAGACTTTTTACACTTGAGCACGTTCACCGTGTTGGTCTGAAGACTCAGGGCGGCCATGTTTTGGTCGTTTATCTGGCGTTGATGTCTGCGGACGATCTGAAATATTTTCATAGTACTCGAGGTGATAACAATTAATGTGAGAAGGAAAGTAATCAAGGGCAGAAGAATCCAGTCATCGGCGTTTAGCCAAAACTTTAACACAACACACGTGATGGCAAAAATCCAGAAAGAGAAAGCGGTTAGAAATACACGAGGAACAGTGACAATCGTTTGGTATCGTAAATAAAGAGTTAGAGCAAGAAGACGATCAATCGACACAGCAGCTAAAGTGAGTAAAGATACTCCAAAGCTATGTAACCAGATGTAGTACTGAAAATTCTCATTATACAGAACGCACTGAAATTATCCACAAGTTCGGCTATAGTAAACGCCACGAAAGAAGGCTGACAAATCGCACCCACAAGAAGATCGGGAACTGCCAGGCAGCACAACAGGATAAAAGATGGCGAATGTAGGTCCTGGGCTTTACGAATAGCATGTAGAATAATAAAATTACTCACAAACGTTACAACAGAAAACAGGAAGTTCAGAACAGACGTTAGAATATTTGTGATGAAAATATCTTCTGATTTGTCCCAGTTGATAGCCAAATATGAGCAGGTCAAATTGTGTGTTTCGCTCATGACGGCGGAAGTCTGCTGTCCAGCCACAAATATCAGAGTCTGCTGGTGCAATATCGAGTTTTGCAAGTTTGAATATCCTTTTACACCGTGCAAAGGTAAAAAAAATGACAAAAGTGTTAGACTACAACTCTGAAATTGAAATACTCGGGAAGTCGAGGCAGCTGTGAATAAAAACGTGTGTCGCTTGTATTATGCAGTGCAAGTGATAATGATTTGGCTCATTGTGGATTATTTAAATTCAGCTACATCAGCCTGCCCAGCAGGTAACTCAGCGAAAAAATGGTTTCACCTTTCGCTGCTGCTAATGAAAAAGTAGCAATAAAACAGGCTGACGAATTGAGAGGCGTCGAAAACATTTAAATATCGTTCAGCTGTAGAAACTTACAACTCGGCTCGCAAATCGTAGTTTCAATTGAAGTTGTTTCAATTAACGCGAAGTAACATTGGAGCGTACAGTTAAGCGGCCCTCACCAAAAGATCAATAAGCATGTGCAGTCAAATGGTGACGAGTGAAATTAGGAAATAATTTCGCGCACGCCTTTTTCCCGAGCTAAAACGCAAGTGAAATTATTTCTCGAGTATACCAAAGTGTTTGACTTGTTTATTGCACGGAGAACTCCGAGCACAATTTTCCGAATTTTTATTTTCAAGAAAAAAGCCAATCTCGTACCCAGAATCCTCAGGCTCTTTGGCCAGCGGTTAGTCGCCAGGAGAGACTCTGGGATAATGGAAAAAAAAAAAATTTTTTTGATTGGCTGGCCCGTAACGGCTTCCATTGTTTTACCCCAGATTTTCTGGGAAAATAGCGGTCCATTATCTCAGAGTCTCTCCGGGCGTCCACCCGCTGACCAAAATGCCCGAGGACTCTGGGTGCCAGATTGGAAAAAAGCCATTTAGAATCTTTCTTGTTGCTTATAAAATGTTTCAAAGTTGAGTCAACTGTCAAATCTGCCTTATATGAATGGGTATTGAAGTATAAATTTTCGATATAAATTTATTATATGGCCGAAGTAAATGGTCTAGATGAAATACAAACGATACTAAAATTTTAAAGCTTTATTAGATGGAAAACATATCCGTAAAATCGTTAAATCTGGACGCCACTGAGATATACGAAACGTTGCCATAGCAATTTTGTTATTTCACAAACATAAATAAATTAACGCTGAAATTTCGCCTCAAAATTTAGGAGCAGTTTGTCACTTATGATATTATTCATAATAAGTCTTTATATTATTTTGATATTGCCAGCGCTGATGAGGGTTTGTCTTTCAATGTATCTTGGCAAACGTTTTAAAATGCAAATTACTTTATCAAACAGCCCGCAAACAGTCAACGAAAAACCAGTCTGGGGCCTCCTTCAAACTGAAGAAAATAGCATTGTCTGGAAGGCAGCATCTAGAAGACCTCACTTCGAACCTAAGCTGCGTTACCAAATAGCCTCATATTTCTCACAAAATTAATGGCCATTCACCTTCCTTCCTTGAATCTCGAGATCCTTTGCACTGAATTAAACGCCACTAATGTTGAAGGTTAGAGATCTGGAAACGAGGTTATCTTATGAAAAAAGCCGCCAAGATATCATGCAGGTGATATTAAACAAGAAGGGACACTAAATTAAGAAAAAAACAAGGAAATACAATAGAAAGGAATGGACCTACTCAGTCAATGTTGATAACAACGCCTTCGTTGATAAGATTGAAAGATAATCACCGTTTCTCACGAAAAAGGGTTGATTTTTCTGATGTAAATTGTTACCATTTCTGGACTTGAAAACTTTTCCGGCTGTTTGTCTCTTGCTCTCACGGAAAATGAAGAAAACCTTGCACATTTTGAGTTTTGCTGATTTGAAGACCATAAGATAAAGAATTTAGATAAGAATTTAGCCATTTAGCCAAGTTACAAGCTGCAGACACGGAAACGCAATTTACCTTACAATAGTCCCATTCAAACGAGAACGGGTGTAAAATGCGTTGCTGGACCCCATCTGAAATGTAGTCCAGAGGAGTTAAGTATGGGTTTTTGGAAAAAGCCAAGTGGAGAGAGAGACACCTTCAAGCTTATGTTCCCCAAACTTGATCTCAAAGTGGATACTTCTATCACAAATTTGGACACCTGAGAAAGCAGAAAAGAGGGCTGGGCAGATGGAGTTCGTTCGAAAACAAAGTACGTGGTTCTATTCCGACCTCTACAAAAACAAACTTCTATACCTAAACGGCCTGCCAAAGTGAGTTGAGCCAAGAGCACCGGCCCTATCGAGACGTAAACGAGGAAGGCAACAACAGAATCTACAAAAGAAAAAAAACCCTGCATTGCAGGAATGAACATGCTTCAAGGCCGGTACACACGAAGAGGTTTGCTCCCGGAGCATACTCCAGGGTCATTTTGAAGGACCAGTATACACGAGGGAGCATTTTCAAGTTTGCTCCCGGGTCTTGCTCCCAAATATTTAACCAGTTTAATATCATGGAGCATTTTGCGGGGTGGAAATTCCGCTCCCGAAGATCAATTATACCCATCAAATCATTGTTACACACGAAGGAGCTTTGCTCCAGGAGCAAATCCATCGTGTGTGTCGGCCTTCACACCGCTGTGAGAACATGTGCACGTTTCAGTGCCTCGCACAAATTCTCAAGTCAGCGTAGCAATGATTTTGCCTTTTGTTGATGTTCCCTTCCTCTGTGGCTTTTTTCTTCAAGTCCCTTTCCCCTTTCCTTTTCTCACGGATGGGTTATTTCCTTTCTTTGCTAAGGTATTCTTTTTAAAGGTATTGATGAGCAGTGCATGTTTAAAGCATGTTACACCATAATGCCATGGCTTTGCTCTGTGATTGGACAGGAAAACTCGCGTCACTTTCTCAACCAATAAGAAGCAAAACCAAAACCAATTGTGATTTGCACGCACGTATTTTCCCTCGCTTTACGCCGGCTACATGTAATTGCTTCGTATTCTGATTGGCTCATTGAATTGCTCACACCTGTTGTGATTGGTTGGAGTAATTGCTTTGGTTTTGGTTTTAGGACACTCAATTAAAAAGCGCTCTATGCAGTCCATGTGATAATGATTTGGCTCATTGAAAACTATTTAAATTCAGCTTAATTAGCCTGCCCAGCAGGTAACTCAGCGAAAAAATGTTTTTTCCTCCTTTCGCTGCTCCTAATGAAAAAGGAGTAATAAAACAGGCTGACGATTGAGAGGCGTCGAAAACATTTAAACATCGTTCAGCTGTAAAAAATTACAACTCGGCTCTCAAAGCGTCTGAAGACATACGACCAGTTAAAAGCTAAAGTTGGCGTCAACAAGCAGAGCGTTAAAAATAGGTCAATTTTCATTATCTTGACGCCAGCGAGACGAGCCAGCCCAACAACTTGCTCCCCACCAACTGAGCAAATCGTAGTTGTAATTGAAGTTGTTTCGATAACACGAAGTAACCTTTGGGCGTACAGTTAAGCGGCCCTCACCAAAAGATCAATAAGCATGTGCAGTCAAATGGTGACGAGTGAAATTAGGGAATAATTTCGCTCACGCCTTTTAGTCTAGTGGCCAAAGCACGATTTTACCAAGTTGGCTGCACCACATAGACCCACATTAGACCCGGGCGGCCCGCGAGACGCGGGAATCCCGAGTAAAAAAACACTTGACATTCACTACTAAACGACCGGAACCTCAGTATCAAATTAAGCTTGTAAAGCTCCACGAAATTGATCGTTACTTATATCAAAGTCTGATAATGCAATTGAAGAAGTTTGTTTTCACAAAACAATGTTATAATTATTACAAACAAGTATATTTATGCCATGCAAAAAGTATACTGACAGCAATTCTAAACATGTCATCTGTCCGCTGGTCGTGAAAGCAGGCCCACGAAATAAGCAGGAGCAACCCAACCAAATCGGTTTTATTTGTTACGTTTTCTCAATAACGCTTCTTAAGCTTGTTTATTTCATAATTTAGTTTAATTGTTTTTCATTTCACATACAACGCATTTAATTTATCTGCAGTTATACATGTAACCTCTGCATAGAAATTTGCAGTCTCACGACGTACGTATACAATGGCTTTTTACTCGGCCGGACGTCGGCCGAGTCTAAATATGCGCTTGATTCTTCGTCGTTTTATTCTTCGTCTTTGTCGAGTTTCATCCACAAAGCTCACTTCCGGCGTTTCTGCGCAAGCGCAAGCTAAATTTAGCAGTACCTTTCCGAAAGCCCTGGGGACGAGGTTGCACAAAATAAGGCCGCCGAAGGCCGCCATGTTATCACGAACGCTAAAATGACGATTCACCTTGTGTTTAGGAGGTGTGAACAACTAATATGTAGACAGAAGTGTCAATAGGATTGTTTGCAAGTTCAACAACGAAACCAAGGTTTTAACATAGCCAAACTGAAGTCCAGATGTTTTAACGTACTCGTGGCTTCTACATACCAAGCCGCTGTAATTTTGAAGGGCACATTTCATTTTGCTGAATAACTCAAGTATGGGATATCACAGAGAGAGACTTTAACAGGTAGTTTATTCACTATTTTTGTAAAATATCTAAATTTCTTGACGTCATTTTTGAATGATAAGTGATTATATTTTGAAATTGCGTGACGTGATTTCCAACTATAGAACTGGCTGTAGAAACCTTACTCTCTTTAGCAATGTCTCTGTTTCAAGTGACGTATTTCAGCAAACAAGCAATGAAAACGTAAAGCTTGTGGGATGTGGCTGGAGTGACAAGGATACTTCACAATGTGATCAAGTAAGCTGAAGCCACTCTAAGGGCACTAAGGCCACAAGGTAGCGGGCATTACCCCTTAAATCTACCAAAGCAAAGATTGAGCCAAAGCATAAGCAGCCATGGACAGCTGCTTCGGCCTTGTTAGGCCTCATCAGCATGGCATAGCTAATGCTCAGGTTCAAGTACCCTAGTGCCCTTAGCGCCCTTAGTGCCCTTAGAGTGGCTTCAGCTTACTTGATCACATTAATTTGTGAAGTATCCTTGTCACTCCAGCCACATCCCACAAACTTTACGTTTCCATTGCTTGTTTTATTGATATGTGGGTACTTGAGCCTGAGCAGTAGCTATGCCATGATGATGAGGCCTAACAAGGCCGAAACAGCTGTCCATGGCTGCTAATACTTTGGCTCAATCTTTGCTTTGGTAGATTTAAGGGGTAATGCCCGCTACCTTGTGCCTTAGTGCCCTTAGAGTGGCTTCAGCTTACTTGATGACATTAATTTGTGAAGTATCCCTGTCACTCCAGCCACATCCCACAGGCTTTACGTTTTCATTGCTTGTTTTATTGATATGTGGGTACTTGAGCCTGAGCATTAGCTATACCATGCTGATGAGGCCTAACGAGGCCGAAACAGCTGTCCATGGCTGCTAATTCTTTGGCTCAATCTTTGCTTTGGTAGATTTAAGGGGTAATGCCCGCTACCTTGTGGCCTTAGTGCCCTTAGAGTGGCTTTTACAGCTTACTTGATCACATTAATCTATTTCAGCAAACAGTTTCACCCCGCTGAATGCTTTTTCTTCTCACATTTCACCGAGATTCCAGTAAGGTTTATACCAAAAAATCCTGCGTTCTGTAATGGTCTTTAGTACAAGCTAGCGGACCCATATGAGGAAACAAACTCCTGGGATCGAAAGCAGACAAAAGCCACTATATATACTTAGTCGGTTTTCTATGCTGTCGTGTTTTGGGTCATCGTTTTCTAAACATCCATAACACAAGCAGTGTTGACTGTACTTGAAGGGTGCATTGTATTAGAGAAGGCAGTGCTACTATCTGCTCATGATGAACATGATACAATAGTGAAAATAAAATATGGAAAGGAATTCAGATCTTGTTATTCTAATTTTGTCATAATATTACAACCGTGCAGGTGAATCAGTGAAGTAGTAAAATTGCAATTTTTAATTGCCTTTTGCGGGAAGGCCGAGTAAAGGCCAACATGGCCTCTTGTTTGCATGTCACAATTCACACCATTTTCGTCAAATGCACTTCTTTAGAGACTGGTTCCTAAGCCCAACCAGCCATACCAGTTATTCCATGAGCTAAAGACATCGCGTTTATGAGAGATAATCCCATAGCATGCATAATTATTGCGGAATAATGAAACCGGAAGTGAATTCGTTACACTTCCGGTTTGATGCAACTGCCTTTAATAGGTTTTCCCTTCTGTTTCAATGCATAATTCGAATATTTCTGTGCAAATAATGATTTCAAAATTGAAAAAAGATGTATCTGAGTGAAATTATATGGCTTTTAGAGGGATTAACGAGTGGAAATATAAAATCTTCTTTGCATTTTGGCTCTCTTCGCTCTAATTACCAGAAAACTTCCTGAAATTCGACAAATGGAGCAATTTTACTGATTTTTAAATTTAAAATGCCTACAAGTGGCAAAGATGCGGAAATAGTTAGTTTCCAAAGAAGTATGACCCTGGAAACAGTTTTAAAATAGCAAAAATGCAGCGTAATGAAATTTTAGCGCAAAGGAGTATGGGTTGTTTAGGCCAGATTACCAAGGTCTTTGGACACTTTTTCTATGTGTTAACAAACAGATTCTTAATCAGCAGGCTCTAAGCTTTAAAATGATACCAAGAACAGCTTACCACCCATGGGGTGCAGCCAACTTGAATAATTGAGCCTTTTTCGGATTTGGCCACTAGTCTATTCTTCCCGAGCTAAACGCAAGTGATTTTATTTCTTTATTGCGTGGAGAACTCCAAGCAACTGTCAAATCTTCCTTACATGAATGGCTATTGAAGTATAAATTTTCGATATAAATTTATTATATGGCCGAAGTAAATGGTCTAGATGATATACAAACGAAACTAAAACTTTTAGAGCTTTAAGAGATGGAAAACATATCCGTTTATTTAAAAATCTTTAAACCTGGACGCCATCTTGGCACTGAGATATACGACAAGTTGCCATAGCAATTTTCTTATTTTACAAAAATAAATAAACTAACGCTGAAATTTCGCGTCCAAATTTAGGAGTAATTTGTCACCCATGATATTATTCATAATAACTCTTTATATTATTTTGATATTGCCAGCGCTGATGAGGGTATGTCTTCCAGTGTATCTTGGTAAACGTTAAAAAATGCAAATTACTTTATCGAACAGCCCGCAAACGGTCACCCATTACACAACGAAAAACCAGTCTGGGGCCTCCTTCAAACTGAAGAAAATAGCATTGTCTGGATGGCAGCATCTAGAAGACCTCACTTCGAACCTAAGCTGCGTTACCAAATAGCCTCATATTGCTCACAAAATTTTTGGCCATTCTCCTTCCTTCCTTGAATCTCCAGATCATTTACACTGAATAAAACTCCACTAATGTCCAACGTGAGAGATCTGGAAACGAGGTTATCTTATGAAAAAGGCCGTCAAGATATCACACGAATGGTATTAAACAAGAAGTGACACTAAATTAAGAAAAGACAAGGAAATACAATAGAAAGGAATGGGCCTACTCAGACAATGCTTATAACAACAACTTCGGTGACAAGATTGAAAGATAATCACCGTTTCTCACGAAAGAGGGATAATTTTTCTGATGTAAATTGTTACCATTTCTGCACTTGAAGACTTTTTCGGCTGTTTGTCTCTTGCTATCTAATCGAAAATGAAGAAAACCTTGCAAATTTTGAGTTTTGCTGATTTGAAGACCATAGGATAAGGAATTTAGCCAAGTTACAAGCTGTAGACACGGAAACCTTACAATAGTCCCATTCAAACGAGAACGGGTGTAAAATGCGTTGCTGGACCCCATCTTGATTCAGGCTGGCCTGGCCGGACGCGTAGGCACAGCTTCTGCAGCAAGAAGCGAGTTATGCCCATTGGTCAGAGGTAACTCACTCGGCTGCAGCTTATTCCGGATTTTCTAATGCAAGGCAACTTTTAGCAATAGTACTACTCCCTGTTTGGATGTTTGTGACAACTAGTCCAAAGTGTCTCCATTAACCATGCATCCTCCTGGTAACGAGATACATGAAGCTTAAGAGCTAGCGCCCAACATTGTATCCACAATTCTTTACCATTGTGTCACCACATGAAGCGACTCGAGGGGTAGCTTAAGCAATTATATAAGGGAACAATTTGCTGTGATACGTGAATGATCATCGCATGATCATGACTGCTTAAGTAGTGTTCATAACTGCGATGATCATTCAGATATTCATTCTTTTAAGCCGCAATTTAAATATATGATTTTCATATATTCATTCTCACCTATTCATCACTCGTGGGTTTATTACGAACCAACAAAATGCCAACCTTCCAGTTGGCTTGTTGGTTCAGTTGGTAGAGCACTGCACTGGTATAGCAGAGGTCGTGGGCCTGAATCTCGTACAAGCCTGACTTTTTTTCCAATAGTGTTCATAATTGCGATGATCATTCACATATTCATTCTTTACCGCCGGCCGCAGTTTAAATATACGATTTTCATATATTCATAGGACTTCATTTAAAAAATTACGGTTGCCTCGATTGGTGGGGGAAGGCGGTTGGAAAGGTTGGCGTGGAGATCGTGAAGATCACGTGACGAAAAAAGCAAAGAAATACATTAAAATAATTATTATTGGCGGGAAAAGACACGACAGCGGCCCCACAAACGGGCTGAAATTACCGCGCAGTTCGTTTGTTTAATCTTAACGAAGTGTCTTTTAACTCAACAATTTGTCCATCATGTCACTCGATTGTCAATAATCATTGGTCATCGCTAACTTCCTCCAGCAGGCATATCTTGCTGTCTTGACTCGAGCAGACCGTACTCCTCCGTCTTTGCCAGTGAACACTTCTACCACTCCGCCCATAGGCCGTCTGTTGCGGACTACCAGTTCTTCTGCTAGAAGAACTAGGTCAACAATCTGTGCATTTCGTCTTGAATTAACCCATTTCCGTCTTCTCTGAAGAGTTGGCACGTATTCTCGTATCCATCTCTTCCAGAGATGCGAGTTATGCTGGTGCGCCACAGGTAACCCACTCGACGGGATCTTTGCCCAAGTTTTGCAGAATGAAGCGAATTAACCCTTTAACTCCTAAGGGGTCTCCCTTTGACGAGTAAAATCGTCTGGCGTTAACGAGAGTAAAATCTACAAAGTCACTCTTAGGAGGGAAAGGGTTAAGCCGACGAGTCACAGGCTGTGTACTACGTGGGTTTGCATAACCCGGTTCCTACAAGATGAAGTGAGTGACGTACATGAGTCACAGGTCTTGCGTTCGGCTGGAGGTTCACCCGGCCCTTTTCAGCTTCCCTCCAGCGAGTGATGGTTGTCCAATATACACGTACTGTAACAGTCCGTATAATAGATGTGAAGGTCCGAACGGATCGTACGGAGCGTAAGCCTTGCAGTCGATCCGTATATGTCTGTAAAGTAGCTAATTAGCTAAGAACATTTACCACGTAAAATAAAGGGTATTGTATTTGTATTATTGTATATCCTCCGTTAATCATTAGTGGCATACGGTCCGTGGATTGCATCTCACTAGTGGGGCGTAAGAATATTTTCATGGCGACTGATTGGAGTGGGTGGCCATACGGTTTGTCGATACGAACGGATCGTACGGAGAGTAAAGCCAGCAGAGAGTAAACCTAGCAGTCCATCCGTAAAAAGTGGCATACGCTCCGTGAATTGCATGTCATTAGTGGGACTTGGAATGTTTTCATGGCGACTGATTGGAGTGGGTGGCCATACGGTAACTTGAATTTCAAAAGACAGACAACAATTTATGTTCGTTTCATATGCTTGCCGCAAATAAGCACCCTGTTAACACAGTCAAATTGTTATCATCGGCCCGTTGGTGGCCGTACTACTAACGGAGTTCCACTGTAACACAAAAACTCGCGCTCAAGTAAAAAACAATGAAAAGATTATTGCTTTTTTTAACTGGGAATGTAAAGAATATAATTTTATTTCGTTTGATATGTTTGCCGCTATGTACTATCGGTGTCCCATTAAATGGACATAAGTGAGACACTGCTATAACAATAGAAATCAATGGGGCAAAAAAAGGGAGGACACCCGGAGAACACCGCTGTTGTGACTATTAACTCAATAACGTTTGGTCTCACGAGATCATTCAGTCCGCAACGATGTCTACAGTGCGATAACAGCGCGAGACGGTCCCCTACCTTACGAAGAGAAAAATCTCCGAGGAAAGAGCTCATTACAATGTTTTAGATTATCAACGGGGACGCAATCTTCCCTCTGAAATGTAGGCCAGAGGAGTTAACAATGGGTTTTTGGAAATAGCCAAGTGGAGACAGACACCTTCAAGCTTATGTTATTTTGTTTGGGAACAGCTGTTCCCCAAACTTGATCTCAAAGTGGATACTGTTATCACAAACTTGGGCGCCTGAGAAAACAGAAAAAAGGGCTGGGCAGATAGAGTTCCTCCGAGAAAAATGGTACGTGGTTCCATTTCGACCTCGACAACAGGAAACTTCTTATACCTGAACGGCCTGCCGAATTGAGTTGAGCCAAGTACCGGACCTATCGAGAAGAAAACGAGAAAAACAACAACAGAATCTACAAAAGAACAAAAACCCTGCACTACAGACAAAAAAGGAAAAACAAAAACACTCCTTATTAGCCACCAAATGTATTCAAGGATATGACCGATTAATGTGATGATAATAATTTATAGTAATGATAATAATAATGGATGATAAAATTGCCTGGTGAGGAAGCTGAATGAAGACAGACACCGAATCTGACAAATAACGCATTCAAATTTTTTTGAAAGTTTTTAGGCAGACATTTTTGTGGTTAGCATGTTCAATCGATATAACATCAGGCAAGGAAATTACGGTGAGTAAAGAGGACGAATGAACAGGCTTCACGCCGCTGTGAACATGTGTACGTTTCAGCGCCTTGCACAAATTCTCAACCTTTTGTTTCGGCTAGTCCCTTCCTCTGTGGCTTTTCTCTTCAAGTTCCTTTCCTTTTATTTCCTCACGGATGGGTTATTTGGAATGTCTTGTAATTTGTTGAGCATATCCACGTTTCTTGGCTGTCCAGTAAACTTATAAACGCATGGTATTTCCATCCCGTATCCCTCGCCACGATTGACTGCTTTCCTAACAACTTGAATTTGTCGTTAGCTTCCTTTCTTTGTTAAGGTATTTGTTAAGGTGTTTTTTATGTGCAGTACATGTTTAAAGCATGTTGC
>JAEMWC010000375.1:327500-332500 GCA_016490735.1 Pachyseris speciosa
TAAATTTCACAATTTTCTGAATAATCTAATAATTTCCCGAGATAAAACGCAAATGACATAATTTCTCGAGTACCGTTAAAGCTCGATTAAGACCCCCCCCCCCCCCCCCGGGGAGGGAGAGGGCTTATTTCAGTCCTCATTGACGGGGGGCTTATTGGAGAGGGGGGGGGGGGCGGGGGCGTAATAGAGAGGGGGGTTTATTTCAAATCTTAAACCCTTCGTTTTCGTCTTAAAATAGATTTTGTACAAAACTCAAACAACTACAGTGAACTTTATTATGTAATACAGAGCAGCAAACAGTATTACGTGCTTGAGTGTATATTTGTTTAAAAACAAACCAACTGGGCCTCATAAAGTGGATTTCGTAAGAGGGAATAGGAGGGACTAATTGCAAAATCTTATGTCCCAAAGGGCGTGGAGCTTATTACAAAAACCGACTTCCAAACGGGGGGCTTATTAGAGAGGGGGGTTAATAGAGACGGGGGCTTGATAGAGCTTTTTTTTTTTTATTGTATAGAGAACTCCAAGCATTGGAAAGTTCAAAGCGGACATTTTGGATAAAGTTCACAATTTTCTGAATTTTTAATTTAAAACACATCCATTAGTAGAATCCGTCTTGCTGCTTATAAAATGCTTCAAAGTTGAGCCAAC
This sequence comes from Pachyseris speciosa, assembly GCA_016490735.1. Classification (NCBI taxonomy): domain Eukaryota; kingdom Metazoa; phylum Cnidaria; class Anthozoa; order Scleractinia; family Pachyseridae; genus Pachyseris; species Pachyseris speciosa. Next base: position 328,152 of record JAEMWC010000375.1, read on the forward strand.
TGTCAAATCTTCCTTACATGATTGGTTATTGAAGTGTAAACTGTCGCTAAAAGGTTTTTTAAGTGGCCGAAACAAATTGGCCTAGATGAAATTTAAACTAAACTGAAGTTTTGTAAAACACATCCGTAACACCTTTTAACCTCGGCGCCATCTTTGCACTGAGATTTAGGAAACGTTGCCTCAGCAATTTTGTAATTTCACGTGAAATTATAAATTAACGCTGAAATTTCGCGCCAAAATTTAGGAGTATTTTGTCACCCATGATATTATTCACAGTAACTACATTCATGGTATTGGCAGCGCTTATGAGGGGCTAAGGACTGCAATGTTTGAATTAACTTTCAATGCATCATGTTTAACGTTTTAAAGTGCAAATTACTTTTTCAAAACTCACTCATAAAAAAACGAAAAACCAGTTTGGGGCATTGTAATTTAGTGAAGCCATAAAGGCAGCCACAGAGGCAAAAACACACTCTTTATTCCGAGCACACGAAGTGCATCAGTGCTTACTGTTCCCGGATTTATTCGCGAACTACCGCTGTCCTAATACACTGGTCCCTGGTCTTCTTGGACTGGCCTTTGAAATGCTTTGATGTGCTGAAGGTTTTGCTTGTACTGGACTCCCTGTGGTGAGCACAATACCACTTAGTCCCCGTAAGGAGACGTCACTTCATAGGGTTCCTTCTCATACGAAGGTGACAGCTTCTTTTCTTTCTTCTTCTCTAACAGATCAATGCCTTTCACCTCACGGTCTCTTGCACGAAACCGCCTATCAACATAGTCTTTGTTAGACTGCTTCCTCTGGGTGTCTCGATCACGTGATCACTAACTTCCACTTCCTCATCTTCCACATCAACGGGCTCTGGCATTTTAGTGGTAATCTTTCTTCTTAACAGCAACTCCGCAGGACACTTTCCCGTAGTCGAATGCGGCATCGACCGGTACGCCAAAAGGAACTTGTTTTTGGAGAGAAGAGATAAAACTCTTCTCTCCAATCCTCTCCTTCTGCGTGAACTGTTCTAACCGATTTCAACAGCGATCTGTTTTGCCTTTCCACTTCTCCGTTGGTACGTGACCAAAGAGGTGTTGTGTACCGGTGTTCGATCCCCTTTTCTTTCAGATACACTTCCACTTCCTGGGACACTAGGTTGGCACCATTGGCGGTACGCAGACCTCAAGTTAGTCCATGCCTTGCAAACTGGGCAGCTAGGCAATGAATAATGGTTCTGCTGGAGGTTGTTCGGATGACATCAACTTCCATCCACCGGCTATAATAATCAACGAGCACTAACAGATGTTCTTCAGACGGTAATGGACCCATAAGATCCACAGCAACTTCTTCCCATGATTGTTTGGGTAGCATCGTTAGTAGTATAGAGGTATGAGGTACCAGCACATTTTTCAGAATTTGGCATGTTTATCGTATATTTACACCCATTTTGATGTATGTTTGCCCTCTATATCAACCAGATTTTAACATGCCATTTTTCCCATTTTTCTTTTTTATTTGTGCGCGTAGCCCCAACCCATTTTAATGGTTTTTTACAAAAGATAATTTGCGCTCGCATCCCCAACCGGTTTTAACCAGTCTCGGATATATTATACTGGAAATAAATTATTTGTTTTTTTTATATTTGATAATGCCCTGAATAACACAGCACACTTTACAAATGATTCAAACCATTAACCGGTTTCAAAGCAGTTTCCAAAAATGTGCTCGCAACCCCAACCTCTTTTGAGTGGTTTCGTTTTTGTTAAGCTATATATATTTTCTCAACGGCGAGCATTAAGCGTATGACTATATATTTTAAAATATTTTTCGTTCAAGGTCAAGACTATTTCATGTCAGTCAGGGAGTGATTTCGATACTTCATCTGAGACGTCACGAAGTGTCCCCCATTCAGAAACGAGCCCAACAACACTTTATAACGCTCTTGCACTTTACAAATTTAACACATACACAGAAATTAACACATAAAAAGTACAAATACAGAGCCTGGAGGCTAAGTAACTGGGGAGTTTTGGGTCTAGCCTTCAGTTCTTAAAAACAAATTAAGGAGAGCAGAGCTATAAAGAAAGTGGTTTACAAGAAAAGGAAAGGATGACACTAAGACAGACTTTCAGAGTGTTGTACTGACAGTAAATAAAGTTTCACTTGTTTTGAGAAATTGAAGACATTTTGGTTTTTTAAGTCTACTGGGATATTTTCCCAGAAAGCAGTCGCTACAAAGGCAGTCATTTGTTTTCCAGAGTTAGTGCGCACCTTAGGTTTATATAAATTTGGTTTGGAAGCATATCTGGTGTTATACCCGTGAATACTACTTGCATATTGAAAATGACTTTGAAACACATCTGGTAGCAGACCTTTGTGTCATAAGTGCGTGGATTTTAAAGTATGAAGTCGATACACATTGTTTACTGTTAGAACGTCTAGCAAGTTCAGCAAAGGGAGAGCGCTGTCAGTTTGATTACCAAATGTACGTGCAAAAAATATAAGCCGTATAGAGTGGTTCTGTTTTGTATTTTGTTTATATGACATTTATACACGTTTCCCCATGCTAATATAGCGTAAGAGATGTAAGGGTAAACAATATTGTAATAATAAAAGTTGTCTCATCTGAGAAAGGGTTAAGAAATGCCTGAGTTTAGCTATTATCCCATTGTTGCGAGACATTAGTAAACCTACATAGGATATGTGGTTTTTGAAGGATACTGTCTCATCTAAGAGTACGCCTAAGTATTTGATTCGATCTTTTCGCTCCAGCAAGCAACTCCGACCGTCTACACTTTCTATGTTGATATTTACTGCCAGGTCCTTTTGGTTGGTCAACTCTTCACCAATTCGGCGTTATAGGTAGTTGCGCAAATCAGACTTTACAGCTCCCTTATCTTCTTAAATGAAGCAGTCGATCAGTAAAATGGCTGTAAAGGAAACAAACTTTGTAAGAAAGTTGAAGCTTTCAGCAAATCATCATGTTAAGATGGATCGTGCCACTGGAAAGTAAACATTGAACTGTTTTCATATACTGAAGTGTACGAACCATATATGGTTTACCAATCCATGATCTTTGAAAATGTCACCAGAAGTGCCGTGCCAGTTGCAGTTTAGCAGGTAGACATATCAGGAAGAACGGATTTTGATAACAGCCTTGATGAGTAATACCATTTGAGGACTGTTTGAGACTATATAAAGCAAAGCTTGCAGAAAAGGCTTATATGCGTGTAATGAACAAACGTGTAAAACTATAAAATGTCACCAGAAATGCCGTGCAAAGCAAAGCTTGCAGAAAAGGCTTATATGCGTGTAATGAGCAAACGTGTAACGCAAGGTTATCGGTTGTCACGCCATGCGCCTTCGCACTGGAAACAAATCTATCTTATACGCTCATTTAGTTTCATCAGTTATGTACAAATTATGCTGGTTCATAAAACAATGGAAATGGTCAGGCATAAAACTTGTCCCTAAACACTTGCGTTGAAACGTAAAAAAATACTTGCATGAAGGCACATGAACCCTCGGATAGCTAAGAGAATGGGGGCAAAGAGGGAGGGGAAGAAATCGACAAATCCAGACTAGACATTACGTGTACCATGTTTTACTGTGCGATTATTTGAAACGGGTAATCATGTGAAAATGTTACTAATTCAAAAAGCAATGTGCAAACAATACTTGGAAACAATTGCTGGGCATTCCATATTCAAATGTGAAAGGAGAATCTGGGTGCTTGCCATTTGTTAGAAAAATCCGGAAATTTCGGTTTGAAGTCAAATGGTAAGGCAATTTTCCGAAAAATCTTGTGGGAAATTTTGGACAACCTCTGGAGGTAGTCCCCCTTTTCCGTTCGAAACGGAATTTCGGGAAGTTACTCACCATTTGAACGAATCGTTCCGTTTCCGGGTCCTTTTGCGCCAGCACGAGAAAGTGCGCATGAAGGAACGCCTTGCAGTAAATGGTAATGGCCAATCTCATCCGGTTGGTCGGTAAATTCGGAAAATCGCTTACCATTATTCAACGGTTATTCCAGCCGGATTTTTCTGACAAACGGTAAGCACCCTGTAAATTTCATATCATTTGCAAACACCTTGAACTTGACGTCCCAAACCTCCGTCGCCCTTCAAGAAACCCTATCTGACTCAGCAAGTGTAAGTTAAAATGGAAGGTATTGCCCGAAGTTTTGTACTGTGCGACTACTTTAACCGGGCCACTACTTAAGAGCGACTCTCTATAGGGACCGAGTGAGATTGAAAAAATGTGGCACAAGGTTGGAAAAATGAACCCCTTGATATTTCGTCCAGAGATAACTTATGGTATGCTAAGAATCGTGATATAAGTCTTAGGTTCTAGAGTT
>JAEMWC010000375.1:335000-362500 GCA_016490735.1 Pachyseris speciosa
TTACCATCACCGATACCATACGCCCTCCAAACTAGTAGCCCCTCTTCCTTGTACTCGACATTACTGAGCTGACTAATACCCTCTATCTTTGAAGATAGCACCTTCGGGACTTGGACGGTCTCACACAATGCTACGTTAACACCAGGAACTCCACCAGAAGAGAGTATCGCGTCCCTCATCTGCTCAGGCGTCTCGATATCATTTCCAGCGTTAAGATAAATCCTCATATGGGACTTAATAGTCGCAGCCTTCCGATCACATGCCGCCTTGCCCCCTTGTGGATCAGAAAAATCTAGACGCCTGATCTTGACACTTTCATGGCCAAGGGCTGCTGCACAGACGAGAGTGGTTCCACAGTGGTTGCAGCCGGCATTATCCTGCCGATAACAGACGGTCTTGAGCCCGGGCATGGCGATCTTGAGTTGCCGAATAACATCGGCCATAACGGCAAGGACTGCGCAGCTGTCTTGAGTACAGGACTTGAAAATGTGTGCGAACGTTAGCATCTGCAACTCCCCTCCTTCTCGTCTTGTGGCAACTGTCAAATGCCATGGGATCCCGCGTTTACCGAACCAGTCGGTCTGACTTTCTCTATACTTCCGAGGAAGATATTTCGTTGCCCAATCTTGAACAATTAAAACAGATGACTCATCAATCGCTTCCAAAAGTTGTACTCTGGCGCCATCCTGATTAACGGAACGGAGGAGATGAAACTTCCACGCCAATATAGCGGTCTTTGCATTCTTGACTCGGAAAACAAGTTCTTCCTTCGTGTTGGATGTCATGTTTTGACTTTGCGCAACCAAACCTTCCTTGATATCATTTAGAGTTGACACCAATGTAGCGCAGCGCTCACACACGTCACTGTGATCGTGATCACATGTGGCCTGGAACGAAGGCTCCTTCGGGTCGCTTAAAGCGTATGACCTGCAGTGATCAGCTACTGTAGAACTCTGGGAAACGTGGACCTGCAATAAACGTTTGAAAAAAAGTTATAATTAAGAAGCGCTGCTTTAAAGAGAACTAAGTAGAAAGATAGAGAAGATTTCACATGACTGTCAGACTTGCGTTCACTTCATTTTCCTATTGAGTCAGTGAGCCAATCAAATGGCGAACTAAACCCAAACGCACGTTTAATCATGTCACTACTAAACGCAAGTCAGACATACTTCGCCTCCTGATTGATTTGTTGTTTAATGGGTTCCTCTCCTGGTTGGCTGCGTTTAGTTTCGGTTTGTTCTACAACAGTCAAGTGAAATCCGCTCTAACATATTGTTATCATATGTTCCGTATGGACTGACTGGCACGCCCATTGAGTTAGTTCTTTGTAGTAATCTGCCTTTGAGTGCCGGACAGTAGAACCATGAAACTGACAAATATGTAGCGGTAAATAGCGCCAACTGAACAAAATAACACAACAGAAGTGATGCTATTTAATGGTATTTCGATTAAACTGCTAGCAAGTGGTAGAGGGTGTTTTTTTAAAGCGAAAAACCCGGAGTGTGTGATCGCAGACGCCATATTGGACGCACAAGACAAAGATCTGGGGCGAGTGACATAGCGAGGTGGAGGGATCTGCCTAGCGGGGGTCGCACCCACCTTAAAGTCGCTTTTAAGGTACCGCTTGCTTGCGCGTAGATTATTTTCCTGCTGTTTCGCCCACCCCATGCCTTGTCCTACATCTCCAAGGGTTTCAACAACATCACACAGATCGTCAAATGCTTCCGCACCTGCAGAACTAACATAATCGAGACCTTGAACCGATGTCCGAACAGACGCAGCGCACGTGCTCAAAATCCGCAGAAGAGTAGCGCGGCTTAGTGGCGTGAAGCCAGACTCTTGGCAGTAAGTCATATACTGGATGACTATTCGCTCTGGGATAATCATCCGTATGACGTTTGGAACCTTGATAGTCTCCTTCGTCGATAACATGATTGATCTTTCGCCAAAAGGCAAATCTTGGATAATATGGGGACTAGTGATGAACGCTATGAAGTGGTCGATTTGAGCGGTGGATATTCTCATCCTTGGTGTCGGAACTGTTAGCACCGGTGCCCCCCTTCCATATATTAAGCAGTGGCGTCTGGCCTCAGTGAAACGATACTGAGATAAATCGGGTATCCAGTGTCGCAGCTGATTCAGTGTCAACTTATCAGCCATAATGGACAGGACTTGCCTACGCGTCTCCCAGCTATCGGCTGCGCGGTAGCACTCGGCGAGTGCGCTCATCATGGTTTCGTCGACTGAACTGCTTGTGGCTTCCTCTCCATTACATTGTAAGGTTCTTTGTATGACACCATAGGAATAGACTGCATTGAAGAGAGAACCACTATCACTTGGAGCTATGTCTTGTAAAAGTGTAGATAGACTTTGACCTGCCTTCCGCACGTAGTAGCGTCGTGTTCTTTTACTTGCTTCTTCCCAAGGCCGCTGTAGCCGAGAACGAATGGGACTGATTCCTCGAGTGTGCAAATAATCATTGAGTGGGTCATTGGTCTTGGACTTTAGTTCGCGCTTTGTTGTAGCTGGTGTGCTGTCAAAGGAGATCTCCTCAGAGGAGGACGAGTCGTCGCTAGGTGGTAAATAGAAGCTTCCTCCTGGAGTAGCTGGGGTATTGTGTTCAGGACGAGTACGAGTCGTCTCCTCAGCCTAGAACAGCAACGTCAACTGTTATATTGCGCACGGTTCATGAGGCTTTTCCATGTTGATACCGTAAATCCTCTATTAAGCTCCCCCTCCCTCTCTAATAAGCTCCCCCTTTTCAGAGGAGGAAAGTTAATAAGACCCCCCTCTCTATTAAGTACCCCCCTCCCCCTTCCCCAATCCTTATTCTTCACAAAAAAATTAACGATTAACGTGGACTGATCAGTTATGGTTTATTCATAAAAATTACCAAAGAACATGAGGCCGAAAGCACATTTTTGAAGAATAAGAATTTCGTTTTTGTTACTTTTAGGCTCCCATAAGTGAATTAAATACTTTTGACAGTGACTTTAATTGTACAACGCGTAAGTCTACCCTGTCTCATACCACAGTATTTTTGCTACAGGTGATGCGTTTTGCTAAATTAAATAAGCCCCCCCCGCCTCTCTTTTAAGCCCCCCCCCCTCTCTATTAAGCCCCCCTCAAAAGTGCTTGAAAAAAATAAGCCCCCCGGGGGGCTTAATAGAGGATTTACGGTATGTAGGAAACAAGGCGCGGCATAAATGATTAAAAATCTTTAGAAACAACCATAACAATAGCTTCGCTAAGTATAATTAGGGGTCTGATTAAAAAAGGGCGATGGAGAATCAGAGTTTTATGGTAACTTAATGAAATTCAGACTTTGATCCTGTGTATAGTTACATATAAAATCAGTGGTATGTGCGAAACTCCCAAAACAGCTAGAACTTACCAAAGAAAGCTCATGAATACTCTCTGAAAGGGCAATAAGTTGTGGGTCTTGGCAATCGGCTCTGACCTGTTCTCCAAGAGTTATCCTACATTCACTACATATTCCTTAAAAAAGATAAAACAATAATAAATATTGAATAATGATTCAATTTTAGTGTTCAGCATTGCTCTTTCGAATGTGACTTGGCTTTTATGAAATGTAATGTAGCACTGCAGTCTATAGATTTTATTCGAATGGATACTTACCAGAGCCGACTGGAAGAAATATCCCAGTAATACGCAAGATTAATCTGGAGATGTCTTTACTGATTCCACGATCCGTTATACTGGATTTGCGGACGTGCTTCGACAGCTGGGCTGGTATACGGCAACGCGCCAAACCCCTTCGCCACCCAATGCCCAGCGAAAAACGATGAGCGGGACAAATATCCATGTCAGAAATATTGGAAGGGAAACTGAAAATTGAAGACCTTGCTAGAATCAGTTCCACTTCAGTGTCTACGCCGCTGCCGGTCATCAGCCCTAGAGAGCTTTTGTGGCGTGATATGTCTTTGTTACAAGTTAGCAAGGGAACTAAATCTTGGACTTTAGTGCTTCGAGGGTCTTGACCGCATTGGCCACCAACTAGCCGCTGAAACGAGCAATTTCTCTCCATCTTCCAATCTTTCAACCGATGACGCAGAGCAAATGACTCAATTTCGGCAGAAGTAAACACATGCGTGCTAATTACTCGGGATTCCGAATTGTAAATAATGTTTGATTTCAAAATGTTTTTTTTTTCTTTTGGACAAAGTGAGCGCTCAAGGTTACACAATACACTTCAAAAGACCTAAACTCATTTTCCTGCACATACTCCTAAGTATCTTTGTAAAGTTGTAAAGATTTTAATCCGCGTAATAAGATTTGCCGAATTTAACAAAAAGTTAGGAGCCTCGCACGTGCTAGCTTCGCTTATCGGGCGAGCGATCGAAAAGTTCGATTTTAAAAGATCACAGCTCGAACGCCGTGAGAATTCTTTATTTAGAACTTTTTTAGAGGTAAACAAACCGTTTGCCACAGATCTACTTGCGTTTGGTAATTATCTGTTTTAAACTTAGATCTCTCTCGATGGAAACTCTCAAAACAGTGTTACGTGCACTTTTCTCGTACGAAAAGAAACATGTCTTGTGCGAACCCAAAAGCAAATCATTTTCAGTTTTCAAAGGGATGATTTTCGAGAATCATACGAAAGCGTGCGTCTACTTCTACGTCAAGAGGTATCTTGTTGAACATAATTCCTAAAACGTTAGATGCGCCACGAAGGGGACCTATTTGCGTGTTCACCTGCCATGGGCAAATTGGTAAATGCAATTAATACAAATTACAAAAACTCGCTTTGCGGCCAATAACTAGCCCTTTTTCAGATATATATTACTATTTCCTTTTATCTAGCTTTAGGAAATCATTAGCAATGGAACTGCCCAGGCATTTGACTTTTGGAGCTAAAACTAGATAGGATTCCTAGTTTGTTGCACAGTCACTAGAAAATGGGAAAAGTAAATGTGATGCGTGTATAAACACCGATTCAAAGTAATGCTACAAAGAACTCTCTTTCGAAATAGGCTTGTGATTACAAATAAAAAAGTTACAAAAAACCAAAACGAAAACATTGTATGCTAGTAAGGAAGAAAATGAAGAAATGAGCAAGAGCAAGACAAAAATATCCACGCGGATGTATTTGCGGCACGTGATCACCTAGATGTAAATATTGCGTGACATCGATCTGGGTCTATTTTTCAGTTCAATTCGTTCCTTCACTGCTTGCTTCTTTTCATTAGAAATATTCAATACAAAACTCAATAGATACTCAGAGGATGCTTATATGCAAGACATGCATCCAGGTCCTGCAAAAATATTGCTCAAGCCAGAGAAAGGTGACACTTAGAAAATGCCGTAGCCGCGTATGAAAAGGCCGGTGGCTGAGCACGGCAGCAAGACACAGGAAAATTAGTGAAGAACATCAAAATTATTTGCCTTCAAACACCCATTTGCCAGGTTTACTGGGTAGTTTTAATGGGAAATGGCAGGGTTTTTCAATGGTTTGCTCAGAAAGCGAGCTAAGGCTAGTCGAATTGTTTACATTTCCTGGTTAAACAAAATCTCTTCGAAAGGTCAAATTGGGTCAACTTGCATGGGGTCGCTCGCCTCAGAAATAACTTTTGCCAAGAAAAAAATTATATCACGTTCAAAAACAGCTCTTCTACTTGCTAGAATTGAATTTTGAAAGGATTCTACATAATACCGAGTATGTTTTGAGATGTTTGAAAACGGTATGGAATTTTTGATTTTCAAAGTCTAGAAATTTCGGTTCTCTTCGCTTGCTCTCCAGGAATTCGGAATTACAATTGTAAGTCTAAAATATCATCAAAGCAGCTCAGCAATACCTCCTAAATAAAATTATAAACTTCGGAAAACCATAATTTGCTTTGCGCCTTCACGCGAGTTCGATTATCTGATCGTGAAATTTGACCTCATTTCTGTGATTTTTCGGCTTCACGGGTTGTTGACGTTTTTTCGTAATTTTCTCAAAAATGTAAAAACTCTAGAACCTAAAACTTATATCACGATTCTTAGCATACCATAAGTTATCTCTGGACGAAATATCAAGGGGTCCATTTTTCCGACCTGGTGCCACCCCTCACGCGGTGGTTAGGGAGAGTGGCTCTTAAAAGGTCAGCCAATCGCAACGCGAGTAGAGAACAAATGTTGAGTTTCTTGCCAAGCAAGATATCAAATTTATATTCTCCTTTCACTTTTGAATATGCAATGCCCAGCAATTGTTTCCAAGTATTGTTTGCACATTGCTTTTTGAATTAGTAACATTTTCACATGATAACCCGTTTCAAATAATCGCACAGTAACACATGGTACATGTATCATTTAGTCTGGAACAGTGCGTGTACTTTAGGTTCTTTTCATCTCTGGGATAGGCTCGATTTCTATTAAAAAGGAAATTTACCGGTTTCTTCCCCTCCAGCTTTGCTCCCATTTTCTCAGCTATCCGAGGGTTCATGTGCCCTCCTGCAAGTATTTTTTACGTTCAACGCAAGGGACACGTTTTATTCCTGACGATTTCCATTGTTTTATGAACCAACATAATTTGTACATGTCTGATGAAACTAAATGAGCGTATAACATCATGAGACAAGGCTGTCTAGATTTGTTTCCAGTCCGAAGGCGCATGGCGTGACAACCGATAACCGTTACACGCATATAAGCCTTTTCTGCAAGCTTTGTTTTATATAGTCTCAAACAGTGCTCAAAGGGTATTACTCATCAAGGCTGTTATCAAAATCCGTTCTTCCTGATATGTCTACCTTCTAAACTGCAACTGGCACGGCACTTCTGGTGACATTTTCAAAGATCATGGATTGGTAAACCATATATGGTTCGTACACTTCAGTATATGAAAATAGTTCAATGTTTACTTTCCAGTGGCACGATCCATCTTAACATGATGATTTGCTGAAAACTTCAACTTTCTTACAAAGTTTGTTTCCTTAACAGCCATTTTACTGATCGACTGCTTCATTTAAGAAGATAAAGGAGCTGTAAAGTCTGATTTGCGCAACTACCTGCAACGCCGAATTGGTATGAAAATTTGTTGCACATGTTTCGTAGGCTAATTGACCGGAATAAATATATTTTTAGAGCACAATCTGGAATCGAAAAACATTGAATGGTTGCCTTAAATCAGTCTCATTAGGTTTAGAGCCGTATATCTGTGGAAACACTTACAAACTCCAGATGTCAGTGTTTGTGAATCGGTTTTGATTATCATAATTCGTAGCGTAAATTGTGAGCCGCAAGTATCGCACGCATATTCGATCTTCCCTGAGTGGGAAAGAGTTTGAATCAGAGCTTGAAACTTGGAACAAATAAAGTTCTGTTCTTCGTCTTTCGAGATATGAGTTTTAATTTAGAGAAAATCGCATAACAGACACTTTTAATTTAATGAAAATAAGCATTAGTTTCAAGGCCATTTTGAGTAGCGTAGACAAACCTGCATGCTTTAGAAAGCAGCCAGGGAATTTGGAATTTTTATTGTATTTCTTTTCTTGTATGATGGTTGATCTAGGTTTGTGTTAGGTTTCAAGTTCATTGGATTAATTTACGCTGTGCGCGGGGCTTAGTCCTTGGACCTATATTTTCGCGGCCTTAATCGGCCCGCGACCACACCTTGGCCGCATTTTCAAAATCTTAGAATTTCCTCCAAAAATAAAATACCCTGGAACTTTAAAATATGGTTTTGGAAAATAGTTCATCCAAGGTTATCTTCAGACGAAATATCAGAAATTCGACCAAGTGGTCGGTGAAATGCGGTTCTCGATCCTTACAGGCAGCTGCTCTTAAAAGAACAATCTAATGAAAAAAGTCCAAAACAAAATAAAACGTTCTCAAGATTACATCAAAGGTCATTCAACTAAACAAGGTAAACCGCTTACAAAACTGACAAAATTAAAAAAAAGCAACTTATGTACGCAATGCAAAATAACTAAAATATTTCAATGACTATCTTACAAGATTGGAACATATAAACGTAGCTCCAAAATACATGGGCGAAGGAATTAGAAGATACAAACAACCAAAAAGAAATGCTTATAAAATTCAAGACAGGAAATATGGCTTTGATGTCCCAAAATTAATGAATGAAATGTCACTTAATCCATATCGTGGTGGTAAATTGGTTTATCAAGCTGATGCTGACAAATCTACTCACCAAAAGGTATAATAATGCTGTGCGAATTTTTAATGGTCTTCATATGTTTTCCAACATACCAAAACACAAATCCTCAGGTAAATCAAGAACGATTGGATCAAGTGTGATGTATTATCAAGACCCAAAACAATTAGCAGACCGTATGACAGTTTTGATTGGATCGATGAATAAGCTATTGAAAATAGGAGCTATTGATAAAACAATGCATGAAAAATTGTATAATAGATATATATTGTAAATGAATGTAAACAAAGTTTTAGTTTTCAAATCAATTGCTGCAAGAAAAGAAAACCAAAATAATAAACCAGGTAATTTCACTGTAAAATTCATTACCGAATTAATTTTGGATGGCAACAAACAGCAATATCTAGCATTAGATCATATTAGCATGACTGCAAGTTGGCATAATATACGACCAGTATATAGTAATGATAAATTAAAGATCTCAGAAAACAAAGGATCAACATGGGAAACAATTACATTTCCCTCAGGTATTTATGACTATGATGATATCAATCAATATATTCGCAATAAAATTGGAAAATTATCTGCCGAAGATACTTATGGAATCAATGTATTATTTGATCTGACAACCTATGAGGTTTTTATAATGCTGGATGAAAATTACATAATGGATTCAAGAATACCGGAAACTTTGGCGATTTACTGGGTTTCGAAAAAACAAAGATATTAACAACAAGTGGTTATGGAATAAAATTTCCCAATATAAGCAATGGTATAGACAATTTATACATTATGTGGTCTCTATTGAGCCAATCTATAATTTGAGGAAAAAGGGTTGGCGTAGTGGTGAGAGCACTCGCCTTCCACCAATGTGGCCCGGGTTCGATTCCCGGACTCGGTGTCATATGTGGGTTGAGTTTGTTGTTGGTTCTCTACTCTCTCTCTCTCTACCTCCGAGAGGTTTTTCTTCGGGTTCTCCGGTTTTCCCCTCTCGCCAAAAACCAACACTTCTAAATTCCAATTCGATACGGAACGCTCGAACGTTTATTACATGAGCCCCTGGCTCGGGAGAATGGGCAACCACTCCTCACGTTATCGAGCTTAAATAATTGATTTGATTTGATTTGAAATGTTCTTTATACTTTCTCAACGAATACAAAAACAAGATCTCTGCCGTTTGAAATCCAGCCAATAAATTATCTCTGGAATAAAGTGAATACAAAGGTGATTTTTGGAGTCACATTCTACATAACAGATTATGAAGACCGTGAGGTTGATTTGAACGAAATAGATACATCTTTAACAGTTGTGTTGAAAGAAGTTTAATTTATATACACTTATCGGTTAGCTCAGTGGTAGAGCACCGGACTAGTGTGCGGGAGGTCGGTGGTTCAAACCCCGGTCGGACCAACACTCAGGGTCTTTAAATAATTGAGGAGATAGTGCTGCCTTTGTAATAACATCTGCAAATGGTTAGACTTTCTAGTCTTCTCGGATAAGGACGATAAACTGTAGGCCCCGTCTCACAACTCTTCATAATTGATTCTGTGGGACGTAAAAGAACCCACACACTGTTCGAAAAGAGTAGGGGACGTAGTTCCCGGTGTGATGGTCTATCTCTCATCTGATGATTAAATGCTCGGAGATATTAGCTGCACAAGCTACTCTAAAATCCGAGGGTAAATAATGTGATGTATGTATGTATGTATGTATGTATGTATATAGATGGAACGTAGAGAAAGAAATCCTGATACAGGTGAATATTATATCCAAGGTGAGGGTATATTTGATGTTTTCAAAAATGTAGCTTCAAAACTTGCAAGCAAAATAGCTAAAAAACTTGCCCCAAAAGGTGCTGAAAAATTAATACAAAAAGGTTCAGAAAAAATAGTGAAAAAACAGGGCAATTAATTGGTGAAAAAATATATGATAAATTTAAAAAGAAGCCTAAAACTACAGATGAAGCAAAAGTAGATGAGATTAATAGACTTTTGCAAAAAGAAAATGCAAAGCAACAAAGTCAAGAGAAACCTACTGAAATACTTCAGTAAATACACTTCTCCAGTTGCCACCCACCTGGGGTCAAAAAGGCCTTCACTCATTAAAGGCGAAGCTCTTAAACGTCTCCGACAAAATCCTTGCAAAAAGATACGTTAAACCCGCTAAACTATAGATTAAAATCATCTAAATATACTTAAATCTTTCAATAGAAATACTAATGAAAAGAGAAATCTTGCCTTTCGTCACAAAATACTATACAGAGGTCCCTAAACTAAAACAAATATTCATGAAAAAGTGGCATTTAATTCCTACAATAAGCGATCAATCGCTACTTCAAGGATCTCCCAATTGTTTCGTATAAAAGGGCAGGGTGGTTAGTTCATGTGAGCTGTTGTTATCTGAGGGCAGAATACCGTTATAATTTATTTTCCAACTAACTTAAAACTATTCTGTCTTTCTTGGGTGGTCAGTTCATTTGAGCTGTTGTTATCTGAAGAAAGAATATAATTTCTTTTGCAACTAATTTAAACTATTCTGTCTTTCTTGGGTGGTCGGCTCATTTTGAGCTGTTGTTATCTGAAGGCAGAATATAATTTCTTTTGAAACTAACTTTAAACTATTCTGTCTTTCTTGGGCTCAATTACAGCGTTTTCTTTCCCTTTATTTTCGTTTGAACTGGTACGAAAACATCATTTTTTCCACCAAATTGTTTTGTCATTGCATAGAATTAAAACTAACATTTAACAATGTCTTGTTACACACTGTTCTGACGTTGTACTTTTGTGACAATCCGAATTTCCGAGAATTATACACGGCCTCTTGTTTTAAGAATTGTAACCCTTTTTAAAACAGGAAATTGCGTGTTTAAGAAAAATTTACTTTCGACACAAAAAATTGTAGTGTTAATTTGCCGTGCTCGTTAGAAGGGAACATTTCTGGTCAGCACAACAGTCCAAATTCTTTTTTGTTCTTCCATCGTCACGTCCAACTATGAGTTGCAGTATTTGTGTGCCCTTGTTTTGGTTGCTTCAAGTGAGGTTCTTCCACCCTGTTATTCGGTAAATGTATATATATTCTCTTGTTTCCCAGGTAAGCCTTTTTTCTTTGGAGTTTTACGCCGCCCTGTTTCTCTGGGTATTCAGATCAGAACATTTCTGGGCTTTGGATCTTTTGGCAGGCATGCTACCTGGCCTACTACAAACGGATTTAGGTGAAATAATTTTTAAATTCTCAAACGCTTAAGCAAATGAAGGTCACAGGATGAAGTAAAGCAAGACGTTCTTAGAGAGGTTCGGGGACCACCGTGGACTGCCTTTACTGTTTCTAGTAATCACAAAATCACTGCCGCTGCGGCTGATAACTCAGTTCAATGGCGAGAATAACTCTTGCACTACATTGCATAGGTAAGTAAAACGGGGAAACTTGACAAGCCTTCTTGGCAAGGAATTCTAAAAAAAAAGTATGGAAGCTCTCAGTGATATTCACAAAGCCGGTGTTAATTTATAACCGTCTTAAAGCGAACAATGTTGTGCTGGACTGAAACGTGGAAAACAATGGAATCCCGTGGTTATTGATTTTCGGAAAGCGCGATGCATTGCCAACCTAAAACCATGGATGGATGTCACCTTTCGAACAAAAAGAATACCGGCTGTCTCACTTACATATTGCGCCAGCAGTTGTTAGTGGAAAAGGGCAGCAAACTGTAGCGTCCGATTTCTTTTGTTTCGAACTGAAAAATTAAATTTTATTGCGTACCGCAAGAACGCTTTCTCTGAAAGTGGTGAAGAAAATTAATATCTGATGATCCAACGAAGCGCCCACCATTAACTGAATTTGCTGCTGTTCTTTAGTGTTTACTTACTTACTTACTTACTTACTTACTTACACGTTACTTAACTTCAAGAAATTACACCTTTCACATGTACGCCTTCCTTCGAACTTGAAGACAAAATATTTTTCATGATATTTCTATCAGTTGTTATACCGTGGTTGTCATACTGTGAACAGTTACACGAAGAATTATGTCTTGCCGCAGTAGAAACGCGCTTTCACTATTAATCTATTAGAACTGTCGAGACTGATGGGCGATGTTATAGTTCAATATGCGGACACGAATTGTTCCAGTTGCTCTTTTAAATTGTAATAAATCCCCCAAACACATAAAAAAAAGATATGCTACATCTTTGATCATGTGTATACCCATAAATTTTAGCGTGATTTGTTTAATTTTAGTCTTTGGAACAGGGGGTGTGCTCAATTGTAAGAAAAGCGTGAATGGCCGGCTATTCCCCAAAAAACCGTGTTCACGCGAACTAAGCCAGACCAGATTAGGAGAATCCGCGCGTTGTTGTTTAACACCTACATTGTGTGTGCTTTTGGGAATTTATCAATACATGGAGTGTCACCTAAAATCTCATTAACTAATTATATCAGTGATATTCTCGGACGGGAGAATGTGAGAGCTGCGTTCTTATGTTACAGGTCTTAATTGGTTGACGGTAGATTACATCTACCGTCAGACTAATTTGCATAAATTTTTTCACGCCTTAAAGCTCGTTATGCAAGACAGTCTATGTGAAAGTTTGCAGGCTCAACAGAGCGAAGAAAGACTTTGAGACAACCAAAATAAGTTCCAGATGTTTTTCACTCGTTTCCGGCCGCCATGTTGGAGCTCATCAAGATGGGCTCCATCATGGCGTTTCCATACTAAACCCTATAATTTTGAGTGGTACATTTTAACGAATAACTCGAGTACGGGATATCGTACAGCCCTTAAGCTTGGGCATATTGTTTATCCATTACTCTTGTACAATATCTCAATTTCTTGACTTTATCTATTGAATGGTTGACGATTTTATTTTTTTACTTGCGTGACGTGCGCGTGACTGAAAACCAAGAATTCGTTAAAAGGTATGAATACTCATATTACAATTTGCAATCACCTCTGAACGATAATGTTGGTGTGAATAACAAACAAACAAAAGATAATTACCTTTTTGTAGTAGATCATATATATATTTAGCCAAGCCTAAAAGCGGAGCTCCAAAAGCATTCTTTTTGTTCTGGCATTTACATATAGTCTGCTTGTCATATCACCCATCTGGCCTGACTCAAGCTACAGACCCAGTGCTGTAAAAAATAGTATGGAAAGGTGATCAGAGCCAGTGGCACAGTGGATTCGGACCCCCCGCAGATTTGCACCCTCCAGTCCAGATCTGCTTCTGGATCAGATTTGGACCCCCTAGTCCAGAACTGCTAGTAGATATAACCCCCCTTTTACGGATTTGGACCCCCACCCCTTGAGGTACGTTTTTTTATTCTTTAATACTTTGTGTAAGAAAGAACCTGCAACGCTAGTTTGCATCTATAAATTTTTAAAACAAAACATTTCTTAACATCTTAGAGCAATACCTAAGGACAGGTCTGTTTCCCTGTTCAACTGTAGGCTACTTAGTTATGGTTTAGAGCCACTAGAAATTGGTGGAGAAGCCTGGTGAATGCTATTTTGAATCAGTATCCGACATCAGATGTATAGTGATTCAGATCATCACTTCATAATGAATGCAATTTCAGTCCAAAGCCTCCCATGAGACAGTTGGAAATCAGAAATTGTGTATCCTCTGGATATATGTATGCCTCAAAAAAATTATGAAAGAAAGATACATGGAAATCAATAAAAATATTTAGATGATATGCAGTAAGACCAAGATATTTCTTTTGATCAGTTACTTCTTGACGTTACTACTGCAAAAAACTGCTTGCTGACATTAAGCTCATCAATCAATGCACCTACAGTGTTTTCAAAAAGAAATCCAGCTGCTCTTCTGGCCAGCCAAGTGCAAGAATAAGCAACTTGATAATAAAATATTGGGCATTTGGTTGATATCACTATCAAGGTAATAACAATGTAGTATGAGAATTTAAGGTAATGATTCACCAAAGCAAAAGTGCTGGAAATCCGTGTTAGCCATCTTAACTTGATTTTCTATTTTGCAAGAAAGGTAAGGACTAGTCTCACATTAAACATTAGTGCCAAATGTCATCCAAACATACCACAAGATTGGTGTGACCAGCGCACATTGATGAGAAAGAGCTTACTTTAAGTTTAATTTTAAGTTTTAAGTTTAATAATTCTTTGTCATGCGAATACATCTAAGTTGATAAAAAAAAGAAAAATGCATGACTGGAGAATAATTGGGGGAAAGTAAATTCCCATACAGAGAATATGATGTAATACTGTAATAGCCCACGTATAAGAACCTGGGTTTTAAGAACCTGTTAGGCTAAACTTTTCATTTGAAGCCCCTCCACATAAGAACCTATTAAGGCTAAAATTTTAAGTTAGCTTCTTATCAGTGGGGTTGCTGTAAGAGTGTAAAAGTAGAAACTACTGAATGAGTCGCCCCTGCTTTGAGATTGATACTAAAAAGAAAGAAGTAAAATTGAAATACAATCCAAAGCTAACCTAATTAAATTAGATACTTGTCACTCACAAGCTACATCTGATTTAAAATTGACACAAATAATGTAATAGATAGGACTTAAAACTGCTTAAAGAAGGTGCATGCATGATGTTCGATGGAACACCATTCCAGTCTGGTATGTAGCGATTATAAAAAGAAAAGCTGAATGCCATATATATATTTAGCAAGGCCAAGCCTAGAATCGGAGCTGCACACTCTCACCGAGCAACTTCGCATGGCTATATTTGGGCCAGTTTAATTTGTGTCCAAGACAATTGAGCAGCAGCAGGGAAAACGAAGAGTTTTCGATAGCAAACGTTTGCAAAAAAATACAGACATTCGTGAGTCCTAACTTCTTTCAGATGAAAGCGTAACGGAATTCAAAGGGGATAAAAAAACACTACAAGCGAACAACGTACGATGCGAGTGTTTTGCTCGAAGAAGGAGAAGGTGGAAAAATTAAACAAGACTAGCTTGTAATAAAAATAGCTTGTACTGATTAATCTAGAAAAATCGGTATTTATTTTGACATAAATGCCCGTAGAAGAGACAAGAAAGGGTAAAAACTGATCGTTAAGAGCAGTCAACAGGAATTGACCGCGGTTCAGGAACAACAGAACAACAAACATAAGTATTACAAGAAAACAAAGCATCATACGAATAAGATTTCTTCGAAGATTCTTGGAGAAGGTGGAGAAATTAGACAAGTAACAAAAATTGCTTAGCAATTTTGACATAATTGTCCGTAGAAAAGACAAGAAAGAGGTCCACACCTGATCGTTTAGAGCAGTAAATAGGACTCATTGAGGCAGCGATCACTCGGAACGCGACAGAGCTGAATAATAGTGCCATTTCCCACAAAATCTTTCCTTGGCTGACACAAAACGCTAAAGAGCTTTGATAGTTTTACTGGTACTTCCCATGTCATCCGAAGAACGTTCTTCAATTAATGACAGTGGCAAAGTGTGATCCAGTTAACGAAGAAAGCGCTTGCCAAACCACACCAGCATTTCTCTCGCAGACCCGTCCACTATAAAATTTATCAAAGCCAGCCCAGCCAGTCAACCCATTTCGGTGTTTTTAACATCCAAACGCTGATTCTTACCGGTTCAAACAAATTAAGACGACATGTTTATAGACTGCGAAACTTAATATTTTTGTTTACAGGCCGCTTTCGACGAAGATCTCTATTAAAAACGTTTTTCAAATGACGAGTGAAGCGCGCTGGTCTTTGACATTTTTGACATCATTTTGACAACTTTATGTCAGATTTTGAGACGTGCACATGTACATGCATTTGATCGAATTTTTTTTCACTCGAGCTTGAGTTTCCGCCTTTAATCCTTAATTTTATGAGGACTCATTATGATTACGTGTTATTAAGATAAGGGCAAAAGTTTCTTAACGCTGTTGAGGTACCAAGGTCGAAAAACAGTCAGCCAAGCCAAGTAAAAACACTCGTTCGCTTGCAAAGAAAACAACGTAGCAAAAAACAAACAAACAAACAAACAAACAAACAATTCAACTACTTCTTTGCGTCCAACACGAGTACAGATGATTGTTATTTATATCCATTCCAGAGAAAAAATACAAGTTTCTTTCCTCAACAAAAGTAACAACGATTAAACCAAATGTTAAACTTCTATTTATTTAATTTACCTCACTCTCCTGCGCTGTGTTGTAGAGGTTTCTACCACTTGAAAATACGTAAACTTCAGTAAAGTAAAAACAAGCATCCGCAAAAATAGCAAACGGTTTGTCCAAAGAAAGAGCTTTTTCCAACAACAACAATGTATTTATTTAAAGAATAATAAAGTTTACAATACTTCATGTCCTGCAAATAGCTATAATGCTAATCTAGGCAGGACAAGACTTTAATTTAGGTGTTATTAAATTACAAAAACAAAAGAGAATTACAAAGGCATACAGAAAGAAAACACCTTACACATAAATTCAAGTACAAGGGATTTTGTTATTTGAAAAAGACTAAAATTACGACTGGAAGTATATACAACATATCAGGTTAACTTCACAAAATATTCTATTAAATAATTAACATTCAAATAATTATCTTCATTACCTAGAACATTAAGGAGTAGTGATTTAATTTTTTTACGAAAATTAGAAACTTTAAGAGTCTTAACAGAAAGTGGAATAGAATTCCAAATAGACACACCAATTCTAGTAAAAGATTTTTTCATTTTTTCGGTTCTAGAGAATTTAACAGAGAAGCATTCTTTTGTAGATAATCGCGTATTATAATGATGTTTTGTATTGATTTTCGCAAACTTATCGAGAAGACTTTTAGGAGCTGTCTTAGCATGAACGTCATACATTAAATAGCTTGACTGTTGAAAAAACAAGGACTGCAAAGGAAGGCAGTTTGCTTCAATAAAAAAAGGGATTGCATGGTCTCTGGGTTTAGAAAAATCGATCAATCTTATAGCACGTTTTTGCAGAACAAGTATCTTATTGAGGTAGGTCTGTGGACAGTTGCCCCATGCACAGATACCATAATTTAAATAAGGAGAAATAAGTGTATGATATAAATTTAAAAGAAAATGCCGTGGAATGTAATGCCTCATTTTAGCAATTATTCCACCCGATCTACTAATTTTGTGACAGATAAAGTCAATATGATGCTTCCATGATAGTTCAGAATCAATCATTATGCCCAAATATTTAACAAAGTCCTTCATCTCAAGAGTTACTCGAGTATTTAAAGTTGGATTAAAAATCTTAATTTGAGGAATGAAAAGTATTTTTTTTTGGCGCGGACGAAAAATTACATAATTAGACTTTTGACGTTGAGCGTTAGTTTGTTAGCATTAAGCCATGCACTTACTTTCTCAAGTTCATTATTGACAGTTAGTTCAAGAATACGTAAGCTGTCATTTGCATAAGTTAGACTTGTATCATCTGCGAATAGATGAGAAGTAAATTCCTTGGAAGATTTATGGATGTCATTAATATATAACAAAAATAACAAGGGTCCAAGTACAGAGCCTTGAGGCACTCCACATACGATCGTTTCATTTTCAGATATGCATTTCTCTATTTCAATCGACTGTCGGCGATCCGAAAGATATGATCTAAACCAAGAATTTATAACTCCTCTTATTCCATAGTGTTCAAGTTTAGTCAAAAGAATCTCATGGTTAACGGTATCAAATGCTTTCTTAAGATCTAAAAATATTCCACAAGAGTACTTTCTATTGTCCATATTAGAATGTATGGAGTTCACAATATCAAGAATCGCGTGCTGGGTACTATGTTTATTGCGAAAGCCATATTGTAAATCATAAAGAATATCATTCTTGTCTATAAACTTTATCAGCCTACGATATAAAATTTTCTCAAATAAACGATTATAGATTGATAACAAAGAAATTGGCCGATAGTTTTCAGGTAACGTCTCGTCTTCACCCTTATGCACTGGAATTACTTTTGTATATTTAAGTTTTGCAGGGTAAACCCCGGTTAGTACAGAGTGGTTAAAAATTTTTCCACAGAGTTTGAGCTACTCGTTCCTCCCATTAACACAGGTGAACTGTTAAGTGACCTTTCTTAGTGAGATACAAGATGTCACGGTAAAGTGAAAGCCCTTGAAGCGTTGAATTATACTGTTTTCAACCGTACAATCGATCCATGTTTGAAGCTTTTCTTGAGAAAAATCTTTCGCTCTTCCTTTCATCACTTGAAAATTCACCATCCGGAGTATCTTTTGACAAGTTGTTGATTTTTATGCTTTTTACGCGAATTTAAAGACAAACTTCGATCGAAGAAGATGAAGTTGTTTTGCTCAAAATGAAGAAACCAAGTGAATGTGAAATTACGAGCCGCAGAAAGCGCGCGAAAAATTAAGCCTCGATTTGGTTTGGGTGTCCCACACCTGGCGTGAGCCTGCGATCAAATAGAAAGTAAATACCTGGTCAGCGGTCAACTTAAAAAAAAAGCTGAATTCGATGAGGTCTTAACTTGAGCCCGCGATATGGTCACGTGACACTGGTCAGCGGATACCTTGTTTTGACAGGTGTCAATTGGCTATAAGATAGATGTCCAATATCAAAGATGTACGCTGGGTGTACACTGTAAACTAGCTGGTCAGCTGCTGGGCCAGGTGGGATATGGCCGCCATGTTGGATTATTATTA
The DNA here is from genome assembly GCA_016490735.1 of Pachyseris speciosa. NCBI lineage: Eukaryota > Metazoa > Cnidaria > Anthozoa > Scleractinia > Pachyseridae > Pachyseris > Pachyseris speciosa. Next base: position 353,734 of record JAEMWC010000375.1, read on the forward strand.
TTATTAGGATATTATTAGTTATTGGGCAACACCACCGTCATCGTCTTGCGCGCCCACGAGCAATACCGCTAGCCATTTTTACTATGAGAAAAGCAGTTGACGGATTTCTATAGGTATGGTGCTCCGCTTGGCCGCCCTTCGGGCCGCCGGAGCTCCGCTAATACCTCGGAAGCAAATCCAGTTGACTCGTATAATAGTTATATAGAAGTCAATTTTAAACTTTTGCAATTAGACCAAGCTCAAGATGGTGCTGGAATAACAACTGGTGCCGGTAACGTTAATACTTTTTGTACAACAACCAACGCACATACTTTCATAAGAGAAATTCAAGTTGAGTGTAATGGTATTACTGTATATAATAATACTAGAGCTAATGAAAGTTCAAATGTATTATTGATTCATTTGCAAAAGGAGGAGGAGGGAACACGTTTACATAACTTGACATAACTTTACTAGACAATATATGGCGCGGGAAAGTTTAATTGCTTTTGCAGTAGAGAGAAACTTGAAAGATTGATATTTTTATTCATTCTGTACTTTAGCCTTTCTGTATTCGCTAATACAGTATATTTTGTCCCCCCCCCCAAAAAACCTGTCATACATTACTCATGTGTATATATCTGTCAAAACAACTTAAGCCGTCTATTTTCGTTGTTGAATAGTAGAAGCTTGTCCCTTTGGCTTCTTAACTGTAGAGTTGGTATGCAAATATAGGGCACTCCATGTTTGCATAATTAGCTAGTGACTAATGGAGCGGAAAGCAAGAGAGAGAGAGAGAGATACACAAGCATTCAAAGCAACTTGGAAATCGTTAACGTTTAAGCAAGCCATTTTCACAGTAATGATCGATAAACGTTTCGAATAAACTGAAAGTCTCGGAGATAAGTTTTTCCTAGCAAACGAATTGCAAGAAAGATAGCGCTTTCACAAACTATCCGCTTTTATTTTGAAAACATAATAGCGGAGCTCAAGCGGATCACCATACTTATAGAAACCCGACAACTGCTTTTCTCATGGTAAAAATGGCTAGCGGTATTGCTCGTGGGCGCACACGACGCGACGACGACGACGACGTTGCCCAATATTTAATAATATCCTAGTAATAATAATCATAATAATCCAACATGACGGCCGTACTCCACCTGATCATCTAGTTTACAGCGTACATCTTTGATATAGGGCATCCGCGTCATGGCCAATTGACAGCTGTCAAACAAGGTTTCCGCTGATCAGTATCATGTGACCATATCGTGGGCTCAAGCTTAGAGCTCATCGAAGTCAGCTGTTTTTTTTAAGTTGACCGCTGACCAGGTAATGGGTTTCGACTGGATCGCAGGCTCAAGTCAGGTTAACTTAACCAAAACAAGACACCCAAGCCAAAACGAAGCTTCATTTTTCGCGCGCTTTCTGCGGCTCGAGATTTCACATTCAGTTAGCTTCTTCATTTTGAGAAAACAACTTCTTTTTGAGCAAAGCAACTTCATCTCCTTAGAACTTCTGTCTTTTGATTCGCGTAAAAGGCATAAAAATCAACGACTACTTAAAAGATACTCCGGAAGGTGAATTTTTAACTGATAAAGTGGAAGAGGAAAAGATTTTTCGCAGGAAATTCTTAAATTTTGGATCCACTTGTATGGCGCCCGGATTGTGTGGTTGAAAAACAAAATGAATTAACGCTTCAAGGGCTTGTTCACTTTACCGCGGCATCTTGCAGCTCACCAAGAAAGTTCATTTAAAAACTCACCGGCATTAATGGGAGGAACGAGTAGCTCAAACTTGGTGGAAGAAGTTCTTTCTTTGGACAAACCGTTTGCTATTTTTGTAGATGCGTGTTTTTACTAAATTGGATCGATGCGTATTTTCAAGTGGTTGAAAGTTCGACAACACAGGTAACTTAAAATAAACTGAAGCTTAGCATTTGGTTAAGTCGTTGTTACTTTTTTTCGGGAAGGAAACTTGTATTTTAGTCTCGACTGGATATAAATAACAATCTAATCGTTTTGGACATAAAGAAGTAGCTAGTCGAATTGTTTGTTTGTTTTCCTTGGCTGACTTTACATGTTTTTCGACGTCTGTGTTTCTACAGTGTTAAGAACTGAAAGAAACGTTTGCCCTTATGTTATTAACACGTAATCGCAATGAGTCCTTGTAAAGTATCTCTTATCAGTGTTTTGCGTAGCCTCCTTCGCAGACGTCTTTGAGCTCGTCACGCGTTCCTTGCCCACGTGGGCAATTAATTTTACTCGGCCCCATGCGATTACATACATAAACTATCAGGATTGTTTTCCTTTTTCTCTTTTCTACGACATTTAAGCTTATGTTTAAACTTAAGTTACTACGAAATATGTTTGTTAAGATCAAACATTTTCATCCAACATCGTGTTTGTCACACATAACGTTTGGTGGCTAAACGCAAAAACAGTGTTTGACCAAACACCGGACCAAGTGAGTCCAAAAATGTTTTTTACGTATTATCGCTGAAATTTGCGATGTTATGTGGTTCATTTGATTGCTTTTTACCGTTTGTGCACGATTTGCTTGTTGCATGGAGTGGCTAAACGATCAAAATTTTGTTCGTAATGCAAAATTTTGGATGAACATGTTGGATCTAGATCAAAGATGGAAAGCCATGTTGGATGAAAATAGTTCATCAAGGCTTGTTACAAATAAACAGAAATTATTAAAATTAGCTTCCAAACCAACTTTCGTAAGTTGCAAAATTGTTAATGAAAATCTCGAAGCAGTTTCATAAAATCAAAGAATTAGTAACTCTTAATAGACCAGCTTATGTTGGCATGTGTATTTTAGATCTTAGTAAAACACTGATGTATGGGACTTTCATTACAATTATATTAAACAAAAATATGGAGAAAAAGCTAAGTTGCTTTTCACTGATACTGATTCACTTTATTATGAGATTGGAACTGAAGATGCATAGACTTTTGGAATGATAAAAACATGTTTGATAATAGTGATTATCCCGAAAATAGTGCTTATTTCGACAAAAGTAATAAAAAAGTAATTGGTAAAATGAAAGATGAAGCAGCCAGTATTCCAGTCAATGAATTTATTGGATTAAGTAAAAAATTGACTCTTATTTAAAAGACAATATGATAAACGGAAAAACGGCTAAAGGTGTTAAAAAAGGTTGTTATTAAAAAGAACATCAAACATGAAAATTATAAAAATGTATTATTCAACAACAAGTGTCAATCATGAGATTGGAAGTTATGACTTAATAAAATATCACTCTCTTGTTTCGATGATAAAAGATATATATTAAATGATGGAATAACACTGTCCCACTTTCCTTCAATGAGGCAATTTCTGACTGCTTGCTTGTGCTGAGATCTGTTTAATCTCTTTAATTCTCAATGCAGCAGGGACAGCGTGCAGAGCTACAATGCGTACATATCCATCATCTGGCAGGGACTGATCTGAAGCAGGTATCTTTGTCAGTCGAGAAGGGCATCCGCTATATTCTATCTTGAAGGAACATAACAAACTTGATAGTTGTAGGGTTGAAGACGCAGAGCCCAGCGTTCTATTCTGGCCGAAGGTTTCGATGTTCTTGAATCGATGACTTTGAGTGCTTCATGGTCTGTTACAAGACCAAACTGTGGGAACCCATACAAGGAAAAAGGAAAACTGCACAAAGTGAACGAAGGAAAGAGGAAGCGGACGTTAAACAACGTCCAACGAGTTTATGGAATCTGTGATGGAAACCCGCTAGGAAATGATCTTCCACAATGCCTTGTGTACCCTCCTAGCCTGGCCGTCCCGGAAGAGTGTATTAAAGTTGAGGATGTTGCCACATCGTTGTTTGGACGAGTTGGGCCATACATCGCTCAGCTCTTGGAAGGGAATTATTTCAGCAATACTGCAAGACGCAGAATCACCACCAACCTTAAACACGAAGAAGCGCTGTAAAAGCAAAAGCTCCGCCCCCTGTTTCATTTGTGTTTTAGTTTTACTGTCACCATTGTGCGATGGCATAAGCAAACCATTTCGAATTTCAAACGTAGCGCCATAAATCGAAACGTTCAAACATTGGCACGGCAATTTCAGAACATGCAAACCTCCACATATTCTTCCATGTCGATAAGAGTCACTGAAGAACTCGAAAACAAGAAGGACACAAAATACTACAAACTTGTTGTTCAGAAGCGGTCTTTTATTGCACAAATTTTCTCGTAGTTCTCTATGGGTCGACGATTGATTGACAACTGATCCGAACGTACCTTAGGTACCGCTCTTGATATAGCGCGTCTTCGTGTTTAAGCAGGAAGTCAGACTATGTTCACACCTTCGTATACTCTGGAGAGTACACTCTGACGGAAAGTATTTGTGAAAGTAACTCCCACAGCAGCACAAGCGGCGAAGAAGAGCTCGACGACAGTGAAGATGAAGACGAGTACCAGTAAATTAAAGTTGTATTAGACTACAACGACACCTAAAAACATAACAGTCTTAGTTTAAAGTTTCCATTAAGTAGCAACAAATATGTTTTTGTCATTAAACGTTAGTTTAAAGCAGAAGGAAAATTTGTAATATTTTTGTATCCTGTCTACTATGTTAACTTATAAATATTAAATATTAAAACGCTATGCCATTTTAAAGGTTTTCTAAAATAGTTCACGTAAACCCCCTTTTTACCCTAATTTTTTGGGGGGTGCTCTCCCCTCGAAAGCCATAGTTTCGTATGCCCACCCCAAATCCACCCAGCACCCCTACCTTGTAAAATAAAAGTGCTCTGTGAGCAAACTCGTGAATTGGAGAGATGAATCAAAGTATGTTTTAGATTATGTTTGAGGTTATCTAGTTTAGGGAATTTTGTGGTTTATTGTCATATTTAGAGTACGAGCAGTAGTTCAGTGTTCGCTGAGGCTAATAATGTACGAAAGAAACAAAGTTACATTAGGATAAGAAGTTATTGCAATTGAAACGATCAAGCTATTACATTTGACAAGGGTGGAAGATGTCATGTGTTCTAAACATTTATGATTTTTGTTTCTGGTTCACCAAGAAATAGTTGGCAGCAAATGTGTGTGAAAAGTAAAATTTACTGTTTAGCTTTGTAAATAGTGAAAGAAGGCAATATTGTATTAATGAAAACATTAATCATTCTTTCATCAAATGAGATAAACAGAAAGCGGTTTTGAGTGTTATAACCCCAGACTGCCACTATCATTTTGATGCTAGGGGGACTTCAAACGCGATGTTTGATGAGCTGAAAGGTCTTTGATGAGTCCGTTGGTAGGGATAGAACATATGTATGTCAGGGTACCCAACGGGTACGGCGTTTTCGGAAGAAGTTTGTGATGTAAAAGTCTGGGCCGGGTAATATTCTCATTTCAAGTTGCAAAAGGGCGACGAGGAAACGAGGGTAATTTTTCTTAATCGAGAGAAGTTCGAGACAATTAAGAAAATAGGCAGAACAGACGGTGGTGAAGAATATAGAATGAACAAGTTGTCTAGAGTATCGACAGCGAGGAATATCTAGTTCTGTTACAGCCTTGATTTTCATTGGCTTGAAAAACAATGAAAATGATCGGAAGAACTGGCCTGCGAGAGCATCCTGTTTAATAAATATTTAATATTATAAAGTAATATCTTTTGTTACCCTCGACAATGTTTATAGCACTAAGGCTAGTGGGGGCCTAGCAAACAACTGAAACAAAGAATTCAAATTTAACATAACATTATTAAAAATCCCAACTAGCCAGGGGAAAGCCAGCTGGCTATTTCGGATCTTGTATTTTTGTGCGGCGTATGAAACAAGTGCCGAAAAACCAGGTTGTCTCTCATAGGCTAAAGAAAAACAGAAGTGAGTCGATTGAGGCAAGTGTTTGTGAGCTAGGCGCAATTTAACCGGATGCCCGATATTCGTGGACTTCAAATCGGAGTTCAAATCAATCTTTAGCTGGGGTCACTCATTTCCCGATCCTAGGGAAAAGGAAGACTCTTGGTACTAGGTTGCTAGCATTCCTGTGGAAACCTCCAAACAGTCTGTCCGCAAAAACAATTTGTGGTATCGCCGGAGATTTTGGTCTTATCTGATACTCGGTGCCTTGTTAACCGATCACTGCGGTGATTGTTGCGCTTTCAAATTTTTCCCGCGTAGTGTGGACGGAAACTATGTGATGCGTTTTCAGAGTGAATACATCCTTTTCAAAATTTGCCCGAGTGGTGTGGATGGGACCTGAGTGTTTGCAGTTACGTTATTGTGAGTATACATAGATTGTGACTGTGGGTAACCATTCAAAGTTAATGCTCACATAGACCAAAACGTCCTGTATGTTCCTGGCTGACACGAACCCGATACCATATTTTTCAAGGACTTTTCAAGGACAAATCTCATTCCCAAGGAATTGTTTTCGACACAATTAGACATAACGAGCTCCTATAAAATTCAAACGTACAGGATCTTTTGCAAAAAAGCACGCAATATGAGCATGAAACTGGCATTAATTTTGAAAAGGAAAGAGCATCATAAACTTCTATGGGGTATCTAAGATTTAGCACCGGTCGAAGAGGTTTGAGGACCTATTTGCGCGTAAAATGTGTTACACGCAAATGCGTGTAACTACCAGGGCCAGGCCGGGTTTTTAGAAAGCCGATTAACGCTAAACCAGGGTTAAAAGTTGACCAAAGTAGTCATTTTTCTTGTATAAAAACGTTTTGGACTGCTTATGTTCTGTGTAGTTTTGAGATACTCAAACTCAGTACTGAAGGATTGGCATTGGTGGCAGTGGGAAGTGAAATCTACATATTTTATGCCCTGCTCTCTTACATGTTTTGGCATGCCTGTGCATTTGCAAGTTTACAAGATCTTCCATTTCACTTGAACTGTCTGGTTTTTGGCAAGTGATATACTCATCAACAAAAGCGACAATTTCTTCATTTGGATTTTTTTCATACTGTGGGGCTTGCTTAACCCAAAATAAACCATGAATATGTGGGCTTCCTCTTTGTTGAAACTCAACTCTATAAAAATAATCGACTATTCCTCCCACTGGTATTACACTGCTTTTTAAGACATCACGACTAAACAACTGGACCATGTGGTCAAAGTTTCTTGCACAAGTGACAGGATCTTTTTGTATAAGATTTGATTTTTGTTCCCACGTCATTTGCTTGATCTCACCATCAGTGTAATCTTTTTTCTCTACAATTTTACCTAACGTTTTGAGAAGATGAGTCCACCTTGTTTCAGCAGCTGAGAAAGAGCAAAACCATGTAGGGTTGCCTAGTTGACGAATCATAGCAAACAAGTCTTTTTTGCACTTTTCAAAATAAGGTGGCGACCCTCTAACATTTTTTAAAACTCTGAAACCTTCATCAAGATGAACAAGCTTGTTAAGATAACCCTCTGACTTCAAGTCACCAGCAGTATACTTTTTCCCCTTTGTTTTACACTTTCTGAGAGAAATAGAAGCAGTATCTTGAATTTGCTTGATTTGCAGTTTTTTTAGCTTATAAAATATGTTTGGCACAGACATTGCAACTCTTCTATCCTGACACCTTAACTCCCATTTGCAAATTGTACTATAAGGTACAGGGACCTTTCTTTCCTTATTGTCAGGTCTTCGTTTACCACAGAATATTGTCGGGAATGATAGATATCCAGAGTGTTTATCCATAAAAATTCCTAATGGTTTGTTTCCTTCTCCTGGTGCAAAAGAGATAATTCTATCTGCATTTTCTGCTATGTCTGCTTCCTGTCATAGTGTGTCTGTAACCCCTGAAGGGCGTTCACCAACTTCACACCAGCCATCACTATCACCTTTTTCATTCCCCGTATTATCTACATGAGTAGTGGAAATACTGTTTTGGCAATCCTGTGTTTCATCTTTTTCAACAGCTTCATAAGTTTGCAAATCACCACTTGATGTGTCAGGGTTTTGGAAAAACTCACTCCATTCTTCATGGGTACTAGACTGCAAACTTATGTTAACTAGCCATGCATTTTGCACTTCTATACCTTCACTTTTAAATAAATCACTTGTGTCTACAAGATATTTGGCTGCATCTAACACTTTCTTAGGTCTAACATTCTGAAACTGATAATGATGCGTATAGCTGAGACGTCTTTTAAGTTTTATTGGAATGGTCTGTGATTCATTCATGAGCCTTAGCAGGCAGTGCACAGTTGAATTTACATCACTTGGTACATTGACAATATTTCCGTGAATAGACAACTGGCCACCTCTTGGTAGTTCACGGATTTGCATGAATGGGATACGAGGAGATATCAGCCGTTCTTCTAATGGTGTCAAATTTAACAATTCAGGTTTCTCAGGAAAATTCATTTTATTGGTCTTAGAACAGATGGGCAACTTGCCTTTCTTTAGATTTGAGTCACAAGTTGTGCAAATCCATTCAGTATTGTTTACACTTTTTAAGCCAGTGACACAAGACTTGACAACATCTTGTGAACATGCCTTGTACTTGTTAGGGTCACATTTCACTACTGAGGACCTGTACCACAACTGGTCACAACAGGTACAAATGTATTCTGGGCCACATTTAATGTTATTGTGAATAACTTTATCATGGAAATTACATTGTCTTCATTTTTTTGTGGTTTCGATGGATTTTGCACATTTTGAAATAGCATTTCAGCAGGTGGTGCAGTTGCATGTAAATTGGCAACTGTTTTCCTTACTTTAGCATTTTTATTTGTCTGTTTGCTACACGTATGTTCTGAATTTTTTGCTCTCTGCTTTCTTTTAGTTTGTTTTTGAATTTCCCTTATGTGCTCTGG
>JAEMWC010000375.1:370000-630000 GCA_016490735.1 Pachyseris speciosa
CCTTTTACTCGGCCGTGCAACAAATTGAATGAGACTTTGGCTGTCCATAAAAAAATCGAGGATTCAACCAAATCCAATAATTAATTTGCCGAAATACTTCGAATGAGAAGTAGATTTATTTAGGCGAAAAAAATTTTTTGGGGTTAGGGGCACTTTAAGGTATGATTTGGCAAGATTTCGAACAATTCTTGTCTTTCTGAATAGTCTGATAACTTTTATGTAAGGAATCCTGGAGGGTTCCCTTTCACGGTTTCTACTACAAGGTAACGTACACTTAGATACACGCCTGCCCCTCGACATCACACATTTAATTTCTGCTGTATACAAAGCATGAGTGGTCACTGGATTATCCTGATCGATAAATTCAGTTTTATTTTTGGTATGCTGATCATTCAAAGAACTGTTGCACTCGCATGTTTGCTCGTGTTTTTATATGCATTTGCTCGTATCTAATTGACTCAGCAAAGATTTGATCGTATTTGACAATGACTTCCTGGTATTTAGCTTTGATTTGCTGACATTTGGCTTTGACTTGTTGGCATTTGTAACTTCTTTTCTCGCTTTCCATAGGTTTGGCATTACCCCAGCGAGCGGGGGATTCGACATACGCTTGGTATGTCTCCTCCCCTTTCGAATTACCCCGGTGAGTGAAGGGTTTTCTCATCCTCTCTGCCCCTGAATACAAGTATACACGAGACTGATCGTGAACACTTCCATTCATACAGCTACGCATTGCGCTCAATATGAAAGAGAATACCCCAACCTCCTCAAATTGACGGTTCGCAAAGGTTAAACCTGTGTGATGTGTTTCGAATTTGTCATGTGATTTTTACGAGTGGTTACCGAAGACAACCGAACTTCAACTTTCAACCGAATATTAAACAAGTCAAATCTAGTAAGCTCCAAAGAAAAGTAGTTATATTTTAAAAATTAAAGGAACAGTGTTTCGAGATACGCTTACATAAAAGAACATCTTGTTTCAGCTTCTTACCTGTGTTCTGTGTAGATTGCGAAAAGCCCCGGTGCAAAACGATCGACTCATGACGACCTTCCTCAAAACAAGAACATCTTGTTTCAGCTTGCGGCTCCATTTGCCGACGAATGAACACAGTGTGAGTTCTAAGTTTTAAAAAAGGCACTGTCGAGTATCTGAAAATTCCACGAATAATACTCACTAACAACTACCTCACTGACAGTTGTTCGGTGAAGGACAACTTCGAGATCGTACGGAATCGAGCCCGCTGTGTTATCAGCGGTTCAATTAATTGTATTTTTAAATACAGTAAAAACCCGCAAGTAAGAACCTGAAAATTAAGAACCTGTTAGCCTAAAATTTGGATATTATACCCCCTATAAACAAGAACCTATTTAGCCAAAAAATTGAAAACAGGTTCTTATTTTCTAAAATCATATTAGTACATTACAGCTGCAGTGCAAGAATCCTATTTGAAGAAAAAAGCAGATGCTCATTACTGTAAAAATGAGTTTTTTTTTAATAGAAAATAGGCCAATAACCATCTTGTTTTGCAGCTGAGTTTTATTTGCTTTTCTCCAGAATTAAGAACCTATTTTAAGAACCTTACAAATGCCAACAAGTCAACCTTTTAAGTAGCCTAAACTTGTGTTAACTACCATTTATATAAGAACCTGTTTAGGCTACTTTCCAAAAATGTAGGTTCTTAGTTGCTGGTTTTTACTGTAGTTTATTTTTCCTGGGAGCATCACGTGATGTCGACATAGCACAGTCGATAAACAGTAGAACCTTGACGAGCAAACCTTCAGACGCGAGTTCGACTCTCGCTGGAGGCCCTGAAATTTTTTTTCATTATTATTTCCTTTCTTTTTTCTTTGTTTTAACGATGCAATAAATGAATGCTTTGTATTTTTATCGTTTCGTTCGTTACATGCACATTTACCGCACCGTAACCGTGCTTCAACGACCTCTGTTTCCGTAAAATCAATATAAGGTCTACATGAAGTGAAAATTTGTTCTCCTCATCGATTTTACGATTCTTGATGTTCTCTTTCTCTTTCGGTAGCCGAAATTTCTTTAGCCTTGCATCTTTTAAGTTAGATCTTTAGAACAACTTATCTTCGTTCAACATGGACGGCAATTTAAAAGTAAGCCGCGAGCGTAACTCATTTGCATAAAGTTTACAGCCCATCGATCGAGCGACACATTTTCCCCATCATCCACGATAACTCGTGGTGCGCATGCGCAATTCACGAGTTAAAAATGAACGGTCCCTAGACGACCTCACTTCGAACCTAAGCTGCGTTGCCAAATAGCCTCACCTTGCTCGCAAAATTAAGGCCCAATCTCTTTCCTATTAATATAAATCTACAAGTGTTCTATCAGGAATGCTGTTCTCTGATTGGCTACGCTACTCGCTATGTATTTAACAATTAGATTATGAGCTCGAGATTTCTATCGCGTGATAGCTGATGAAGGCGCAGCCCGAATCAGCTATCACGTATAGAAATCGAGAGCGAATAATCTAATTGTTTTAGTATAAATCTACTAGTCGTTCAAAACTAAACAAGTAAATTATCTAAATCCTCCTCGCAGACACTTTGAAAACGCAAAGAAGCGGCCGCGATTTTGTTGACTACCGCTACTCGATATCTACCACAGAATAGATAGCGAGTAGCGTAGCCAATCAGAGAACGACATTCGTGATAGAACGCTAGTAGATTTATATTAATATGTATAAGTATAAATATACTAGTAGATTTATAGTAGAACAATTAGATTATTCGCTCTCGATTTCTATGCATGATAGCTGATTCGGGCTGCGCCCTCATCAGCTATCACGCGATAGAAATCGAGAGCGAATAATCTAATTGTTAACCCTTTGCGCTTTGGGTGCTATTTATTTTACTACATTTTGGGCAATAAATAGTCTGGGACTCTTAGCGTCTTCATAATGGAGTTATTATGAAAATATCTGCTGTTTTGAAATACTAGGGACTCAGGCTTAAGTGTCACGTGATGCACTTGGGTTGCTGTTTTTTATCGAGTGAGTGGAATCGCTTGAATTTAATGCGATTGTCAGTTTTAGAGTGGTTTTCTGAGCCATTTTCCACTGCAGAAGCCCCCATGCTGGTATCATTAAGCTAGAATGTGGGTAGAGGCGAGCCTTTGAAAGAACCCAGAGGTGAGAGGTGGTTTCATGTTGACGGAGATGTCAAAGTTGTTTAAACATGGCCACTCAAATAATGAAGCTGTCTCTCTAGTCGTTCTCCAGTGGATTCCAGGACCTACCAAGGCAAATTGGTCTAGTTTTGACTGCTAAAAAAATCATCGGTGCAATATTTTTCTGGTAGTACTGGGTATCAAAAAACTATGAAATGAGCCGAAGGAGAGTTCTATGCTCGCGGCGTGGTTGAATCTTCCCAGAATTCCTCTCGGCCGTGAACGAGGCAAATTAAGACACACGAGATTGGCTGTCAAAAACAGGCTAAAGCGTGACTGGCAGAAAATGTTGTTGTAAATGTAGAATTTTGGTTTTTGAAGAAAGTTTTGGATTAAAAACTGCACATCAAAAAAGTACAATTTTTGGTGTCATTCTTCGGCCGAAAAATTAGTATTGTGGACTTTGTTGCCAAACGAACAGTGTCATACAGCAGAAATCAGGAGTTTAGGCAATCTCTTAGCTGTGGAAACTAGAAGACACACCTGTTGGTGCAATCCACTTGTTATCATGACTTGGTGATTAAAGCTAAACAAGAAGGAAATCAAAGCAAGAGTGGTGTATTTATGTGGACATATATGTCCAGCTGGTACGTTAAGGGTTAAATAGATTGTGAATAGCGTTTGTCAACAAAATAGCGGCCGCTTCTTCGAGTTTTCGAAGTGTCCGCGAGGAGGATTTTGATAATTTACTTGTTTAGTTTTGAACGACTAGTTGATTTATACTAAAACAATTAAATTATTCACTCGCGATATCTATGTAGCTGATTCGGGTTGCGCCCTCATCAGCTATCATGCGATAGAAAGCGAGAGCTCATAATCTAATTGTTAAGTAGTGAATCTCGATATACTTTGCACTGAATAAGACGTCACTAGTTTCCAATTGTGAGAGATCTTGAAACGAGATTATCTAATGAAAAAGCCAAGATATCTCACAGATGGTATTAAACAAGAAGCAAAACTGAATTAAGAATAGACAAGGAAATACAGTAGAAAGAAATGAGCCTACTCAGACAATGTTGATAACAACGCCTTCGTTCACAAGATTGAAAGGTGAACACCTATATTCTCACGAAAAAGGGATGACTTTTCTAATACGTTACCGTTTTTTCATTTGAAGACTTTTTCAGTTATCTATTTCTTGCTATCGTGCCAAAAATGAAGAAAAACTATCACGTTTAATTTTTTCTGTTTTGAAGAGCATGGGATATAAAGTTATAAGCTTGAGACATAGTGACGTAATTTACCTTGAAATGGCCCCATTCACCGTGCCTGCTGGCCCGACGGGTAGGCGCAGTTTCTGCAGCAAGAAGCGAGTTACGCCCACGGGCCACAGGTAACTCACTCGGCTGCAGCGTATTCCGGTTTTTGTAACGTAAGGCAACTTGTAGTATTAGTACTACCCCCTGGATGGATGTTTGCCACTACTAGTCAATAGTGACTCAAATAACTATTTACCCACCCACCGGGTAACGAGAAACATGGAGCTTAAGAGCTAGTGTCCAACAGTCTATACACGATTCTTCACTATTGTGCCACCACATGAAGCGATTAGAGGGTAGCTTGAGCAATGAGATAAAGGGCACAGTTTGCCGTGATAAATGTGCCAAAAAGCACGAGCAATTAGTACGAACTAGAAGCAGGGGTTGTTTTTTGCCAACCAAGAGAAATGATCACTAACGATGAAATGTCTTGATGTTTCAACAAATCCTGCCAACTTTTACAATAAGAAGCGTGGAAGAGAACATTCCTTTTTTTTTTAGGAATTAGGCGTTAACAGAGAATCACATCAGGCTTTTGGAGTCTGATCGTTACCTCCAAAGAGTTGCTCCTTTTCGTCCGGTTTCGCTTCCGGAGAATCCGGCTTCCTTTTCATAGTTCGACAATTTTTCGGGTTTTACTTTTAACAGTATTTTGACAACTTAACCATATCCCGGTTTCTCTCACTCCTCGGTAATCACAGTAAGGTCACCACACCGAAGAGTTTGGGCTTTGGACTAAATGCAGCTGGGCACCTGCGAATTTTGAGAAGGCAAAGCGATTTTTTGCAATGGGCTATGTGTCTTTTGATAAAGTAATTTGCAGTTTAAAACAAAAAAAAACAGAAAAGATAACTAAATATAAACCAGGAAATTGAAGATAAATGCCACGATGTTTTGAAAGACAATCCCAGCGTTTGAGATATAGCCCCACGTCAGCGCTGGCAATATAAATATTGCATAGAGTCGCCATGTTTAATTGACGTCTTTCTAGGGCGGGTAATTGTGCGCGCTTTTACGTTGATTCTTCTTTTGAAAACTGCTTGACTGATTAAAAATACGGCTGGTTCAGTTTATGGGGAGAATATAGTCAGACAGACTAGCTGGCGTCAAGATCGTGAAAATCGAATTGAGCGCTAAATGGCCCTAATGTGTCCACAACGATGTTCCCTCGTTTGCCAGGGCCTTGATAAACGGTATCATGTATGCACTCCTTGTTGTCTGACTGCATTATCAAACATTAATATTTGGAGATTTCAAAGGGAAATAATAACCAAAGATAAAATCTCATGATGATTCAACAAATGTTTCCCAAGGTAAGTTTCAGACTTCAGCAGAGTGGAGGAAAAAAACCCAAGAAACAGTTGATGATCGCAGACACCGTTTAAGAGGTGAAGTGTGAGAAAACATTTCCAATGGTATAAATAACATTGTTCCATTAAGTCACGCGCGAAAAGGAACCTCATGAAGGCGAAGTCACAGCTTTGGATTCTACAAATGCTAAGCTTTCAGATCATGTATAGGTTGCCGGGGCTTTGTTAGTTTTGTTTTTACCTATACTGAGATGTACATATGTTGCACTCATGCTTCCTATTATTATCATTGTCATCATGCCCTTGGTTAACGCAACAAACCAGCAAGAAATTGTCTTACAAGGCAGTTAGTTTTCATTCCCTTCTCAGCACACTCTTGACCGCTCGTCGTATCTCCCTTATTCGCCAGCAGTACACAAGTGGATTGAAGAAGGAGTTGATATAAACAGCAGTTGTAGAATAGCTATTGGCAATCTTTACTTCTGCTGTGTACCCAATATGAATCATCACTAAACTCGACACACAGAATGGAAGATAGCAAACCAAGAACAAACTGTAAACATAAAGTACCGTCACGGCAGACTTTTTACACTTGAGCACGTTCACCATGTTGGTCCGAAGACTCAGAACGGCCACGTTTTGGTCGTTTATCTGGCGTTGGTGGCTGCGAACGATCTGAAATATCTTGAAAGTACTCGAGGTGATAACAATTAATGTCAGAAGAAACGTTACCAAGGGAAGAAGAATCCAGTTCATATAGCTCAACCAAAACTTTGACACAACACATGTTATGGCAAAGATCCACAGTATAAAAGCAGCTTGAAATACCCGAGGAACAGTGACAATCGTTTGGTATTGTAAATGAAGAGTTAGAGCAAGAAGACGATCAATCAACACAGTAGCTAAAGTGAGCAAAGATACTAACGAAGCTGTGTAGCCAGTTATTTCACTGAAAATTCTCATTATACAGTACGCACTGAAATTTTCAACAAGTTCGGCTATTTTATACGCCACGAAAGATGGCTGACAAATGGCACCCACGAGAAGATCGGGAACAGCCAGGCAGCACAAGAGGATGAAAGACGGCGAATGAAGTTGCTGGGCTTTACGAATTGCATGTAGAATAACCAAATTAGCCACAAATGTCACTGCAGAAAACAGCAAGTTGAAAACAATCGTTAGAATATTTGTGATGAAAAGGGCTTCTGTTTTATCCCAGTTGATGATCAAAATAGAGCAGGTGAAATTGTATGTTTTGTTCCTGACTACAGAAGTCTTCTGTGCGGCCACAAATATCACGGACGGTGCCCTGACAGTCTGCAAGTTCGATGCCGGCCAAGTTTTGCAAGTTTGAATATACTTGTTTTTATGCCGTTGAATTAGGGTAGAACGAATGACTAGAGCTTTCGGGAATGTGAGGCAGCTGTGTATAAAAAGTTATATCGACTTTTATTTTATGCAGTCCATTATGATAATGATTTCGCTCATTGCGGACTGTTTAAATTCAGCTACGTCAGCCTGCCCAGCAGGTAACTCAACAACAAGATGGTTTGGCTCATTGTGGACTATTCTTAGCATTAACATTTTCATCATGTTTACGTATAGCCCAGTAGCTTGTCATTCAAAAACAAACTTGAGTACAAAATAAGTATATTTTCAACAGGGCTCTCAAATTGCCTTCTTCCCACCAACTGAGCCAACCGTGGTTTTAATTTGTTGTTTTCATAACTTGAAGCAATGCAAAAGCGCACAAAAGTATCCGCCCTACGAGAAATAACAATTAAACATGATTATTTGCATTACTAGACTGCGAGTAGTCTCTAATTTCGGCGATGGATTGTGACGCGCGAAACTGTGAGGAGACGCGACGAGACTTGCATTCAAACTATATAAATTGTTAATGTGAAGCTTGTGGGATGTGGCTTCGAGTGACAAGAATACCTCACAAATTAATTTGTCTATATGGGTAAGAGACATTTTGTGAGGCATTCTATGTAAATTATTTTCTCCTTAATTGTTTTCTCGGAAATGCGAGCCTTACATCTAAGTGGGAAAGCAAGCCTTAAAAGATAGTATGAAAACCGATTAAATTAAATTGAGAAATTGAGAACAAACACGCATTTTCAGAGATAATCAAGCAAACGATAATTTTAAAAAGAAATAGGAAGCTCTGTTCTTTAAGTGCACCTAACTCCAAAATATTTCTTTCGCTTAAATAAATCTTTGCACCCGCTCGAGACGCATTGCGCCTTTCTAAACCAAATATTGACTTTTTATAGGCGGTAAAAGTTACGAAATCTATTCCATAATAGCGCCCCGCTGTAGCCAGCCAGAAGCAAGCTTACAATAGTTCGTGCGTGGCTTGGGCAAGTCTAGTTTAATCTCAGAATCTCTTAAATTATACGGTGTACTGCGGACGCTAAATAAATTCTGCAGGTACTTCTTAGAAAGCCCCCTAATTATTTTATAAATTAATATCGCGTTAAGCTTTATCCTTCGTGTGGAGAGATTGACCCAATGGAGCCTATATAAGAGGGAACTGTCGGCAGCCCCATTTTGGAGTTTTTGGAGTTCAGTATCGCTCAGGGTCGCTGAGTTCATCCCAAACAGAGCTGCAATAGTCGAAGTGGGGTAAAATCAACGCTTGGTAGATTTGGAGAGCGGCACTTACGGAGATGAATGGTCTTATTCGTTTAAGGGCGCCTATGGCTGAAGATATCTTCTTACTAATTTCTTCTGTATTATTTGTCCATGGAAGGTGTTCGTCAATAAACAAGCCCAGCGATTTAGCTTCTTTGGCTTTTTTTTTAGCGATTTTCCGTCGATCTTGATATCGATCTGATTATTCGATAGAGCATGTATTCGTTGATTTGACACAATCGTGCCCCAGTCGTGCAATTTGATCAGTCTCCTGCGTGGATCTCCTGTTCCCCGATGTACAATTTCCTGCATTCACAGGGAATCCTTTAAACCACGCAATCATGCTTGCCTAATTACGCGGCAAGCTATCCTTGACCTTAATGCTTTGCCTCTGACAGGTGTTTGACATTCTGAGAAAGAAACCGAGGCGCCGTAACACCCAAACAACTGTCAGCACATCCTTGACTGCTCGTCGTATCTCCCTTATTCGCCAGCAATACACAGGTGGAGGCAACAGGGAATTGATAAAAATAGCAGTTGAAGAGTAGGTATAAGCAATCTTTACTTCTGCTCTGTACCCAATATGAATCATGACTGAAATCAACACACAGATCGAATGGAAGGTAGCAAACCAAGAACAAACCATAAACATAAAGTACCGTCACAGCAGACTTTTTACACTTGATCATGAGCACGTTCACCGTGTTGGTCTGAAGAGACCAAACAAGATGGTTTTTCCTCCTCTCGCTGCTCCTTATTAAAAGATAGCAATATAAAACATGCTGAGAGGAGTCTTTTTCGGTCACAAGCACACACGGGATATTAAATTTTAAATTATCGTGCAGCTCTCAGCTGCTGAAGTCACGCGTCCACAGAACTACGTCCTAAAATTGGTCAATTTTCACGAACTCCACACCAGAGAGATCAGCCAGCCCAACTACCCCCTCCCGACCAATACACCCAATCGTAAGTTTAATTGAAATTGTTTCAGGTCATAACACGAAGCAACGCCGGTGGAGCGCGAAACTACTCGTCCTCTCAAAAAAACATCAGTTAAACATGATAACTCTATACGACATCGATACTGTCTGCGCTGTTGAGGAGCTACGATTGAAACGGTTGTGTTTGATTTCAAAACATTTTGTTTCAAGTTTTAAATTGCAAATTACTTTATCAAAAGCCACCCCATAACACAACGATCACAGAAACCAGTTTGGCTCCTTCTGAGCACCCCGAAATTGCTGGGTGCTCAGCTGGATTTAATCGAGAGGTCTTTAAAACGCTTCGCTGGCCAGATCCTACACTGATCTCGAAAGATGGAGGGAACACGGTATACCGTTAAATTGACGGTTTTTCGGGGCATGGCTTCTTACTCGTGTTTTTAGAATTAAGGCGTCTCTTCCAGAAAGGTAATTCTGCTGTACTTTTTAATAACCATCGCTCTTGGCATTGTCACACTTTGTAATGAAATAGCTGTCGCACGTTGTAATTATTGGCTGTTACACTTCGTATTAAGATAAGCTGCCGCACTTTAAGAGTTCGGCGGCATTTATTACAAAGAGCGGCGGATATTCTATTACAAAGAGATAGTAGCTCATTGGTTTGTCCACGTATTATCTCAAAAAACATTTAGTTTAACGATGTTAATTACACAGTGACAATCAGTTATTACAAAATGCGACAATTATCTTATCGCAAAGTGCGACAAGTGTTATTTACAAAAGGGTTATTGGCATTAAAAAGTGCGAGAGAGCAAATATGTTGTGACGGAACAGCGATAACCATATTTCTTCTTTAAAGATGAATAAAACACTTTGTTCTCCCCGTTGCACTTTGTAATAGCGGAGCTCCGGCGGCCCGAAGGGCTGCCAAGCGGAGCACCATTAGTAAGAAAATATGGTAACCCATCTGTTCGAGAAAATTTGGTTTTGGTTACCGTACGTACGTGCCTACGTACGTACGTGCGCCGATTCATGTATGCGCTGTGAAATGTCCTATAGTAACAATAATAGTAGCAATTGCATAAATTGCGTTCACAACTGCGAGGATCATTCTTCATTTGATTTCATTTCCGCAGTTCATATATGATTCATTTCATATATCATTCACACTCATTTCTTTCACGGGAACATATGAACCCACAATTGACCTGCTCCCAACCTCAGTGGCTTCATAGCTCAGTTGGTTAGAGCATCGCACCGGTAAATCGCGAGGTCACGGGTTCAAACTCCGTAGAAGTTCTGAATTTTTTTCAAGCTTCTTTTCGCAATTGCATAAATTGCGTTCACAACTGCGAGGATCATTCTTCATTTGAATAATAGTAGTAATAATAATAATAATCCAACATGGCAGCCATACTCCAGTTGACCACCTAGTTTACAGTATACATCTTTAATATTAGACATCCTCGGACATCCATGTTATGGTCAATTGACAGCAGTCAAAACAAGGCATCCGCTGACCAGTATCAAGTGACCATATCGCAGACTTAAGTTTGAAGCTCATCGAGGTCAGCTGTTTTTTTAAGTTGACTGCTGACCAGGTACTGGCTTTCGATTGGATCGCAGGCTCAAGCCAGGTGTGGGACACCCAAACCAAAACGAGGCTTAATTTTCGCGCGCTTTCTGCGGCTCGAAATTTCACATTCAGTTGGTTTCTTCATTTTGAGCAAAACAACGTCATCTTCTTTCGAAGTTCTTCGCGTAAAAGGCATAAAAATCAGGAACTAGTTTAAAGATAAACAAAAAATTATGTCCCAAACATAATTGCATTTTTGCGTCGGGATACCTGTTGTTATCAAGCACTGGCTGCGTGAACTGGGTACTAGGTAACATGTGATCGAGCATTGCTTTATAGTACGTTGCGCGAATACGAGGGCCCCTTTCTACCTCTAAACCATCGTGTGGCAAGTTATCTGTTCAAACACCACCTTTTCCGAAGAGACATTCAATTACTTAATTTTTTCCATGTCACGTCACGATCTGATTAGTTTGTTAAGCGTGGCGTGACTTTTTATTGTTATATTAATAAATACGTCACAATAGTGGCCAATTTTATCCAGCCATATGAGTACATTGTCTCTTCGTAAAACTAGTGCGACCCGGAGCTAATTACCCCTCGACTACCTAAGTTCGCGAGATTAGTAAATCCGCAATATATTACTTTCGGAAAGGTATCGTGATGTAAAAAGGGGATTAGTTTCTAAAGAAACTGTGGTGCTGCGTCGGTGGGGAAGTGAGACACGAAAATTTGGTTTATCAACGGAGTTGATAATGTAAATTGACCACCGTACAGGGATTCGATTAGCTGACGTTTCGAGCGTTAGCTAGCTAGGGCTAACGCTCGAAACGTCAGCTAATCGAATCCCTGTACGGTGGTCAATTTACATTATCAACTCCGTTGATAAACCAAATTTTTTAGTTTAAAGATACTCCGGAAGGTTAATTTCCAAGTGATAAAACTGAAAAGAAAAAGATTTTTCTTAGGAAAAGCTTAAAACTTGGATCCACTTGCATGGCGCTCGGATTGTGTGGTTGAAAAACAAAATGATTCAACGCTTCAAGGGCTTTCACTTTACCGCGACATCTTGCAGCTCACTAAGAAATGTCACTAAACAGTTAACCGGCATTAATGGAAGGAACGAGTAGCTCAAACTTAGTGGAAGAAGTTCTTCCTTTGGACAAACCGCTTGCTATTTTTTGGATATTCGTATTTTTACTAAAGTGAATACGTATTTTCAAGAACCTCTAAGTCACAGGTGAATTAAATAAAATGAAGCTTAACATTTGGTTTAATCGTTCTTACTTTTCTTGGATGAGGAATGAAACTTGTATTTTTCTTCGACTGGACATAAATAACCATCATCTCTACTCCTTTTGGACGCAAAGAAGTAGCTGAATTGTTGGGTTATTTTGCTGTTATGCTTGCAAGCAATCGCGAACGAATGTTTTGAGACTTTTTACTCCGCTTGGCTGACTGTTTTTCGACGTCTGTGCCTCAACAACGTTAAGAAACTTTTGCCCTTTTCTTATTAACACGTAATCGCAATGAGTCCTCGTAAAAAAAGGATTAAAGCCCCGGCTAAACGGTCAAATATTTTCATCCAACATCGTTTTTGTCAAACATATAACGTTGGGTGGCTAAACGCACAAACAATGTTTGACCAAACAGTGGACAGAGTGAGTCCATAGAACGATTTTTTTGCGTATTATCGCTGAAATTTCGACGTTATTTGGTTCATTTGGTTGCATGCTTTGTTGGTTGGGGTGGCTAAATGATCAAACATTTGTTCGTAACGCAAAATGTTGGATGAAAATATTTGATATAGACCAAACATGGTAATCCATTTAAATGCAGTGTTGAGAGATGTGGCTAAACGGTCAAACATGCTCTCGTCCAACACGATGTTGGATGAAAGGTTTGATCGTTTTTTGTTTGTTTGAATTTGTTTTCGTACAAACATACGCGTCGTATATTGTTTTCTTGTAATGTTTTAACGTTATTGAGGTTTTTGCACCGCGGTCAATTCCTGTTGACTGCTCAGTCTAAAACATAAAATATTGGCGCAAGGAAAGCCATGCGAAGTTGTTCAATACCAGTACAAAAAAAATTATAATCGTGGAGGTCCGCTTTTAGGCTTGGCTAAATCTATATATTAACACTCGTCGCACTTTGCAAATAAAATACCTGTTGCATTATGAAATAAATGCCGTCGCACGTTGTGACGAACATCGCAAGAACAATATGGATAGCCCATGGCCATTCCACTAGAACTACTATCCGTAGTATCTCTTTGGAAGTGGGCAGGAATTGGCCATTTCCGGATTACCTTTGGCCTCTTTTTCAAAGCGAGGCCTGGTGCACAGCCATTCGTATGAAAATTAGTTTAATTTGCATGTGATAATAGAGATGAGCACCAGGACTCGCTTTGAATAAGAGGCCTAAGGTGATTCGGAGATGGCCTATTCTAGGGTTCCATGCCTTGCAAACAACTGCCTCTTTCATCCTATTTAGTATCCTGGGCTTTTGGTATTATCATTTCCGAGCGTTGACGATGTTCGTTTCGATTTACTCATGTTTCGAGCCGCGAGGCGTCTCTTCGAGAAAGGCAAGATAACGGCGTTTATTTCCAGGCTTCAAATAAAATCTTGGAATTTAATATAAACTTTAATATAAAATTTGCGTAATGAATTTAATTTTCACGCAATGTTTAGGTCTGTTCTTTTCCTGTCATCTTCTCAGTTAAGTTAATCTACTGAAAGGAAATTACAGGTATAACTTTTTGTCATAAAATAACGATGGCGATGTTCCATTTGCAAGCTCGGTTAACTTGCAAAATCAGTTTCTAAAAAATGACTCGATTCAGGCAAATGAGGAGTTTAAAGTTAAAATTTGGAAAGTGTCTTGTTGGTTGGTAAACCCGAAATTAAAGTATGACAGCCAGTTATTACAATTCGCGACAGTCCAAAGAGCGAAGGAAATTCGTTTACCTTCTTACCGTCCAAGAAGGTACATTCAAACTTGGAAAAGTTGACAATGCACTGGCAGACTTCTGTGGTCATAAGCAGAACACAATACCTGACCTGCTCTTTTTTGGCTATCAACTAGGATAAAACAGAAGTTGTTTTCATCACAAATATCCTATAGGGTGATATTCTTATACGTGTGTCCTCAACTCGCTGTTTTGTGTTCTATTGTTTGTGAGAATGTCAACCTTGCAAGGAATTAAAGGTAATTCGGCAAGCAGGATAGCAACAAATTGTACATTGGGAAGGCAGGGAGATCCATGTAGGAGAGGACTAAGGAGCAAGACTGGGATATCCGACATGCCCGTACCCAAACCTTCTCCTTTTCTGAACACGCCCACGAGACCGGCCAAAGTATAAAGCTTATTGATAGAGACCCTCACTGGTGCACTCGAAGGATCAAGAAAGATATCCTCATAGGAATACACCCTAACAACTTCAACAGGGACAGTAGAATCGAAACTCCCGATGCGTGGATGCCTACTATCAAGATCACATCATGGGAACAGTTCAGCAGCGGACTGCCGAGGAAACAACTTCTTTCCGAAGTAAGGAGATCGCGATTCCCTAATCACAGCCGACCTACGTGATATAAACGGGGCGAGTAACCAGTCGACGGCCCGCATCGACTGATGAAGGCCTACAGTAAGCAGTCGAAAAGTCGCGATCTACATCTCAAGTGACTACATCGTGAGACAAACGATAACACTCTATTATTCTTGCCCATACTACGACAAAGCGCGCACAGCCGGTAAAAAGCAACCAATTGAAAGAAGATACCTCCAAAAATTGAAGATAACTGTGTCAAACTGTTTTGAAGGCCAACAAAAATCTTTCAGATACATCCCCTCATCAGGGCTGGTAATATTAATTTCGTATAGCTTAATTATGTTTAATTGATGTTTTCCCCGGGGTTGGTAATTTTGCTCACTTTGTTTTGCCACAAGTTATAAAAACAGCTTAAAATAAAACTGCGATTGTCTCAGTCGGAGGGAAGAAGGCGATTGGTCAGGCTGGCGTAAATTTTAGAATCATGTTGAGATTAACTGTCGCTTTGAAACGGCCGCAAATCTTGAGCACATTATTATTTTAAAACGCTGGTGTTTGAAGTTAAAGTTTTTCTTTTCAAGGAAAGAGCTTCAGGACCATATTGATGTACTTAGTAAGAAGGCATGACTTAACTTTTCTTTGCCCTCCATTTGCCGATTGTTCATCGCGCGGCTCCCCGTTTACTTTTTCCGTGTGCGCCTCTGACCGAAAAATACTTTTTTTTATTCCGTTAGCCTACTTTATTGCTAATTTTTAATTAGGAGCAGCGAAATGAGGAAACACATCTTGTCCTTATATGACATGCTGAGCATAAAAAAGTGCAAATCTGGCTTAATTTAAACAGCGAAAAACCATAATTAATATGCACTTCATAAATACCTTTTTACACCCAGCTGCCTCATACTCCATGCTTCTTGCCTTCATAGCACGGGAGGAATATTTTTGTAATATCTTTGGGGGATGACGTTTCGGAACTACTATCCTTTCATCATACAACCCAAACAAGCATTGAAGTTAAATGTCAAGGTGCATTGAAAGTTAAGACAAAAGTTTCAGCCATAGCCCCTCATTACCGCTAGGAATGGAATGGAATGGTCTATTTCAAAATCACATTGCAGCTCAAGGGCTGAATTAAGAAATTTTACAATAAAAGTTTACAAATCTAAAAATTCACAAGCATACTATATAAAATTATCAATAATACTTTAATTCGAAAAACAAATCTAAAATAGTGATCGGTCTTTTGAAAAATCTATAAAAACATTCTGGAATTAGCGGTGGGTCATTGCGTAAACAAACGAGTTATTTGGTCTGTTTGTTTTTACACAAGGCAAGGCAAAAGGACGATGATTTCTCAGTTTGTACTTGACGTTGTTCAATGGTGGTAGTAAGCTGTTTAGTTCGTCAAAACAGTCTACTGCATAACAGACTATTGTGCATAGCTATAGGCGTTATGCCCCAAAAATGCAAGCACAGTTGTAGCTCAAGCTGGGCAAGATTATCGAAAGCGCCCTTTTTTCGATGCGCACGAGCTCATTTTTTAAGTACTGCGGCAACGCATTGTAGAAAACTGGAAGGCGTAGTCTACAGAAGATCGAACGCACAATTTGTAGAACAGAACTAACTCTGAAGGGGATAATTGAGCTCTTTTAAGCTGGACTAGAAAATATATTTTTTTGCTAGCTTTCTTGACTACCTCGTTCACATGGGCGTTCCAGGTCAGGTTGTCACTTATTGTTAACCCTAATAACTTCGCATTCTTGACCACTTCAAGTTCTTTGCCATCGATGGTTATGGCATCACATTGCTCAGGTTTATGAGTGAACGAAATTCTAATTTCTTTGCACTTATCGCGGTTAAGGACAACCCTATTTTCGTCAGACCACTCGATTATTTGATCGGTCAAATCCTGAGCGTTGCTAGCATTTCCCTTCGGAACTATCTCCGAGGCTGTAGTATCATCGACAAATTTCCATAAATATGGTGAATTAATATCTAGATCGTTGATAAATAGGATGAATAACCAAGGGCCCAATTTGGTGCCCTGCGGTACCCCGGAGGGGACTGGTCCCCATTCGGAGTAAGAGCCCTTAACTTAATCCGTTGGAATCGGTTCGAAGGGAAATCTATAATCCAATTTACAACACTACGGGGAATATCTAACCTACATAGCTTGTTAATCAGAATACTATGATCAATAAAATCGAACGCTTTACGGTAGTCAAACAACATAATTCTCACTGTTGCCCCGTTTCCGTCAGTCCCAAGAGCTCAAGCATGTAGCATGCTTATAAGAGCTATGGTGGTAGATGACTTTGGTATAGCCCCTTACTGACTTTCGTCGATTACATCCGGCACAGCTGGCTTAACAAAGTTCTCCACTACGAATCCTCAGCCACCTTTGAGACACATGGTGTTAGTGATACTGGTCTCAAGTCGTTGTTTAGGTCAAGCACCGGTTTTTGTTTTTGGTAAGGGTGTGACATCACCCATCTTCCAGATGTCAGGCAATCGCTGCTCTTGATACGAGGCATTGAGGACTTGTGCGATGGGGAAGGCCAAGATATCCGAGTATTCCTCTAAAAGCCAATTGGGTATGTTGTCAGGTCCGGACACCTTTTCGTGCTTGGAGATTAGACAGCACCTTTAGCACGTGTTCCTCGGTAACACTTAAGAACTCGGGCTCATCCTCCAGGGGGAGGCGCGCAAGTGGCTCTTGTAATCTGTACGCGTCCAACGGTTCAAGAAAGGCAGAGTTGATGGTGTTAGCTTGCTCTGGTATGGAGAGATCAGAAAAATTATCAACGTTTATTAGATTAACCACGTCGCCACTCGTCGTCTTAGCGCCACTAAGCCGCATTACCTCGTCCCATCACTTCTTAGGGTTTTCGCCCTTCAGCTGTTGCACTTTCGATTCGTAATACCGGCGTCGGCAAGCTTTCCTCTCCCTGTTAACCAGGTTCCTAAAGAACTTGAATTGGACTGACTCGGGGCCGTGTGTATTGAAGGCCTTTTGCCTCTTGAGGATAAGGGATTTTACTCTCCGTGTCATCCATGGTGCGTCAGCGGTACAAACACGATACTGATTCTCTGGCATTAAGATGTCAAGTCCAGTATTCACCATATCAGAAAATGTATGCCACATCTCCTCACAGCTCACCAGTGGGTCGTAAAATAAGGGCCAATCAGTGAGGTTCAGATATCTTCCCATAGCAGCTTTAGAACTGGCCCGCAGGTCCCGCTAAATGATGGTTTTCTTTGTTTTATTATTACGCTTCCCGTCTAACGCAGTCGCCACCACCGTATTGTGGTCAGACAGTCCAAATGGTAGCAATGATTAATACCATATGGACTTATCATGCGCTCTTCCTTTTTGCTTCGTACGTAATGGTAATAGGACTGAGTGGAGTCCAATTCGGTCTGTAATTGTACGAGTGATAACCAAATCGGACGACCGCGTAGCGGGAGTCCGATTTGTTTATCACGAGTATGATTACAGACCAAATTGGACGACACGAAGTCTTATTACCAATTAATCATAAAAATTACAATTTCCGAGAAAAGAAGAAGAGGCAAATTATAAAAGGGAGAGAAATTTTGTATTAAAAGATTGACAAAGGAAGCGTAAATTGTTTAATGTCGCTCTGAAATTGACTACAATCAAAATGTATGGTGATTGAAACCAATGTTGTGATTGGTTGATTTACAACTTTGAATGTGATTGGTTGATTTAAAATACTACTTTGAATGTGATTGGCTTATTGAACTGTCCGATAACAAACTGTCCAATAACAAACTGTCCGATAACAATTTGGCACGTGAATTAGTTGAAAATGGGGGATTTTAAAACCGATCACAATAGAAGAAATTGTAATTTTTATGATTAATGTTATACACTGTAAAGGTTGGCTCAGTCGGTAGGTTGGTGGTAATAAGGCATTTGGCGAGATTAGGGTCAAAAGCCTTAAAATGATCAATTTTAGAGCCCTGTTTAGATTAGCTTGGCTTTGAGCTAGCCGAAAGTTTTCAACGTATCTTTATGTTAAGATGCTTTTACTTTATTTTGAGTTTCTGCAAGTGGACGCAATTTAAACAAGCGAATTTCCTGTGTCCGTGAAAAAAAGACAGTCTGACACAAAAAAAGACAGTCCATTTTATTGCCATAGGAGGACCGAAATGAGAAAAAACCACCTGCCCATATTTCTTTAAATTTGATGATTGTGTAGAAACCTCCAATCATTCGTTCCACATTTCAGACGCTGAACTTAGTCCAAAAAGACTATTCAAACTTGCAAACCTCGACACTGCATTGAGTCAGATTCTGGCAACGTTTCCAATATTTATTGACCGCAGACTTCCGTTAGCGTGAACAAAACACATAATTTAACTTGCTTCTTTTTTACTATCATTTGGGACAAAACATAAGACGTTTTCATCACAAATATTCTAATATGTGTTATTAACTCGCTGTTTTCTGTACTTACGTATACGTTTGTGAGTAATTTTATTATTCTACATGCGATTCGTAAAGCACAGGACCTTCATTCGTCATCTTTTATCCTTCTGTGTTGCCTGGCTGTTCCCGATATTCTTGTGGGTGCCATTTGTCAGCCATCTTTCGTGGCGTTTCCATAGCCGAACTTGTGTATAATTTCGGTGCGTACTGCACACTGAGAATGATGTTCGCTGACATATCCAGCTACATCACTGCTGGTGTCTCTATGATGACTTTAGCTGCCGTATCGATTCATCGTCTTCTTGCTGTAACCCTTCATTTACAATATCGAACGATTGTCACTGTTCCTCGTGTATTTCAAGCTGGTGTTATTCTCTGGATTTTTGCCATAACTTATGTTTTGCCTAGGATCTGGATAAGGCACGCAAACTGGATACCTCTGCTTTTGGTTATTTTCCTTCTAACATTACTGAGTATCACTTTAACTACTTCCAAAATGTTTCAGATCGCCCGAAGACACAAACGCCAGATAAACCACCAAACCATGGCCGCCCTGAGTCTGCAGACCAACACGGTGAACGTGCTCAAGTGTAGAAAATCAGCTGTGACTGTATTGGATACACAAAAGAAATCAGGATCGCTTACGACTACACTTCAACTGCTGTTTTCATGAACTCCTTCTTGAATCCACTCCTGTACTGCTGGCGAATAAGAGAGATACGACGAGCTGTGAAGAATGTGTTGAGAAGACAATGAAAACAGATATGATTATACTAACTTCCCCAATAACATAATTACTTGCGGGGTTGCCGGAGGAACCAACTTTTGTTTGTGATAATGATAATGATAATGATGATGATTATATTGATAATGATGATTATATTGATATTGATGATGTTAATAACATTGACATTGAAATGGACATTGATAATGAGAACTACAACGAGAATGACATAGGAAATGACAATGATGTCTGTTATTGATAATCGCAATGATAAAGTTGTTGCATTCGACGTTGGAAGACAGCGTGTTAATCTTGGGTGCCCTGTGATACTAAGTGGTAAGAATTTTTGTCCTTCGTGTTCCATTTCTGCGTTATCTTGCCTTACGTCATAAATAATATCGTGGGTTTATTCGCGTGGTCTAGTGAAGTTCGATGTTTGACTCAACAGGCGAAGTTAACTAATCTGGGTCGACTCAAACGTTTAAGTACGGCTCATGTAAAGTAGGGTGTTTGACACTGGCTTTGCAGACCAAAAATAATTTTTTAAAACTGATTTTCAAGAGAAATGAACCACGGTAAGCAGCCGGACTTGGTGGTGCCACCGCGTGACAAGAACATCAAGTACTGTTTGTGTCATACAACATAGAGCAAAGTCAACCAACGTTGGCGTCGTTTACATAATTGCCCTTACCTGTTGAAGGAAAAATAAGGTGCCCTAGAGGAAAATAAGTGCTTTTGTGAAATTGGATGAACACATCTTGTATCGATCATATTGGCTGAGTCTGAAAATTTTAACACTGATTTCCTTCAAATAAGAACCGAATCCTTGTTTACACTTTAACATTGTTTTCCCGTCTCAAGATCTGAAATGTTACCGAATCACAGCTATACGCCAGCCGACAAGGAAGCACACAACCGATCACAACCCTGTCACCTCAAAAACCAACACTTCTAAATTCTAATTCGATCCGAAAAGCTCGAACATTTAGTACATGAGCCCCCGGCTCGGGAGATTGGGCAACCACTCCTCACGCTATCGAGCTTAAATAAATTGATTTGATTTTGATTTTATCACCTCATATTACAAACCTGTAATCGATTTCAGTATTATCAGATCAGACTACCGCAGCAATGGATACTCGGACGCATTTCTGATCTTCGATTACTACTAGTTGGTAATAACAATGATATGGATTTTGAGAATGATAATGATAATAATTTATTTTGATGGTGTATATCAAATTGTGGTCATAATAGGTAGGTAGGTAGCCTTTATTTAAACACGGTACGTTTTAAAGCGAAAAAGGTTGTGGGGTCGTGTGTAAGATAAATAAATAAAGACATAATAACAATATAAGAATTAAGCTATAAAATTAATTACAACTAGCCTAACAAGCCTTACAAGTGTCATAATACAACTTAATATGAACTTGAAAACTGCAAAAACCGTGAACGAAGATCCTGCTTGCTTGTACATTGTCCAGATTTCACAGGAGATCTAATCAACCAAACTTGAAAAATAGACGATTAGAAGTCCAAAGACTACTGCAAGGTTGATACAACTTAATATATTTGAGAACAATATTTCGGCTGGCCAAACCAGCCTTCTTCAGGTTTAGATGTTACTAAAATTTATAAAAATGAAATAACAATATTATATCTTGGAGGATGTCTCAAAGATAAATTCAACGAACATAGACGCCCAGTCGACAAAACTAACATTAAATCCAAACCTACCACTGTTTCCAAACATTTTCTCTCAAATCCTAACCACTGCCACACTGATATGAAGCTTATCCCACTTGAACTAATCCACTCCTCACGTGATTCAATCAGAAAAGCCAGAGAGTCATTTCTTATAGATTTCGCGGGGACTTTAGAGCCCCATGGTTTAAATAGACGTGATGAATTTTAATTAAGAAAGGCTAATCTTGTTTTACTTTATTTAATTAATAAATATTTTTTTAATTGTTTTTTGCATTATCGTGTAAACATCATTTCCGCCCCTCCCAATGATTGCGACATCCTCCAAGATATAATATTGTTATTTCATTTTTATAATTTAGTAACATCTAAACCTGAAGAAGGCTGGTTTGGCCAGCCGAAATATTGTTCTCAAATATATGACGTTGTATCAACCTTGCAGTAGTCTTTGGCCTTCTAATCGTCAACTTAATATGAGACGGAGACTTGAGACGGAGACTACGTTGAATTTAAGATCTTTAAGGTAATTTCTCGTTTTCATCGATGGTTTAGTTCATTTTGCTTTAACTGTACGTAGAAACTCCACGTTCATTGAAAAACTAACGGTGTTCCATAAGATAGAACCTCTATATGTGAGTGAGTTCTTCATGTATCTAGTACATATTAATTTTGGGTCCAATTAACGTTTACTTTAAATGTGCGTGCATGCCGGGATAGCAATTCATGCAGCTCATCGCTATATGCATCGTTATGTGATAAACCGAGTAAGGATGTTAGCAGGTTATTTTGGCACTTGTCCGAGAAACTGCTCACATCAAGATCGTACCAGTTAAAAGAATGAAGGGCGTCATTTTTTTCTGGTCATTACAAGAAAATATACTTTCAATAATGCATTACATTCATTTTCACGAATTGTCGTGCATTTTTGTTGTCTTCATATTCATTAAGGGTACCGTGTACCTGTTTCTAATCTAAGGGCTGTAGCGGCTCCTGATTACAGCCTATTTACCATAAACCCTCCATCAAATTAGAGCTAATTGTATTTAGAGAATTTGATAATCTGGAATCCACAAGATAAAAAAACGTGTTGGGGTTTTCCTTTATTTAATTTCGTGCAAATAGAGCATTTTCAAATTCTCTAGAAAAAATACGGAGGGAACGCACGGAAATGGCTCTTAGTGAAAAAATTTTTTTGAATTATCTAATTCTGAAGATAAGTTAATCT
Organism: Pachyseris speciosa; assembly: GCA_016490735.1. Taxonomy (NCBI): domain Eukaryota; kingdom Metazoa; phylum Cnidaria; class Anthozoa; order Scleractinia; family Pachyseridae; genus Pachyseris; species Pachyseris speciosa. The sequence continues at coordinate 392,589 of JAEMWC010000375.1, forward strand.
AGCGACTGTCCAAATTTGATCGAAATCGAACAAATGGCCATTGAGTTGTAACTCTCGGAAGTGTACCCTTCAAGACAAAAATAAACTTTGAGAAAACAGCTCTTGAAAAAAATCTTCACTACACAGACAAACATCGCCCCCAAACACCTCTACCGATGATCGCCAATCAATTTACGTCGCCAACTTTTCTTCCGGTCACCTCGTGCTCACAAGTTCGTCATATTGTCGCATATTCTTTGCATAAGTTTACCTGACCCTTGGTCCTTACCGAAAAATTAAAAACGCACAACCTCCATCATGAAGCAAAGCAACTTTTTCGCATAATAATAATAATAATAATATTTTTAATAATAACAATAATGACTTTATTTCTACTTCAAAATATTTACAGTAATTACAGGAGGTATGATAAAAATATATTTACATGTATCCTTAATTTATTATAGCGTGGACTTTCCCTGGATAAAATATTGATAATTTCAACTGAAAAGTGAATTAAACACAGGGATATTAAAATGATGGCACAAACATATGGTTAAGATAGAGTTAATATAAAATTGCTTTTGTTAATAGTTGTGAATGTGACAAAGAGACATACATATATATAGCGGTATATTTGTATAAAAAAATGAGTCAAACTAAAACAAGTCTAAAATATCATATTATGTATAACAATAATGCCGACTACAAAAAAGCTACTAAAAACTTCTCAGCTCAGTATTCCTGGCTTTGCTTAGAGTCCCCCAGAAATAGCGCTCTCTGAAAAATATTAGCGTGCCTTTTTTCAATATCCAAGTCAATGTCCGACAACTCTAAATTAACTCTTCTGGAAAATCGCGAGCCTCTTAAGCAAAATAATGCTGATCTTAGCAGCGCAAAGGACACTCTTGCCCTGATCCATGACATGGTAGTCGCATAGCTTTCGCCCTTCTTTGTAGCAACTAGCTCAGCAAGCCTACTATGGTATCGTTCACATTCCACTGCCATTCCACCTGTCGTGCTGAAAACTAATGGCGTGAATGTAGCTTGCTCTACTTCTAACACTCGACTAGCGTACTGACGCTTCTTCTCTGCTTCGTGCTGCCTGAATATCTGGTCTGGATCCATATCTCTACAGGAGGCTGCATTTGGATGACAAACTCTCACATCAAAAAAAGCCGACCTCTGCCTCTCCAAGAAACCCCTCGCAACTATAGCCAGTCGTGCATCAGGGGCGGTGTTCGCTCCGTATTCAACTCTTCTCCTGTGATGTCTTGCAAAACTGGTTCGATTTCAACACCATTGAAAACCATGCGAAGCAGTTCCGCCTCCAAATCCCTCAGTTCATTATGGCGTTGGATGATAAATCCGTCCCGTTTGCATATCATAGCATGATCCACATTGAAGATGTCCCCGGAAACACAGACAGAGGGTGTATCAGTAACTTCCCAGTCGTACCTGTGTTTCACAGCGTCTCGAAACTCACTCTTGTTTAAATCAAAATTCATGTCTTTAATTGGCAAAACAGTAAGCCAGCTAGAAGCACCTTTCTAGGTGGCAAGGTCCACAGCTCTCAATTTTTTTTCAGAAATCGAGCCCTTCACCTTATCAAGTTTTTCCTTCATCAGTTGCACAGCGATTATTTCACTTTCATCTGGTGGCTCATGCGCCTGTGATTCTATTTGTTGGGCTAATGGACCAGAGATATTAGCTGATGCTACTTACTCTAAGGCTGCTACTTGACTCGGATTTATTAGGCCCATGCCTCCCATTCTCACTGGCAGGGCCAGCAGCTCGCGTTCAGCTTGTGTACATTTGTGACCTGTAAGGGACGGTATTAGGGCATCAGCTATTGCACGCTCCAGAGGTGCGAGTAGATCTTCTATGTCAGGTAGACTTTTGAGAAAGTACGTCCAGTGGTGTTTTAATCCAAAGGTGAATGCTGCGTAGCAAGCCTGAGGCTGCGACAGAGCAAACTCACCCAATTTTGTCACCTGCCCCACCCATTCCTCGACTTTATCGTTGACGTACTGCTCAAGATAGGTTCTAGAGCCCAGCGCCGCACCTAGGTGCTTCCGTCCTTCCGTCGTGATGTTAATTGCTGTTCCTTCAAAGATGCTCCTAGCGGTCTCCCCCGTATCAGGTTTCGTAACAAGCCAGCACTTTCCAGCATTAGGATAGTATCCTAAGTCCGGTCCGGCCATTGTCAGCTCATCCCATCACACTCTGATGTTCTGTAGCGATCCACACCCTGTCGCATCATCTGCAAACCAGCATTGTTTAGCTTGACAAACTGCCTGTAAACGAGAGATGAGCGGTTGTAGACTGAGGGCATACATGCACATTGCTAAGGGATCGCCTTGAGTAGTACCCTCTGCGGAAATGAGCTCTTTATCCCCCGTCACAAAACGTCGTGCTGGTACTCGGTAGGTATTGATTGCAAATGTAGCCAGCGCTGGAAAAAGAACCCTGATGTTGTGATTTAGTGTGTTGACGGCATTTGACCCATCCACAAGCAGAATCGAATCGGTTTCCTCTTGTTGGAATAAGCTGTTCATTGCGTGCACTTCTGCCTCACTCCCGGATTTGTGTCCATCGCAGACCTGAAGCGAACCACTCGACTCTAGTATATCTTGTTTCATCACCTTTGTCACGCATTTTCCAATAATAATAATAATAATAATAATAATAATAATAACTTTATTTAAGTCTCAAATCTATTTAGCCGAGCACGGATGCTCTACTAATTGGGGAGACTAAATCAAATGAACTCTAAATAAATCAAATCAAATGTTGTTTTTTGGGGAGAGGGGAAAACCGGAGTACCCAGAGAAAAACCTCTCGGAGCAGAGTAGAGAACCAACAAAATCAGCCCACTTATGAAGCCGAGTCCGGGAATCGAACCCGGGCCACATTGGTGGAAGGCGAACGTTCTCACCACTCCCGGTTGGCTGCATTCGCGTCAACATTCTGTCAACTTTTACGTCCGGTGCAACTAGGTTTTTTCCCAATTTCTCGGAGCGTGTTCACTCGAAGGATCAAAGTAAAAAGTTCATTTTTATGGAAAAACCTACCTGCAGGCTATGCATCAACGTGTACTTGTTCTTGTCTCCCCAGGGTACTTCTCCTTAGTTAAACAAGGGCAGTACAAGGCTGTCATAATAATTGAGTTAAACAAATCGGGGGAAAAGATACCTTATCCTGATTGTCTCTTGAAAATGCGTGCTATCCTCAATTTTTCTCTTAGATTTTAATATGTAGTCTTTCCTTAGATCCTCTCAACTTACCGGAACGTTTAAAGGGCATGTAATCCCCCAAACCGTATTGTTTCTGTTACCACAGTTAATGAGTACACACTTCTAGCATACCGAAATTGCTGTTCTTTTTTTGCAAGCGAGCGTGTTTAACGTAGAAAATCCTGCTCGAAGTTCGAAGCTCATGCCATTTTGATTGCGCAATCTTTACCCGTGACGTCACCGGTGGAATCGTTTGCGATCGGAAGTGAAAGTTCTTACGCAACAACCTCTCGAAAGAGGGACGTCTTTTCGTTAATTCAGGCAAATATATTCAATAATTCATTTATTTTAATATGGTAAAGCGCAGTGTAGTTCGCTTTTGTAGTAACTCGAACAAAACCAGGCATTCTACGTCAAAGTTTGTCGATGATTTGAATGTAGGGTTGGTGGAGTAGATTTGTTCAAGTCGAACGAGCCAATTTTGTAGACTGAACCGATCAAACATTCGACAAGTTATAGTGCTCACTTTACCCTGGAGTGCTTTGAGAACCCCTACATGCAAGAAATGAGTTCTAAAAAGAATAGGGGTTTACTCCCAAATGCTCTGTCGCTTTTATTATTCCGTTGGTGAAACATGCAGGACATGTAGCGCCAGCATTTGTATCCGGCATCCGAAGAAAGTGATCAAAACGAAACAATCGCTCTCTCTGGAGTATCTGAAGTTAAGCCGCTCTCTACTCGTTTCAACGACCCAGATATCAAGGCCGAAAATTATGAGGGTGCTTCGTAATACGGAACATTTGTACCTCTGGTCTCTGGCCTTCTACCTCCGTTTCCAAATTTGTTCAATTGAAATACTGAGTCTAGTAAACTGTTGGCATCGGCTGCCACATTCGCGCGTAGAATATAGAAAAAGGAAAAAAAAGCACAGACACAGATACATTAAGAGCGTTCGCACCTAAGTCAAAATAAAATATCAAAGAACAAGAACGAAATAAAAACTGAAACAATTAGGAGTTCGTGTTCTCTTATCTCAGTTTAGATCCTCGTTTCTTTCGGGCTCCAGACGAAGAACTCTACGTGGCTCAAGACGATTGAGACGAGGCCCAACATGCAGAGCAGTTTCTGACGTTTCACTAATTCACCATTCATTTTCGCTGTTCTCATCGGACAGGATCTCCTCTGAACTAGTGCCATCGGCATGAGCCGCCACGGTAATTACAGTGAAATTCTCATTGCGCAATGTTTGTGTTCCCCCGCTGACGTCACAAGCACCCGCTATTGTTTCAACCGGAAGTGAAGCCTTCGGAGAAAATCTCGTTTTTCGCCTTAAATATTTAAAACTGGCCAAAATAAATGGTAAAACATTTTTCACTGTCACATTTTGCGACAAATTAGAAAAAGTCATATATTTGGGTTTACATGCCCTTTAACGAAAATTTTACTGGATTACGTGTGCCCCAACCAAACTTTATGTAGAAAGAAAAAGGTAACATTTTTTCCTGATTATGTCTCCTAAAAACAGCCTCGTCTCAAGGTTGAGGATTATTTCCTGGTATAAGTAGAAGGTCAAATCACAACACCGGGAACTACGTTCCCTACTCTGTTCGATCAGTGTGTGGGTTCTTTTACGTCCCCTTCCAGTTTTACGTGTGGAGGTGAAGGAGACAAGGCCAACGGTTTCACGTCACTGCCCATGATGCCATAATCTGAACTGAGAAAATGTAGAACACACAGCCAGCATGATGTTACCAGTTATTTTACGACCCTGGTTTTTGGTCCGGTCTGGGGTTTGAACCCGCGACCTCCCGTTCAGCAGTCCGGTGCTCTACAGACTGAGCCAACTGAGCGGCGGCAGGAGCCCTGGGGTCCTGGCGGCGATTAGTTGGGTCACAGACATCAATAGACCTTTTAGTTTGTAGATTTTGTTTTCCCATTGTAGACCACGTGATATTACCCTTGAGAACTGTTTCTTTGAAATTTCGCCTTATTCACGTGCATATGTACGCATAATTTAAGACAAAAGGCAAATTCCCTTGGGAAGATCACGTGGTCTACATTAGGGAAACAAAATCGACAAGCTAAAAAGGTCTATTTGAGTACATTGACTGCATTGCCAAAAAATTTTACTTTTGCTCATTCAATAGCGAGGTATCCGGAGAAACTTCATCGATAGTTCCAGGGTCAGGGAGTTGAACATTGATTTACCTGAGATATCACACAGATGGTGTCAAACAAAAAACATAAAAACAATTGAAAACACTGAAGAATTTGCCAACTTAGGCAAAGCTATTAAAAAACATTTTCAGAGCAGGTAAAGTAATCTTTATAGTAGGTAAAACGATAAGGTACTGGGACTGGCCTATCATGACGAAACGTGCAAAAACACACGAGCAATTATTATTAACAAGAAGGTGGGGTTGTTTCTTCCCAATAAGTGTACATATATTTATCTATCAGGCACAGTCTTGATACACAGTATCATGTATGCGCTTGTTAAGTACTATCTCACTGTGTCCCGGCATCAAACACTAAACTCGTGAGATTATTAAAAGGAAACGATGAAAGATTAAATGTCTGTTATGTTTCTTTTATGGAATCCTCGGTAAAAGACTGAGAATGACAACCAATCCTTGCTGCGAGATCGCGGGAAAATTAAACAGGAGGAAATTAAATTTTCAATACGCCGTGATCGACTGATCGTTCGAAGTACAGTACACTTTCATACGCCACGAATGTCCGATATTTTGTCTTAACAGACAAAAAAATCGATTTATTTAGCAACGATCATCCAATAGCATCTCGCCAAAGAAAGTAAGTAATTGACAGCTCTCTAGACTACTCTGAAGTGACTCCGTCCCCTCATGTCTCTCATTTCTTGCCATGACGATCTGTCGGATTTATAACGACCATCGCTTCTTATCTTAAGGTACATTTTGAAAACTCAATAATATCCCTTTTCTCTCAATGGTCCGAGATCACTATGAGATCACGATACCGAAGAGTTTTAAAAATCTCTAGACGAAATGTGGAAAAGTAAAAAAAAAATTCGGACGAACCTATCACACTGGAATTGCTCTGGATCAAAACATGAAATCACTGATAATAGATAGAATTCTCTAGGAAGGTGGCGGTCAAGTTACTGGATACATTCCGAGATAGTTTCGTTATTTTTCCGAGGAGCTGAAGCTTTCTGTAAACACCATTACAAAGACTTGGCGAAAATTTTGTGAGGAACTCTGGATTGACCCTCGAGCTAAAGGAGGTACAAAGTGGAGTAAATTTACAGAACACGATCTAGAACTTAATGCGTTTTTTATGCGATAACTGGTTGAGAAGCAATTCAGACTAGACGTCCATTAATCATTTTCCATGTGTTGGTTTCGTTGGCGTAAACTTAACAGGGGGTTGGCCGCTTCTTCTGCTGAGGGTTTCGCTGTCACAATTGGGCTTCGACAAAACACTGATCACTTATCCATTTTCAAGAAAAAAAAAACAACCACAAAGACAGAAAGAAACGCAAACACTTGGAAGGTGTCGTATTACACAAAAACAACTTAATGCAAATTAGCGATTTTTCTAATTATAGAACTGCCACAAATTTGCATTAAATACGTAACTAACGCAGCGTGCTTTCTATTGTGCATTGACCATTGTTGCGCATGCTCTAAGGAAAGGCGTCTGAACCCGGCGTGAGAAGATTATAGATTTTAACTCTTCAGGGCGGTGATACTTTTGCCTAATTTTTACTTCTTACTTTTTCGAGCCATTTTCCTCCGAAAAAGCCCCCAGGCGAGCGTCATCAATCTAGAATGTGGGTAAAGGCAAGCCTCTGGAAGAAAACATAGTTGGGAGGTGGTTTCATGCTGAGGCGGTTTCATTCTGACTGAGACGCCAAACATGCTTCGTATCTAATATTGCGGTTCACGAGTGAAGTTGTCTCTAACGTCAATTTGTGGACGGTTTCCAGGACCTACCAAGGCAATTTGGGCTACGTTTGACTGGTCAAAAGTTCAATCGATTCCCTATTTTGCTGGTAGCCTTGGGTGGCGCGACAGACGCTTATAAGAAATAAGAAATGGAAGAGTTCTATGCTCGTGATATGGCTTGAACAAGGCAACTCGACATATACGAGACTAGCTCCAATATAATGGCTAAAGCGTAGCCCGAAGAAAAAGTAACAGGAAAATTTACATCCAGATGCCGAGCTCTGGCGTTATAGTTTGCTGTAAATGTAGAATTTTGATATTTGGGCAATGGTTTTGAATTTAAGTTGACCACAAAAATGAGTAATTTTTGGGGTGGTTCTTTGGCCAAAAGACTGGGATTTTGGGCTTTGCTGCCAAACGGACGGTGATATGCTGCTGAATTCGGACATTGTAGCCGGGTTTTCGGGCTTTGATAATTGCAAAACACACCAGTTGTTGCTATTTACACATAATTATGACGTTCTGACAAAAGTTATGTACAAGAAATAAACCATAAGCTGAAGCGAAAGCGGTAATAGTATTTTCCACCCATATATGCGTGGTTATAGGCCGGGATACAAAGGGTTAGATCATCGTTGGCTTGATTATGTCAGAAACATGCGTGGTTTAACAGAAGACAGTTTGTCTCTTTGTCTGGCACTGATTCTGATTACCAAACCGTTTCATGTGGAGTACCACAGGGGTCAGTGCTTGGCCCACTTCTTTTTCTTTTATATATAAATGATATGCCTAAATGCTCCAATACCTTAGAATTTCTCCTTTTTGCTGATGATACAAACTTGTTTCTTAATAATCCTAACATTCTAAATTTAGAAACCAACTTACATGTAGAACTAGAAAAGGTGAGCCAGTGTTTATATGCTAACAAATTATCTTGAAATATTGGAAAAACTAGCTTTGTGGTATTCCACTCTCCGCGAAGAAGAATAGCTCATAAGTTGAATCTTAGTATCTCCAATATGTCTGTTAAATCTGATAATCAAGTTAAATATTTAGGACTCATTTTTGATTCGAATTTGAACTGGAAACCATATTTACAAGAATTGAGCAAGAAGATTTCAAGAGGTATTGGAGTACTATCTAAAATTAGATATTATGTAAACAGAAACATATTACTTCAATTATATTATTCACTTATTTACCCCTTCCTCACCTACGGTCTATCAATTTGGGGAATACTTATAGTTCTACTCTCAGATCTCTAATAATTCTTCAAAAGAGAGCAATACGTACTATAACTTTTTCGGAACCAGATGAACACTCTCAGCTTCTTTTCAAGGAATTAGAGTTTCTTAAATTAACTGATCTTGTTACCGTTCACAATGCACTCCTCATGTATCGCTATAATCTTCTTCGATCTCCCTTTGAAAATATTTTTCAAACAGTAGCACCTATACACTCATATAAGACCAGGCTTGCTTCAAAATCAACCTATTACATCAATGCCATCAAAACAAACTATGGTATTTTCAACTTTTGCTTTGCAGCTGTAATAGTTTGGAATCACCTTGATGAAAGCATTAAACACCTCCCCCTTAAAACGTTTAAAAACAAAGTCAAGTTTGACATCTTTCAGTCTTACTGTTCATGAGTTTTCAACTGGTATATATATTTATTCATTTATTGATTTATTCTCTTATTTATTTATTTATTTATTTATTTTATTTATTTATTTACTTTTTTGTCTTCTTCTTTTGACTTATTAACTGCTCTGCTCTAGCTTTAGTGCCAACCAATATCCTACACTTAAACATTACTTAATTTTACTCAGCTCGATTAGCTTTTCAGTTATTCTGAGTAAATGTTACCTTCCCTGTATTATTAGATGATGTTGTAAATTAAAGTTCAGTTATTATTTGATAATAAAGGTGGTGTTTTTGTTGTTGGTTATCTCCAGTTTTCCCTTCGAATCTTAATAGCGTTTGGCAAGTTCTGCTTTTCTTTCCCGCTGAGACTTGAACCGTGCAAGGTTATTGTATGAGCTTCTATTGGGAGGTACCGTCCTTCATCTGTTGAGCGCAGATTTTCACGGGTTTGATGGAACGGTCGACATTGTAACGAAAATTTTCGGTGCGTGTCTGAGCAGAAACGTTTAACAAAATGATCCAAAATTGCACTTTTATGTTACAACTGGGTAGTTGTTAGAAACGTTTTAGCGTGATAAAGATAAAGTCAGCTGGTTACACCCTGACGGGAAATTCAATATAACGCGGTGCTAACATTGCTAGACTACTCTTAAGAATTTTGTTCGGAAAGGTTCAATAGTTTTAGGTCGCTGTAAGAAGGATGTCAGGCTCAAAATTCTATCAAACTCAAAACGTTTAATCCACTTCTGTCCGTCGAAAAACTACATTCTGCAAGCACATGTCTTCCAATCCCATGATGCCTAGAAAAACTTTCAAACAGGTACGTAAGGCGTGCGTACAGTTATCGCAACATTCCTAACATCCTCCCCCCTGTTGACCAGTGAAGGAAATACTAAACCTATGAAAAGACTGGTCAACACAAATCCCTACAAAACGTCAAGTAACTTGGAAAACATTATCAGAAAACTGTCCAGTGCTCACTTGATCAAACAAATTAAACAAGCTCTTCAATCCACGCTCTTCTCCTTCTCTCTGACTCTACTGCGCCTGCTCTACTTGGGTTTCTCCTTGGCTGAATTGGCTGTTGAAAGTCCTCAGCGGCATGGCTTACTGCAGGACCTCCATGATCGTCCGACGCAACAGATTCATCTTCACTCCTTATTTCCAGTGGGTACAACAACTGAATCGGACGTCTCAAGGTAGAGGATCTGCGGTTTTTGGACTTCACTCTAATAGTTGCACCTCTGACAAGACCATCTGCTCCAGTTATCAAATCTTGAACTCTAGCCAGTCTCCAGAATCCTCGAGGTCGCTCCTCATCATGCAAGACAACAATATCTCCAACTGCTATTAGTGTCGAGTCAGACCTCTTGCCAGAATGTCGATGTGAGTCACGGAGATCTATCAAGTATTCATTCTTCCACCTGTGGCAGAAATGATTCATCACATTGCTAAGATGGTTTGCTCTCTTGCTTAGGTCAGTGGGTGAAAGTTCAACATCAGCATCTGATAATTCTTCAGTAGTCCTATGATCAGGTAGGCTTAGTAACCTTCGTCCATGAGGCAGGCGTGATGGTGTAATTGGTTCATCTACTTCTTCAGAGGACACATAAAAAAGTGGTCTTGAATTGAGAATCATTTCCACCTCAACAGTGACGGTCATCAGTTCTTCATATGTGAATTTCGCCCCTCCAATGGTTTTCTTCAGGCACCGTTTCATGGACCTTATCATCCTCTCAAACAAGCCTCCCCACCAAGGGGCTCTTTCAAGATTGAAGATCCATTTGACTTTTTTCTCTGCTAAGTACTGTTTTACTCGTGGATTTCTCATCAGCTCTGTTATCTGTTAAGATGCAAGGTCGTCCCATTGTCTGAAACAATACTGGAAGGTAAGCCTCGTCTTGCTGTGAATCTTCGGAAACGTCTAAGAAATGCTTCTGGAGTCAAGTCCGGCACTATGTCAAGGTGAACTGCTCTCGTCACACAGCATGTGTATAGGCAAATCCAGACCTTCTTCTCGGTTTTCCTCTGAGCTTCCTTCTCATACAATGGGCCAGCATAGACCATTTTGTAACATCCCCATCAAACTTTTTCAACTCTAACTTAGGAAGTTTAACTCGGGGGCTTGCCGCTTGCGGTTCAGGGGAAGTTGAGATATGGGCTGAGGCAATCTGAGAGCTTACCGTTGCGGTTTGTCCGCTTTCAGAGGTCAGCTTGTCTGACGTAGATGGGATAGGTTCCATCATAGGTGTAGAAATGGCGGGAAACACTGCATCCAATCGAGCGATCACAAATTTCACTCTATTTTGAAAGAGGTCGGCTGTTTTAATCTCCTCCACGATGTCGTCTTCTACCGATAACTCGAGGATTTCCAGGTTAAGTTCTTGCAAGAGTTCAAATTTCTTACTCAGAGTCGTTCGATGGTGAAGGATTGCTGTTCGCTGCTGAGACACTAGACGGTTTCTCCAGAATCGACTGTAGAATTTCATTCGCTGTATCCATCAAGCACTCAGTGGATCTCCTGTGTGCGGTTCGAATTTGTCGTTTCCTTCTAATTTCCGTTTCAGACACCGCTTGGTTTTCGCTTCCCCCAGCTTCAGAGGGCACAGAAGTGGCTGTAGGCTTTCTTTTTTTCCATGTTTACGAACGCTTTGTCGTTGGCTCAAAGATTCAACCAGAATGTTTTCAAGAACTTCTCAGAATATTAGGCTTTCTTCGAAGATTTTCTCGATGTACCCGGCTCGAAGGACCATGTTCGGAAAGGTTCAATGGTTTTAGGTCGCTGTAAGAAGGATATCAGGCTCAAAATTCTATCAAACTCAACAACGTTTAATCCACTTCTGTCCGTCGAAAAACCACATTCTGCAAGCACATGTCTTCCAATCCCATGATGCCTAGACAAACTTTCAAACAGGCACGTAAGGCGTGCGTACAGTTATCGCAACATTCCTAACAAATTTTGATTTTAGTAGAAATGATGGGTTCTTTCCGTTACTATCATAGTAGTGACTACCAAAGCAAAGCATCGCTATTTGCTCAGCTGGTGAAACAAAATATTTTCCCTGGCTGGCGTGGCGATCGAAAAATCAACAAATTGTAATTAAAAGGCTCGGTAAACTGATATTGATAAGCTCTGAAGGGGCCAAACAGTCTCTGGTTTTGTCTTCTTTTATGCTGAAATGTAAACAGTATGTTTACATTTAGTGTGACGATGCTATCTTCTCGATTCTTCACCCACACAGCTGACCCCTCTTTATTACTACACTTTTTAATTAAGATAATGTAAAGTGACAGTGAGGGAACAGAATTCACTGAACAAAGGCGCCATTTACGAGAGTTAATGCAAATTTGCTTCGCATGTAATTAAAAATAAATTAAAATGTGATTAATTAATCGAAGGTTCAAGCGAAGTGGAAACGGATGGTCGCTGTGGCTGAAGTATACTTCTACCGAAATGTTGCTTGATTGAATTTTTGAAAGTGCCAAGTCTTTTCTATACAACAGACTCGTTTGTCATGAACCAAACGTCAAAAACTTGCTTCTTTTTGGGTATCAACTTGGAAAATTCTGAAGATGTTTTCATCACGAATATCCTGACATGTATTCTCAACTCACTGTTTTCTGTAATGACGTTTGTGAGTAATTTTTTTATTCTACATGCGATTCGTAAAACACAGGACCTTCATTCGCCATCTTTTATCCTTTTGTGTTGCCTAGCTGTTCCCGATCTCCTTGTGGGTGCGATTTGTCAACCATCTTTCGTGGCATTTAAAATAGCCGAACTTATGGATAATTTCAAAGCGTACTGCATACTGAGAATGTTCAATGACATATCTGGCTACATAGTTTCTGGAGTATCTTTACTCACTTTAGCTGCTGTGTTGATTGATCGTCTTCTAACTCTAACTCTTCATTTACGATACCAAACGATGGTTACTGTTCCTCGTGTGTTGTTTACTGCTTTTGTCCTCTGGATGTTTTCCATAACGTGTGTTGTATCAAAGTTTTGGTTCAACTATATAAACTGGATTCTTCTGCCCCTGGTTATTTTCCTTCTCACATTAATTTGTATCAGCTCGAGTATTTTCAAAATATTTCAGATCGTTCGCAGACACCAACGCCAGATAAACGACCAAAACATGGCTGCTCCGAGTCTTCAGACCAACACGGTGCATGTTCTCAAGTGTAGAAAATCAGCTGTGACGGTACTTTATGTTTATGGTTTGTTCTTAATCTCCTACCTTCCATTCTTTGTGGCTAGTGTAGTAATAGTTCGTATTGGGTACACCAGAAATATGAAAATCGCCTTTGACTACGCTGCAACTGCTGGTTTCATCAACTCCTTCATAAATCCACTCGTGTATTGCTGGCGAATAAGGGAGATACGACGAGCAGTGAAGAATGTGCTCAGACTGGAATAAACTGAGACAAAACTCTAACAAGCTACAACAGCCATTTCAGGCTGTCAGGCTATTTGGTCTTCGTGGTAGCGACTTGCCTCTAGAGGGACTGTTGCCACTTTGCAAGGTTTACAAAATTTAACTCTTCCGCATCGTCCTGCACTGATGTGTATGAAGACTAAACCTCGTCTATCAGCCTTAGAAATCGTAGCATAGAGGTCCAGTTAAGCAAAGAAGAATTCTCGTTGTTCAGCACTCATCTGTTGGGGTTTGGATTAGGCGCCAGTCTGAAGAGCAATGTCTTCTGTTATTGCTATGACAACTGGTTTTTAAAATCATGCTAAACATTCCGGCAGCTAGCTCTTGTTCGAGCAAGGGGAGTCGAGTTTTAGCGCCACTTTTTCGTTTTCTTCTACTTTATGTTAGTTTAAGTATAAGAGTAACCCTCCTACTGAGCTGAAGAAACTAGACGCTAGGGATCTTTGATCTAAAGACGTCACGTAGTCATCAACCAACATCAAACACAGGGTTTGTCAGTGTATCAGTCAATTCCAAAAGCGCTCATCCCCCCGGGCGTACCCTGGGTATTTGACCAGATGTAATAATAATGATGATGGTAATAATAATAATAATTTATTCAAGAATATCATGAAGAACATATTTACAACAAAACTATTTACAAGGATAAATGCTGTTTAAAAAAAAACCGCACTCTCAATTTTTTATGTACACTTTCAGCAAAACTAAAATTTTCGTATTTCGAAATTGTTGTGTCCATGTTTAACATGAAGTTTTAAAATATTTGAAAAAAAAAAGTAATGGGTCGGCATCCAGAAAATGTGACAAAAAAAAAGTAGCCTAAAAAAGTCGAATAAAAATGTTTACAAATATTATCTATAAGTATGTAAAACAAACACAAATCATAATAATAATAATAATAATAATAAATAAATAAATAAAATAAAAATATTCAACTGCGCCTTACATAAGATATTGAAATAACATATAAATAAGACTTGAATTTACAATTGTAAAATTCCTAATTAATATATTTACTAAATAAAAAAGTTTCAAGTCTACTTTTAAAAATGCTTAAACTGGAAATAGACCTCATCGTAGATGGAAGCAGATTCCAAAGTCTGGTGGCAGCACAACTAAACGATCTATCCCCCAAGGTCTTCTTGGTTCATGTCTTATTGGTGATATTAATAAAACACCAGGGGCGTGATTGCGCCTTAAATCTTACCTAGACAGAGGCAGTACATATACTAAACGGCGGAAATATTCAGGTGCCATACCGTGCAAAACTTTAAATGTAAGAGGTAATATTTCATATTCAATGCGGTAGCAAATAGGCAGCCAGTGTAACTCGCGAAGCAGAGGCGTGATATTGCACGACTTTGGGGCACAATAAACATTAACCAAGCGAGCGCTAGCATTGATAAAACGCTACAGCTTAGATAGCTGATATTTCTGCAAGCCATACAATAGGCTATGACAGTAGTCGAGTCTACTAGTAATAAACGCGTGAACTAGTGACTCAGTGTTGCTTCTGGATAAATACTTCCTAATATATCTGATGTAATAAAGATAATAAAATGCACCGCTACATGTCTTGGTAATGTTTACGTCCATATTCAAATGAGGGTCGAACCATGTGCTCAAGTTACGGAGGGATTAATGTTAATGTTATAGTTGCCAAGTCTAACACCATCAATAGACACTTTTGCTAGCCGCTTCCGTGACCCAACAAGCAAGAATGATTTGTTCTGGAATCCCATTTACCATTCATTTAGACCAACCTGACGATACTGACGGTAGGAATCTGTTAGATATACAGGAGTCGATGAGCCTCAGGCAGCATCTTCGTCAATCTACACATGAACTTCGTCACACACTAGATTTGATCATCACTCGTACATCTGATGATATCATTGCTGCTCGCCCCTTCACTGGTGAGTTATTCTCCGACCATTTCCCGGTCTTCTGTCAACTAAAGCTTGAAGGACCTCAAGCGGATGTCAAACGCGTGCAGTTCAGGAAAATTAAATCAATTGACCCCGACCAATTTCCGAGGACATTCGTTCTTCTCAGCTCTATCATGAACAACTGGATGATTTAGACTCCCTATTCAGCTGTTATAAAGAGACATTAAGAACTGTAGTGGATATGTATGCACCCATCTTGTCTCGTGATATCACTGTCCGGCCTCGTGCCTTGTGGCTTAATGAAGATATCAGGAAAGCTAAGCGCTCAAGTCGAAAGGCTGAAAACAGGTGCAGAGCTACTAGATTACCTACTGATCTTGTTGTTTTTAAGAGAGAAAGAAATCGCGTGGTACACTTGATGAATGAGGCACGTCGTATCTATTACAATCAGTTTATTGAAGATAATAGCACTGACCAGAGAACTCAAGACTGTTCACGGCAAATAAGAGTTTATTGCATATCTAGAAAGATCGATCTCTTCCTCCACATTCTGATGTTTTGTTGCTTGCAAATGAAATGTGTCAGTTCTTTATTGCCAAGATTACTAATATCAGATCAAAGCTGGACGGCATTTCTCCATCACACCCTCCGTGAATGCTTAAGCCTGACCTGATATCCCAACCTGGTGACATTGCATTGTCTGACTTTCATTGTCAAACGACTGAGGAGGTACGCGATACACCAGCGACTCTGCTAACTGCATATCTGGACCCGCTTCTTCCGGTGATAACCAATATGGTTAACCTGTCTTTGTAGAGTGGATATTTTTGCTAACGCTTGGAAAACTGCTGTAGTACACCCATTATTGAAAAAGCAGGGACTCGATCCAAAAAAAAAAAAATGTTGGGGTTACACTTTAACGTCTTCACAGGATTTTGATATACGGAGATCCTGCCATTTCTGAAATTGCAGCATTTTATAGGCTAGACAAGGTACGTATGGGGGAGTTTCTTACTCCACAACTTGCATTTGTAGAGCTAGTTCGTCTCATCCCAAAGAAATTATGAGCCGACGCGTCGCTAAAGCGATAGCGGTGATGACGGGTGATAAAATCCAAGGCGGCGAACTCTTATTTATTGTTTGGGTCCTTCCCTTAAAATATCTTACGTACGCTTCGCTTTTTCTCTTTCGCAAAGCCAAAATTATGTGGCTTGCCGCTCACGGAATTTCCACGATTACGGCAATCTCGTACCCAGAGTCCTTGGGCTCTTTGGTCAGCGGGTGGACACCCGGAGAGACTCTGGGATAATGGACTCCATTTTCCCAGAAAATCTGGGGTTCCGGTCTTAGTGTGCGTGCTTGGGGAGACTCAACGAACTTTCTAGTTACGAGCATTTACGAGCAGTATTGGAATGAATTTGAAGAAGTTGAGCTGTAATATTTCACAGGTCACAGGTACAGTTCAGTGTTTTATTGATTGGTAACTACGCCAAAAAGTTTGTCCTCGATCGAAAAGAAAAATTTGGATGGTGAATAGGGCTGGGAGACACATTTGGGTTTCTGTATTTATTCGCAGCATGGTGACCTGTATATATGTGGACCTGTGGAATGTGACCTGTACTTTAGCTCCGCTGCTGAGATTTGAGTTGTAGTAATTGCATGTAGGTAGTTTATATGACACAGTTTTGATGGTGCTTCGTGTAGCGAGTAGTGTTTACTTGAAATATTCAGTTCTTAATTTAATGAAAGTAGTTTTGGAGTTACTGAAGCGAAATGTACTGCAATAAAGTTCATTGGTTAGTCACCATGTAGTTATTGGTTGCTTATGCAGCTAAAATGCAGTCTTTTGATCTAGAATAAAGAGACAGTAGTCGTGTGTAAAACCCTTGTTTCGGCTCACGGATTAAAGAGCGAGTTATTTTTATATTGCATGTGTTAGTGAGCTTGTTCCGGCTTCGCATAGCCGGGAAGCCGCGTAGCCACACATTCTAGATGTGTTTTGGAGTGGCGAGGTAGTCTGCAGTTAAGCGAAAACATGGGCAATAGAAAAATAACAGTTACACAAACTACAAAAAACAACAACAACAACAACAACAAACAAAAAAAAATCCGAGTTTGATATTTAAAACCTCCCTCCAAAACGAGGAAGTCGGTTCCTGGGTTTCCGGCTTGGTTAACTATTGTTATACAGGCGACCAATAAAAACAATTCTTTAATTCCATTATCCCAGAGTCTCTCCGTGCGTCCACCCGCTGACTAAATAGCGCGAGGACTCGAGATTGTGATTACGGCTTAGATCCAGGAGACGCATGTACTTCATAAAAGTCCCAGAAGAAGTCTACGATAGAAATTTCGACAAAACGCGCTGCAGAAATAAAAACGTTTTATAACTCAAAGTTTTCCAGTGCTCAGTGCTAACCAATTTTTTGGCTTTACAAAACAAAAGTTGGCCAGAAATGTTTACTAAAATTGTCGCTATCATGGGGGAGCCCTCGCTTTGGTCGAGGCTTTGAGAACGCTATTTGCCCATTTGGTCAAAGGGAAAAAGGTTTTTCGTTGTTTGGTGGGTGACTTTTGATTAAGTAAATTGCGTAATTACAACCCAACATTGAAGATAAGTGTCACTATGTAATGAAAGTTAACACAAACGTTTCAGTCATAGCCCTTATCGGCGCGGACAACATCATACCGTCTAGACTTATCATACTTAATTGATGCGCGCCTCTGTATGGCTTGATGTCACGAAAACAATTCATATTAAAACTATGGTTCGTTCAGTTAGTGAATAGGCAGTTGGATAGGTTGGCGTCAAAATCGTTAACATTGACCAAATGTAGAGCCGTAGAGCCCTGTTGAGAGTAGCTTGGCTTTAAACTGGCCGAAAGTCTTCAACATATTTTGATTTTGAGACGCCTTTACTTAAACTTTGGGTTTCTATACAAGTGGACATGAATTTCTGCGACCGTGTAAAAACTTTAAGACAGTCTATGTTATTGATAATTTTTAATTAGGAGCAGCGAAATGGGGAAAAGCTATCGTGTCCTTATGTTAACTGCTGGGCATAAAAAAGGCTAATCTAGGTTAATTTAAAAAATCCATAAACGGAGAAAAATCATTATTCTTATGGCCATCATAAATAACTTTTTACACCCAGCTGCCTCATATTTCTAAATCACTTTTAAATTTGATATTTGCGTAGAAATATCTGATTATTTGTTCCCCCTGTCAAAAGCTGAACTTAGCCAGATAAGACTACTTGCAAACCTCCGCCATTGTATTCTGGCAACGTCTGCAATAGCAGAGTACCGTAGTCATGAACAATACAAAATTTAATAATAATAATAATAATAATTGAAACATATTTATACAGGATTGCTGCATCAGTTTTAAGAAAAACTGCTATCAACGCAGGTCCTGTACAAAAACAAAAGAATACAAATATGAATTTCAAAAAAATTACAATGATATAAAATGGTACAATAAAAAGACAATTCGAACAGTTAAGAATTCTAAGAATTATTAAAAATTTTTGCACCTTTGTTAAAAAAAAAGCGCGCTTGGTGCATTCTAAGTTAACGTTTTCTAAAATAAGGTCATTATTGTTTCTAGTTTTGTGGCGGTGAATGTTACGGTTTCTTACATTAAAATAATTAGAAAGGTATCTGGGAACTCTCTTTGCAATGCACTCATTAAGTAATACATAAAATATTAGCGGGAGACCTTTATGAGCAGTTAAAACGGATATATAGCGAATATTTTATGTTACTTGTGAAATGAAACAATAGATTGTGTTTGTCGTGTTTGTAATGTTAATCAGTAGAGATCTGTATGAAAGTTAATGCATACTAATTAGTGGAGCAGGACACCTTTATGAAAGTTAATATTTTTTATTGGGGTTTAGAGAGGTATACATGTGACTCAAATACTACCCGTAGATTGGTCGTTAGTCTTATGAATTATTAATGAATTTTACAACCAGTCTTAAAATGTGTGTCCGTCTTCTGTAATAGAGAGGTTCCCAGCCCAGTTTTGTCATAATTTGATCAGTTGATAGATCAGAGGCAGCTGCTCGCTGCTCGTCTTTGCAGTCGTTCAATCTTGTCACTGTTTCCTACTCCACATTCATGCCACACAGCATGCCACATCTCGAACCGGGAGGACTATGGCTTTATAGAGTCTATTTTCAGCTTCTAGCGTAAGTGAAGGTCTTATTCTAGAGAACAATCCGAGTATCTCAGATACCTTCATCCTCACATAGTCCACATGGTCATTGAAGGAAAGGGTGTCGTCAAGAACAACACCCAGGTACTTAAACGTGTCCGAATGCTTAAT
Organism: Pachyseris speciosa; assembly: GCA_016490735.1. Taxonomy (NCBI): domain Eukaryota; kingdom Metazoa; phylum Cnidaria; class Anthozoa; order Scleractinia; family Pachyseridae; genus Pachyseris; species Pachyseris speciosa. The sequence goes on from JAEMWC010000375.1 coordinate 412,039, forward strand.
GGCCTGTCCATTTAGGCTTATATCAATTTCATCACACTTTTGTCTCGCAATTCGTTGGCGAGTGCCGAAAGTCATGAATTCCGTCTTCTTCATGTTGAGAACAAGTTTATTGTAGTGAAGCCACTGCGATAAATTAGCTAGATCAAGGCTCAACTTAAGTTCAATGTCCGAGGTGAATGTGGACAACAGATAGATCACTGTGTCATCCGCGTACATCATGATGTTGGAGAATTGGATACAGGACGGTAGGTCATTTATATAAAGGGTGAACAATACAGGGCCAAGGATGCTGCCCTGCGGTACACCTCTAAGGGCAGACATTGGACTGAACAGCTCACCTCCGACACAGACAGCCTTGACGTTAGACTTGCTTGTTTTACTCTCAGATGAGACAAAACAGAAAGAGTTTTCATCTCAAATATTCTAACGTGCATTCTCAACTCGCCGCTTTTTTCTGTAGTTACGCTTGTGGGTGATTTGGTTATTTTACATGGGATTCGTAAAGCCCAGGACCTTCAGGGTTGTCCAATATACACACACTGTAACGGTCCGTATGAGCGATTGTTTCGGTCCGTACGGCTCGTGTCACAGAGGGTAAAATCTGACGGATCGTACTTAGCGTAAACCAGCAGTCGGTCCGTATGCAATGACATAAGGTCCGTGAATAGCTGCATGCCGACTGATTTGAGCGAGTAGCCCAGTAAAGAAAAAGTTTCCACTGACGACGTTTTCATTCAAGACAGGTTGTACATCACGAAACAACTAGATTTCTGTTTGCAGAAAGGTACGTATACCGAGTTGTAAATCATGTTATTTCAGCCTTTCTTGTCGTTTGCAGCAAAATGCACAATGGAAAGAGCGTGGCGGTGTTTCCATTGGCCAATGCACAATAGGAAGCTTGTGGCGGTATTTCATTGGTCATGCACAATAGAAAGCACGTGGCTTCATTTACGTATTTACTGACGAAAGATCGACTGCGAATAAAAATGTGCTTTGTTTGCGTTAGCGCCAACAGCATATTACTATTACTGTAGTCAAATTTAATCGGGTTTGTTGCTAGTACGTGGCATAACTTTGTTTTCCAAATTCGTTAGGGAAAAATATCTAGTGTCAGTTGGCGACAACCAAATCGTAGCCACTCTTTACTGGACCGCACTTTGTCTTCAAATCACAAATTTGAATAAGCCTGTGTAATAAGCAAAATGAAACGAGACTTACCTGGAAGTTGAAATTTGATTGGAATTCTATCAGGCATCTAGAGAGCAGAGATTACACGAGATACAAGGCATGCGCACGATTGGTCATCCTTCAAAGAGGAGTGGCCACATGAAGCCCCATGACAAAGAACACAATATAACAAAAAACAGGGAGAGATTCAGTAAGCAATGGGTGGGGGCGTAATCTGTGCTCTCCAGATGCCTGATAGAATTCCAATCAAACTTCAACTTCCAGGTAAGTCTCGTTTAATTTGGTAATTCTATCAGGCATCTACCGAAGAGATCCCACGAGATTTTAAGGTCATGTGGTCACTCAGACGTCAAAACCCAATTTATTGTACAGAACCATTAAGTACAATATATACCAGGCATTAGATAACCTGCACAAAAGGTAACAGTAACTTTGCAGAACAAAAAATGGCCTGACAATAAGGTAAACAATCAAGGTGTTTCCATAGCAGCAGAGAGAATAGCATGACCAAAACTGTCAGATAAATTTTGGGGCTGAACTGATTTGTTGTAAAAAATGTTGAAAACACAGTCACTGCTCCAGCTAGTGGCCTTCACAACTGCAGGCAATGAAACATTACAGCTACAAGCCTTACTTGTAGGTGATGCTCGGGTACTGTGCGGTTTAAAGACAGTGGCATCTACACCTGCCTTTTGCATCACAGTCCTTATCCATCTCGAAATAGTGTCATTGGACACCCCATGGTGTGGCTTAGCATAACTAATACATAGTTGTTACTCCTCTCCCCGTAATGAGGAGTTACGATCAATATATATATCAAGAACTGTGGGAACACATAAATTACTATCAGCAACGAATCTAGGTATAAGTAAAACGGGCTGTTCTCTGCCAGGGGCAGATTGTTTAACAATCTGATCAATACAAAAAATGTAGGACGTATCGGGGTTTCTGCGCGCTTGCCCCAAATTCTTGAGATGATGATGTGTCTGACAACGCTGGCCTGTAACTGAGGCGCATAACATGACAAGTTTATGGGTAAGGTTCCGAAGACAGATTCACTTAGGAGGATGAAGTGTCTGGATACAAAGTCACGAGAATTTCAATTTTAAATACTCCATAGAATTTTAGCTACAAATATCCTTCTAAAGAAAATGGGTAAGGTGAATTCCTCAGAATGCTCTTTTTGTGGAACTGTGGACGAATCCCTTGAACATCTCTTTGTATCTTGTATCATCACAACGCTTTGGAGTGATTTAATTTGCTGGTGCAGAGGCATAAATATCCAAATTGATTCATTTTGCGCTTTAGAGATATTATGTGGTCTCTGGAAACGGAAGGCCGATTTTTTGTTATCGCATTATGTTATTATTATTGAAAAACAATACATTTATCATTGTAGAAATAATGTTTTAAATCCGTCCTTCACTGTTCTTTTATCAAAAATCGATTCAGTTTATGATGATAATAATAATAATAATAATAATAATAATAAATTTCTTATTAGGCGCAAATTAACATCTGAATATGTTCAAATGCGCCTTACAACTTTAATTATACTTATACTTAAGAATACCTGAAATTTATAATCTAAAAAGTAGTCAATCTAACTATAACAGGCAAAAGCTTTCCTAAATAAATAAGTCTTTATTGTTCGTTTAAAAACCAAAAAGTTATCGATGTCTCTGAAACTTGCAGGCAGACTGTTCGACAATGCAGGGTCAGCTGTTTGGAATGATCTGTCTCCCTGAGTTTACTTTGTTTTTTCCCATGGGCAGCTGCAACAGTAGTTCTGCGGAAGAACGAAGCTGGTATTTACATTTCTCCTTTGATCGAACTATATTGCAGCTATAGGACGGCGCAAGTTGATATATTGCTTTAAACGTTAACACTAAGATTTTAAACTCGATACGGTAGGTAACGGGTAGCCAGTGCAAAGAAAATAAGACGGGTGTAATTATGATTAAACCTCGGTGTTGAGCATAGGAGCCGGGCAGCACTATTTTGAATGCGTTGTAACTTACTAACTATTACAGTAATCTAAGCGGCCAATAACAATGGAGTGAACAAGCGTTTGTGTGGCATCATTGGTGAGGTACTATATTTTAAATATGAAAAGACGTAACTTTACATATGTTATTAATGTGTGGTATCATACTCAGGTTCTGGTCAAACCATGATCCCACGTTCCTAACTTAAGTTACGGGAGCTATAATGCTTTCACCAACACTAAGACCATCAATGTTCACGTTAGGCAGTTGCTTTCTGGTGTTTATAATCACGAACTCCGTCTTACTATCATTCAGGCGTACTCTGTCCTTGATCATCCACGATCGTATAGCCTGTATGCATTGTTCATTGCCTCAACTGCGTCGTTTTGCGAACAAGCCGAGTCAGCATTGAATGATAGATACAGCTGAGTATCGTCTGCGTATGCGTGCGATTGTGGTAAACAGTTCTTAATAACCTCAAAATGCTTACTCGCATAGATAGTAACAGCATTGGCCCGAGGCATGATCCTTGAGGAACACATCATTGCAAATTGAACTTCTTCGATAAATTTTGGTCGAAAGACACGCGCTGCGATCTGTTGAGAAGGTGGAATGTAAACCACTGCAATACCGATCCCCTGACTCCAAAGCTCGTACTGAGGCGATTCAATAACACTCCATGGTCAACTTTGTCAAACGCTGCACTCAAATCCAGTAACACAAGAAGGGTCACACGTTGAGAATCCAACTTCATTAGGATGTCATTTTGCACTTTTAAAAGTGCAGTCTCAGTGCTGTGACACTTACGGTACGTTGACTGGAATGGAAGGTGTAAGCCATGTGATGTCAAATGCGCATGCGTTTGATCGAAGACGGCACGTTCCGTTAATTTTGAAACGTACTGCAAATTAGACACAGGTCTTAAGTTTGTAAACTCTGAGAGCACGCCAGGCGCAGTTTATGAGCAGAGGGGAAACTAACGCCTCCTTCCAGCAATCAGGAATTCCCCAGATGTAAAGGAACAGTTATTATGCGCATAATCACCTGAAGTAGAACATCGAGACAGGAGGCCACAAGCGACGTTGGAGCTGGATCAAGTGGACAAGATTTTTTTGCAGATTGTCGGACAAGCTTCAGGACTGAGAGGATGGAAAGCATACAGTGCTTTTTCCGGTCCAACCTCCGGATCCTCCGGTAAGATCATGTTTGCACGAGAGTTGACGGCCTTGTCGATATCCGAACGGATGCATGGATTCTATATTTGCGGATAAAAAATTTTCCGATATCATTCGCAAGAACGGATTTATCCTCATAGTCAGGAAAAGACGGCACTTCCTTCTTAGCCAGCAGCTTCTTTGCTGCCCTAAATAACTTCCATTGATTCATGCTATTCTCCGCAATAAAGTTAGTATAGAAGTCTGTAGCATTCATCATGTAAGTTACACGATTTCTCTGCACTTTAAAAGCATGAAGGTCTTCTTGTTGGCCATTTTTCCGCCACCGCCTTTCCGCTTTTCTCCGAAGACGTTTAGCAGCGCCTATTTCAGCGGTGTACCAGTGAACAAAAGGGCGTGCCTTCACAGTCTTGGATTTCAGTGGAACATGACAGTCGATCAATATGCGCAAAGTGGAATTATAGTCCTTTGCAAGTTTGTCAACACCACATACAGGTGTTTCCGTTGTCAAAGGTGGTTGACATAAAGAAGATGTCTCTAAGTCATTCTTAAACGACTCCATGTCTATTGATCGATATTTCCTGTATGTAACCAGCTTTTCCATCGCTGGAGGGTTCTCTGGAATCAACCTGCAGCAGACTGACGCATGATCTGAAATAAACCGGTCAACTCTAAGTGGAGCAGCTTGAACGATCTCAGAGCAACGGGTGATTATAAGGTCGAGGGTGTGGCCCTCCTTGTGGGTGCTGCCCTTCACGTGCTGTTGAAGCCCGAATGATTCGAGCAGATCTGCAAATCTTATGGCATAAGAGTCACGCGGATTATCGACGTGGATGTTAAAGTCTCCAGCGAATAAAATTTGCTCTTTACAAAGCAGAACTGATTCGAGATAATCTGAAAATTCCCTAAAGAAGACAGTTGTTGGGACCTTGAAAGTAGAATTGCAAGTTTAACTTAAATTTGCAATTCTACTTTAACCTAAATGACCTTTGTCAAACGGAGAAGTTTGCAATTTTCTGGCCTCTTGATGTTTTCCTTCCGTTTAAAGGGGCAGTGTCACGAGGATTTTGCTGTTTTAGGTCAATTCTGTGCTAAAATCATTACTTTGAGGCTTTACTCATAAATTAAATGCTTCTGTAAAGCTACGACGAAGATATCAAATGAATTTTATCAGAGGGGGCTAACCACAATAAATTTCGTAAGGATTTTTTGAAGACGTAGCATCAAAACTTGAAAAAAATGGCCAATTTTTTCAAGTTTCGATCCATTTCCATCCTTGCCATCTGTAGCAACAGGCGACAGGAAACAGTTTCAGCACCTTTCAAATAGTCTTTAATAACAAAATTTGACCATTATTTTTGGAATTCAATTGATGCGAAGACACCTTCTAGCTTTTTATAAAGTTGCCAAATAGCGTGACACTGCCCTTTTAAGGTGATTCTTTTCAATTGCATGGGGCATCCTTACTTACTGCGCTACGTGTGGTACTGGAAGGCCTGGCTGCGCCAGTAACCGTTGCTTTTGTGGTGCCAGGTTGAGCGTCTCCAGAAGGGCGAAGTGAGCTTTCCCGCTCAGATGAAGTTAATGTCTTTCTCGGCTTTGCCGAGGCAGATTTTGAGTGTCGGGCTTCTTTCAATAGCCCATCCATGCTATTTTCCTCCGTCATCATGAAAAGTTGAAGCTGACCTTTGAAAGTAACTGATTTGCCTCGCAAATCTTTACCGGATGGCTTAGACTGACGGGGAAAAAACTCGTTGGAAAACCAACCACGCTACAAGATCACGAACGCTCGCGTAGAGTGACCAAAGTGCGCATGTCTTTTCCCGTGGCGTCAGCAGAGAATCACATATTTCCCGAAGAAAGGCTCCTTATCACGTCCGAAGAATCGTTCATTGGTAAAGGTTTACGATTTTGCGCATTTTTAACAACCATCGCTTCTTACTGTATGTTTTCAAAAATGAACAATTTTCCCTTTCCTTCAAGAGTCCGTTATTACTGTAAGATCACCACACCGAAGAGTTTAAAAAACTCCTTGACAAATACAGATGGGCATGGGGTAATTTCGAGGAAGAACCAAAGTCGTTTTTAGTTGGGTGCCGGATGACGTTTAATAAAGTAATTTGTAGAGAAAAAGTAATATAACTGTCAATATGTCAATATGCCAATTGTTGTTTCTGGAAAGGCGGATAATTGCATTACGTTAGGAAAACAGCTTTATGAAGACTACGGTTGGCTCAGTTGGTGGGCTGAAGGCAGCTGGAAAGGTTGGCATCAAAATCGTAGGTGAAAATTGACTAATTTTCACCAGCCGAGGAGACTAATTTTCATAGCTTTGTTGACACTCAGTTTAGCGGGCATTATTTTCGTCAGACGCATGTTGTTGAACCATAACGATACTTTTAACATGTGAATATTTTGTGACTCTGGAAAGGTATTAAGACGGGATCTGCTATATCTATAGTGAAGCTTTCTTTGTTTTCCTTTTTGTATTGTTTACATCTACTTATTTTCCCTTCTTGTGACAGAAGAATACTCCTTTTTTGTTTTTATCTCGTCAGCCTGTTCTATTGTTACTAGGAGCAACGAAAGGAGGAAAGACCATGTTGCCGCTTTAAGTTACCTGCTGGGGAGGCTAATGTAGCTGAATTTAAATAATCCACAATGAGCGAAATCATTATTATAATGGATATGAATGCGGATATGAGATCTTAGTCACAGCTGTCTCATATTCGCGATTGCTTCGATTTGAAAGTTGCGGTACGGTGTTAAACGCGTTGCCATCAAACACGCAATTCAACCAGTTTTTAGGTTACAATCAGCTGTGAAAAAACAAAAGAAGATTTCATCATAAATATTCTAGTGTGTGTCCTCAACTCGTTGATTTCTCCACTGGCGTTTTTGAATTTCCTGTCATGAACCAAACACCGAAAACCTGCTTCTTTTTGGATATCAACTTGGACAGTTCAGAAGACGTTTTCATCACTAATATTTTAACATGTATTCTCAACTCGATGTTTTCTGTGGTGACGTTTGTGGGCAATTTTATTATCCTACATGCGATTCGTAAAGCCCAGCACCTTCATTCGCCATCGTTTATTCTTTTGTGCTGCCTGGCTGTTCCCGATCTTCTTGTGGGTGCGATTTGTCAGCCATCTTTCGTGGCGTTCAAAATAGCCGAACTTGTGGACAATTTCAGTGCGTACTGCATGCTGAGAATGTTCAATGACATATCTGGCTACACAGCTTCTGGAGTATCTTTGCTCATCCTAGCTGCAGTGTCGATTGATCGTCTCCTTGCTCTAACTCTTCATTTACGATACCATACGATAGTTACTGTTCCTCGGGTATTTATTTCTGCTTTTATCCTCTGGATTTTTGCCATAACTTGTGTTGTGTCAAAGGTTTGGTTGAGCTATATAAACTGGATTCTTCTGCCACTGGCTATTTACATTGTCACTTTCATTGTCATCACCTCGAGTACTTTCAAAATTTTTGGGATTGTTCGCAGTCACCAACGCCAGATAAACGACCAAAATATGGCCATTCTGAGTCTTCAGACCAACACGGTGAACGTACTCAAGTGTAGAAAATCAGCTGTGACGGTACTTTATGTTTATGGCCTGTTCTTAATTTCCTTCCTTCCATTCTGTGTGGCGAGTTTAGTAACAATTCGTATTGGATACACAAGAAACGTGAAAATCGCTTTTGACTACGCTGCAACTGCTGGTTTCATCAACTCCTTCATGAATCCTCTTGTGTACTGCTGGCGATTGAGGGAGATTCGACGAGCTGCAAAGAATGTGCTCAGACTGGAATAAAGACAAAACTCTAACAGCCTACAACTTAGTTTCTTTCAGTTCGACAGGCTGTTTGATCTTAATGGTAGCGAATTGCCATCAGAGCCTAAGTCTCGTTTATCAGGCACAGAAATGGTAGACTACAGGCCAGCTTAATAATGTTTGAGGTTTATTTAGCGTTGACTTGTAAGTGTTAGGCATTTCTACTCTGAGAACGATTTTTCTTCCGTTATCAGTTGTATGGCTAGTGTCTTCATAAACATGTTAGAAATTCCCGCGGATAGCTGTTGTTCGAGTGTTCGAGAGTAAAGATACTGGTTAATATTTTTTTTTAAGTGAAAAGAAAAGATTGACTATGTTGTTTCAAGTGTAAGAGGAAACCTTCTGAGCTGTAGAAACTAGACGTCAGCGTCCTTTGGTCCATCATGATCAGTGGAAGGGTCATATGGTCACCAGCCAAAAGCAAACAAAGAGTTTTTTAATACTAATGCAACACAATGATGAACGCTGGCCTTTGAAAAATGTCAGAACAAATTCATATTTTGGTGTCGTTTCTAATCAACATGTTTACTTTGATTAAATAGATAGATTATAAAAAATGACGAATGTTTGAAGTTTCCTTGTGTTTGAAATCACTTTGTCGAGTATATCTGGATCAATGAGAAAACCTTTACCTTTGGACTGATCCCCACTAGGCTTCCCTTTTTACTATGAAATGTGCACGTTAGGCAAGAAATTTTTTGTTTTTGCTGGTCTAGGTAGTGAAGTTAAACGTGTGGAGTGATTTTGGCTATTTGCAGAACCGAGAAAAATCTTCAAAGTTTCACTTTACCAAAAGAGGGTGTTTCTTGGCTATACTTACCACTATTCTTCGTATTTTATGCAAGAACAATTTAACAGATTGGTTAAATATATGATTTTCATATATTCATTCTCTTAACTGATTGGGTTTAGCCTAGTTCATTGCATAGACGGTTTGTCTACCTGATCTTGTGATCTTGTGATCTTGGTAATCCAGCAGACTGTCTGTGATGTATAGGAGTGGCCGCCTAGCTATAGAACGGGCTGATGCGAGTCCTGTCCAAGATGAGTTGAAAGACAATTGGAACTGTGATTTAGCAGAAAAAAAAACTTTAGGTTGTGCACATTTGTTTACTAGGATTGTTATCTTAGGGGTGTGGGCCGACAGAGGATGCCTGACAGAAATTTATACGGAGGGTTAAACCTTGGCTCTGTTTGAAAATAAAAACAACCTGCTTTCTATCCCTAAAGCTAAGTTACTTCAAATGTAGATACGTTGTAACGTGAATAGAAGTGCGTTCGTTTTGTATTTTGGTGTTTTGTTAGTAAAACAAACAACAACAGCACCTCCATTCGCCTTGTACTTAATTACATACATATATAAATAGAGAAAAGATGATATTTGAATAGAAAAATAGATGAATAGAAAAGGGTATTTGATCATATCTTCAGTTCATGTTAATTACAAAACAAACATTTCTTCCAAATTAATACCGCGTTCTCTAATCCTCTCAGCCTCGCCATTTTCGTTGCAGTTTTTGCAGTAAAACTAAGTAAATGTACGTTTTGTTTAGTGGATTGATTTCCTTCAGCCATTAATGAGTATCAGGAGCCCACCATCTTGTGAACGAAAACAAAAAAGCAAAGCACAAACAAAAGCAAATTATTTATTTCACAAAATTCACAAAATTGACATGATTTACACGAAAAGCACAATTTTTCTCTGCTGCACTCTTATTTCCGGTAATAGTTTACCGCTGATCAAGGTCCTGGGCTCATGTTCTGTCACGCATTCTCCTGCAGGTTTCTATTTCCACGGTGTTTGCATGCATGTTCGAATGCACCAAAATCATTATTAATTGAGTGTTTGATTAAACCCAGAATGCAGTGAATAGTCCAATGTGAGCTAAGAACTTTATCTGTCAGGGACACAATGATTTTCGAGGAAAATACGACTCCAGGTCGATGCGTTCTTGTGCAGAGTGTGCAGTAACTGTTGTAACTAATTAACTCTTCTAACTGCCAGGTCCAGTGCGTGAGCTGTAAAGATTCATTTAAGCTTTCGAGAGCACTCGATCCCAGGAAAATTATTATTTAACATGACGATGCTTAAGAATTTAGACATCAGTCCATTTATTCCTATACTCAGCCTGTATGCACATATAAGAATAGAATTTCGGTGTTATTTACTGTTACTTTGAGAGGATATTGCATTGAATTTTGCTTTCTGCTAGCGTTCACTGCTATAAATAGTATTTGCGAACACTGTTAATCTCATTAACTTAGAATAACGTTCGTGAACGGATTCTGTATTATTATATTTTCTTAGATTGGGTCCTACTCTTCTTTGCTACAATCACTCTCAGGTCACGTTGTTTGAATAGCTCTCGTTGCCACAAAATAACAGATGCAAAAAATTTTATTTACGATTTTATCAGACCAAGGTCGATTCTGAACCGTGGTGGAAAATGTTTCGACAAAGGAAGTTGCACTTTCACAATAATTGGATCAGAAAATAAGCTAATTTGCCTTATTGCTAAATCTTGCGTGACATGTGTAACCAGTGACAGTCATTGATTGGCACTTGCCATTCCAAATGTCTTGGAACTGGTATTGTAAACTAAGGCAAGTTCAGTCATTATTGTCATAAAATATCAAGAAAATTGATTGCAATCTGTAGCCAGGAGAGATGTCTAAATTTGATGCTTATTTGGTGGAATTTCTGGGATTTGAAGCACAAAAGTAGGGGGGGGGGGGGGGGGGGTGGTCTAACTCCAAAGAGAAAAAGTGCGAAGTTGAACCACTTTGTCTTTTAGAGTTTTTAGGTGAGTCCTTCAATCTGGCCAAGTTTCATCGAAAATGGAGAGATGGCATGTGTCACCCCTGCCTGCGAAGTTGAACCACTTTGTCTTTTAGAGTTTTTAGGTGAGTCCTTCAATCTGGCCAAGTTTCATCGAAAATGGAGAGATGGCATGTGTCACCCCTGCCTGGTCCCCTGGTGAACTCACTCTTAATAGCGTTTGGTAAGTTCCTTTTCACTGATACCTATAAACCGTGCAAGATTGTTTTATTGAGCCCAGATTTTCACAGGTTTAAGCGAAGGAAAGTTAAACGAAAATTTTAATGCGTGTGTTCGAGCTGACGCTTTTGGCAAAATGTTCCAAAATTGCACTTTTGGGATACAGTTGTAGAGGTTTTAGAAATGTTTTAGGTGTGATATAAGGGTTTTATTTGGCAGATGGTTACACGGGAAATGTTAGTGTTAGCATGCTTGACTACTGTCAGGAATTTCAATTTGAGTTAGCCAGTAGAAATAATGTGTTCTTTCCGTTATTATGATAGTGACTATCTACCAAAGTACCGCTATTTGCTCAGTTGGTGAAACAAAAATTTTCCCTAGCTGGCGTGGTGATCGTTTAATAAAAACATTTTAATTAAAAGGCTCATACATACATACATACATACATACATACATACATACATACATACATACATACATACATACATACATACATGCAGACATACGTACGTACGTACGTACGTACGTACATACATACTTTATTTAACAACGCAGGTTAAAATATGGCAGCGAAAGCTGATGTGGACCTGCTATGTATAAATATATTACAAAATACACTATGTAATGGAACTGTAAAAGTAATTACAATAATAATTATTCATATTAAGCCAGATATAAGTTACAAATACTATTTAACAAATAAATATCTAAAATAACAACTAAAAATATGTAAAATCATCAGTGTTTTTAAATGTTACGGTAGAACTACAGCCAAAAGATATTCTATCAATACATTTAGAGTGTTTTACAAGATTTGCTTTAAACAATGCAAAAGAAGGTAGCTCGGTATGATGCTAGGTACATATTGGTTTTGTCTATGCGACGCTTTACGTTTAAATGAAATGTAAACAAAATGAAGTGTAACTATGTTATCTTCTATGATTCTTCACCTATACAGTTGCGCCTTTTTTTTTTTACTAATTCTACAATTTTTTAATTATAGATACTTTAAAATGGCAATCTACTAACAGTGAACGAACAGAATTCATTGGCCAAGTAAAGCATTTATGAGACTATGTGCAAAAATTGCTTCGCTTGTAATTAAACAAATGTGAAAAATCTGATCAATCAGCGAGAGTCGAAGACTTCAAAGGTTTAAGAAAAGTACAAACGGAACTATTTTAGTGCGTACTGCTCGCTGAAAATGGTTCAGTACCTATCTGGATGGATTAAGTCTTGTGTATCTTTTCTCACTTTGGCCTTCGTCTCCATTGATCGTCTGTTGGCTTTAGCTCCCCATTTGCGATACAATACTCTAGTGACTGTTCCTCGCATCTTTCAGTCGGTTTTTGTACTTTGGATTGTCTGCATAACTGATGCCGGATATAAAAGTTTTGGATTGGCTCGGTATGGCTTGCTTTCCCGCTGATCATTTTGATCTTGACTTGTCTTATCAACTTTAAGCACCTTTAAAATTTTTCAGACTGTTCGAAGGCACCAGCGTCAAATAAACGACCAGAAACCTGGCCGCCCTGAGTATTCAAACTAACACGGTGAAAGTGTTCAAGTGTAGGAAATCAGCCGCAACTGTACTTTATGTTTATGGTTTGTTCATAATACCTTATCTTCCATTTTTTTTTATGACGATGCTTGTGGATTCTTTCATTGGGTACACAACGGCTGTGAAGATTACCTATAACTACGTTAGAAATGTTATTTTCATTAACTTCTTCTTGAATCCACTTGTGTACTGCTGGAGAATATGGGAGATATGACGAGCTGTGAAGAATGTTCTGAGGAGGGAATGAAAACAAATCATTTACAGGCATCATTTGGTACAAATTCTTTGAGCTGTTTAAAACCGGCCCAGTATACATGTAGCACCCTTCAAAAGCTACTAATTTCACTGATATATAGCAGCCATCGTTGTTTTCAGGCCTAGGGACGTTGTTCTGTTGTTCCTGCAACTTTCCTCTTCCTCAGTTATGTAACGTGGCTGCTAAATCGCCCGCTTCACTCGCACGTGAAGAGAATTAGTGCATAACACTTGTACCAAAGATCCCCTCGTTAACAGTCAATCGAGGTGAATTGAAACAATTGATAGTTTTCAAGTACTTTCTACGGTAATGGAAAAAAATCATAGCTTTATACCGTCACGGGAATTCTGAAATCTCGCTGATGATGTTCAAAACTGAGATACAAATTTCAAAAACCACCAGTAGAAATTTAAAAAATACTGGTCACGCGTGACGTACATTGACTGTACAGGGAATGTGGGAAGAAAGTTCTTTGCATTCAAGATGAGAGTGGAATGGGGAAATGGTAATAAAAGTTATCCATGATAGAGGGTGGTCTTAGGTTCTAGTATGCTATGATTAGAGGGATTGCTGAAATTAAAATAAAAAGTATCGTTACACAAATAAACTCATCAGTCCTCATCTGACGCATTTTATTGAAATGGTAAACATAATGAAAGTATTCAGTGACAATCAAGGTTCAGTTATAATACTGAGAATAAATTGTATTTAAAATCGATAACCGCTCGACTTTTATGCTTGATTTTTGTCCAATATCTACTTTAACTGATTGATACCATCAGAGGCAGTTTACATGCGCAGTTTACTTGTTAAATGACCACTTAAGATGTAGGCAAAGAGCAATAGCTCTCCAGCAACGAGAAACTCCTCACATACGATTTGGTTCAAAGAAATGTCATATTATTGTTGAAATAATCACAATCAATATTACAAACAAATTGATTAGCTAAAATGAAACGTGTTACTCCATTCTTAAATGAAAAACAGCAGCACGACAGTATTCAGCCGATAGTAAAGAGAAAACAAAAGATCTTTCAGTCCTTTAGATCAAACGTTCCCCAAATATGATCTTCTTTGAACTTTACCCATAGAGGGTTTTCACATGACGTCACGGTCGCCATGTTGGAGGTACAAAGCAAAAGAATGATCTTCTTTCTAAAATACCTTTTACTGTTGTGTAAATAATTTTTATTGTTTTGTACCTCCAACATGGCCGCCGTGAAAACCGTACCCTGTATAGTTTACTGGAAGAAAAATTAATATTACTATGAATCAGTTACAATTAATATAAAGGAATTTCTGTTCTGGTCTTCTATCTGAAATCAGAGGAAAACAAAAGAAAATTCATACCTTTTGGATGACATCGCCGTTGCAGTGCCTATTCTTTTTTGGCGGACCACACGTGGTATCTAATATATAGATTTAGCCAAGCCTAAAAGCGGAACTTTACGATTATAATTTTTTGTACTGGTATTGAACAACTTCGTATGGCTTGCCTTGAGCCAATACTTTATGCTTAGAGCAGTCAACAAGAATTTACCGCAGTTCAAAACCTTAAAACATTAAAACATAACAAGAAAACAATACACGACGCGTATGTTTGTTCGAAAATAAATTTAAACAACCAAAAAACGATCAAGCATTTTCATCCAACATCAGGTTGGACGAGCATGCTTGACCATTTAGCCACATATCTAAACATTTTATTTTAATGGCTTCCATGTTTGATCGTGATAAATGAGATTTTTTATCAGAGGGGATAAATAAATTTATGCAACCTGGGCCGTGATTAGTTTCCCTGATGGAGTCACACCCGGGACTCGGATAAATTTAGATTTCAGCATTTGAGCATCGGGTTGCAGGCCTCTTTCCTAAAAGCTTCGGTTAAGGGCAGGTTTCTTTACTCGGGTATCTAGCGTAATACTTCTCTTACGGAGTGCCCTTCAGTTGGCAGGCGGCTGGAGAGAAGTCCAAGACGGTTTTCGCAAACATTCGTCAGAGATCAAGTTAATTAAGCTGTGTCTAGTAGTTTTAACAGCTGTTTAATTCTTCCTGCTTGAGTCACATGGCGGCGGCGAACGAGAAACCACGTGCGCTTGTGTTAGGGCATTCGTTTGTGCGAAGACTTAAGAATTCGCGGCTCAAAATCACTCAGACGGACCATATGATCTGAACCTAGGATTGAGTAATGTATGCTCCATCATGTTTCACGGTATCAGGGGACGAACAGTAGATAAAATGATCAGAAACGATCTCGATAAGATTCGCAGCGCCGCCCCCAACATTGTTGTCCTCGAGCTTGGTTCGAATGATTTATGTGACCAGGATAGTGACCCCGAAACAATCGCCCTTTCAATAGTCGCACTAGCAGAGCTGTTACTTACAGAACTGAACTTACGATTTATAGCAATATGTGAAGTAACTGCTCGTCAAAAGGAGCCCTTCTTTGGGTATAACGAGAGAGCTGCACTTCTGAATAGCCATCTGCGGGAGTCATTGCGCGTCATACCTGCAGCGAAGTGTTGGCAGCATCGTGGTTTGATTAATCCAACAAATAATGCAGTCTACGCGCCCGACGGCATCCACCTGAACTACATAGGAAATAAGGCCCTTTACCGAAGTTATAGGGGAGCCATTTTATGGGCATTGTCCCAAGTCAAGAAATGTTAAGCTAAATTTTCTGATGTTATATTCCCTCATTGTTGAGCTCTGGACATTTCAGTTATTGAGCTATATTAATTTCACCAGTGGTACTGAGCACCCTGTGTTTTGATACAGTTATTACAATAGTTATAATACTAATTGTTTACAACCCAGTAATTATTAGCTGCAGCCCCAGCTTTGTTAAGGGTGGCTGTTTTTTTCACCACTCATTTGTTTTGTAAGGACACACCATTGGCTTTGGTCAGCATTGGTCATGATACTTACTTCGGCGGGAGCAGTAAAAGGGTTCGCACAGAACAGGGGTTTTTGTTGTCCAGGCTTGTAAATTTACCGAACTTAAAAGTACAGCTACATTTGGTTGTGTCGTAATTTTAAGAACACGATACAAGGGTCAATGTTATATTTTGGAAACTTGCAGGACTCATGTAACAGGTCATAATAAGATTTAAATTTCTAAGCTCAAAGTGCATCGACCCTGAATACTGCTCTGTGCAATTCATGCACCGGATGTGCTGTTGCATCATTTGTATGCCTATAACAACATTGTGGTGTTATAGTAAAGTTCGCAACATTTTGTTGCAGTGTAAAGCTATTTTAATCAGTGGTCCTTGCTGTCAACATTCTGGTCCAGGGGCTTTAGTTTATGTTAGTCTTTTCCTCATGGGTGCTCAGTTCACCATTGTTTCCAGCAGCACTCAGTATAATAATTTTGAATAATAATTCCCCAAAGTTTAATTTACTTGCTAGAATGCCACCCAGGAGGACACAAGGCTACGTTGAGAGAGTTGCAAAGAGACGTCGGGTTGTGGGCCACAACACTGCAGCTCCAGACCAGCCGGGGCACCCACACCCGTCCCTACTACAACCAGTTCATTCAGGGTCTCCAGAATCCACCCAGGGGACACCAGCGCCAACGCAGTTCGCATTATCCCAGGAGATGCTATCAACCCTGACCAGTACGATTGCAACAGCAGTAACTCGTGCCTTGCATGAGGTTGTCCAGGTTCCTCCATTCATACCACCGGCAATCCCAGCGATACCGTTTATACCGGATCCCACTGTTGGGGCTAGTGCAACTGTTAATGGAGGTTCAGAACTAGCAGAAACCCACCCCTCTCTTAGCAACACCGATCAAACTGTGCAACAAACCGTGGACTCGGCAATACAGCAAGTAACT
This sequence comes from Pachyseris speciosa, assembly GCA_016490735.1. Classification (NCBI taxonomy): domain Eukaryota; kingdom Metazoa; phylum Cnidaria; class Anthozoa; order Scleractinia; family Pachyseridae; genus Pachyseris; species Pachyseris speciosa. Next base: position 428,885 of record JAEMWC010000375.1, read on the forward strand.
GGTTCTTTGTTTCTCTGTGAAGTAGTCCCACCACAAAGTAAGAACACTTTTTTATCCTCAGCTGTCCCATCAACACACAGAGTACCGGATAAGGTGAAAAAGCAAATATGGGCCAATGAGTACGTAGACTTTGCAATCCTGTTAAATAATAACCTTACTCAGTCAGATGAACATTACACGTTCAGGGTGGAAAAAGGAGAAGGCGGGAAACCAGCTTTAACACAAGGCAGGCGGTGCAATCCATAGACCAGTGGGTATCAGCCTTTCAGGTTTTTGTTGCCATTTATTCAGAGAAAGAAAATTGGAAGTTCTATGACGAGAAATTTCGTAGTATAAGGCAGACCCAAGGGGCACCATGGGACCAGATTCACGCTGAGTTGTGGTTGAGGTCTCATTCCTTTCGTGCCAAACTTAGTCCCCAGGCTGGGAAAAGTAAACAAACAGGGCAACGCATTCCAAAGGGGTTTTGTTGGAAATTCCATAAGGGAGTCACATGCTCCGGGTGTTCCTTCAAACACCAATGTTTCCAGTGCGGTAACAACCACCCAATTTCCAAATGTCAGCAATCTTATACCAAACAACCAGCAGGGAATTGGGACTAAACCAACTGGTTCCAACTATGCAACTTTCAACTGCAGTCCTAGCAACCGAAGCACTCCCAACCCCGGTCAAGGCTAAGAGCCTAGAAGTGTACTTAACTGGTTATCAGGAGGCTTCTCGTCAGCATTTATTAGCTGGCTTTTTACATGGTTTTCGTTTGCGTTTTCAAAGGCCTCAAGAGGGCTCATGTTCCAACAATCTTGTTCCAGCGTCTGAGCACGCCGACATTGTTGATCAGAAGTTAGCTAAAGAAATACAAGCCAGTCGGATAATCGGACCATTTGAAAGGCCCCCATTACATAATCTCAAAGTGTCTCCTTTGGGAGTTATTCCCAAAAAAGTGCAAGGTGAATACAGAATGATTCACCACCTGTCATTCCCCTTTGGTGGTTCAGTTAATGACTTTATTCCCCCAGAATTCTGCTCAGTACAATATGCTACAGTTGATGATGCCGTTCACATTCTTAAACGTTTAGGTAGAGGTTGTGCTCTGGCTAAGACTGACGTTCGGAGTGCTTTTCGCATAATCCCTGTTCACCCCTTTCGATTACCAGCTGCTGGGGATGCAATGGAGGGGGAAATATTATGTCGATCGCTGCCTACCAATGGGATGCGCCAGTTCATGAAAGACCTTTGAAGCCCTCAGCACTGCAATGGAGTGGGTAGCACGAAACAAATTAGTGATGCCTAATATAATACATATTTTAGATGATTTTCTTATTTTGGAAAATCCCACGAGGCATGGGCTGTTAGTCTTCAACGGTTTTTACATTTCTGTGAAGATATTGGCGTCCCCATGGCCCCCGAAAAAACGAAGGGTCCTAATCAGGTATTGACATTTGCAGGTATTTGGATTGTTTAAATCTCGAGGCCAGGCTTCCGATGGAAAAATTTGACAAAATCTTGAGGGCAATCCGCAATATGCTTCCCAGAAAAAGAGTTCAACTGACAGAGCTCCAATCGCTTGTAGGTCTCTTAAATTTCGCTTGTTCAGTCATTACCCCTGGCAGAGTTTTTATTCGGCGACTGATAAACCTCACCATCGGTGTCAGACGTGCACACCACAGTATACGTCTAACCAGGGAAACTAAAAAGGATTTAAGAATCTGGGAAACCTTCCTAGCCTCTTTCAATGGGCAGTCCTTTTTCTTAGAGGAAGCCTGGTCTACCTCCTATAACTTAAAGTTTTACACATATGCTGCACAATCTAGTGGGTACGGCATCCTCTTTGGCAAGCACTGGGCTTATGGTACATGGCCCGATGCATGGAAAGCAAATATTTGCTTTCTGGAGTTTTTTCCTATTGTCGTCGGTCTCAGTACATGGTGTTGTGAATTGCGAAACAAGAGGGTACTCTTTATGACTGATAACGAGAGCGTAGTTCACATCATCCATAAGCAAACCGCGAAAGGCACTAAGATGTTTGGGTTATTGCGCACAATGGTTCTTGTTTGCCTAAGGAACGATATTTTCTTTAGGGCACGCCATATTTCAGGAGTTAAGAATGTGCTAGCTGATAGTTTGTCTCGTTTACAGGTCGACAAATTTCACACATTGTCCCGGGGTATGGATCCAACACCAACCCCGCTGCCAGCACACCTTCTACCAGAGAACTGGGTAATAGGCTAGCCCAGTTATTGGAAGCGAGTTTGAGTGCCACTTCATTAAATACGTATCGTCGTCCATGGCAGATTCTGCGGCAATTTAAAAGGGATAAGCTTAAGCTCCAAACCCCTCTATTTCCAATTTCAACTCATACGTTGGCCCTGTTTATTGCCTTTCTAGCTGAACAAAAATATGCAGCCTCTACAGTTGCAAGCTACATATCAGCACTTAGTTATCCTCATAGATTAGCCTCTTTGTTTGACCCAACTAAGTCCGAAATGATTCAGCTTGCTCTCCGGGGCTATAGTAAACTTAACCCTTCTGCCGATTCTCGGTTACCCATGACATTGCACATACTTGAAGATATTATTTGAGCATGTGAACACACAAAATCCTCATTATATAGTAGGAAATTAATTCGGGCCATGTATGCTATTGCTTTCTTCGCTACCCTAAGAGTTGGTGAAATTACCTCTCGAGTTCATCAACCCCGTCAAAATATAATTGCCATTAGTCAAATGGTATTTTTGAAAACCCGAGAGGGTACTGTCAGTGAGATCAAGCTAACACTCAGGAATTACAAGCATAGTGACACTTCAAATCCAGTAGATATTTTCATATACCGAGAGAAGCCCATTTGCCCAGTTTCTCTCCTGTTAGAGTTTCTAAGTTTGCGGGGACAGTCTCCGGGACCTCTTTTCTGCTGGCCAGATGCCTCTCCAATATCTCGATCTTGCTTTGTGGCTGCTTTAACAGAAGACCTTCAATTTTGCAATTTGAATGTTGCTCAGTATAAGACGCACAGTTTTAGAATTGGAGCTGCTTCTTGAGCCGAAGCTAAGGGTATGTCTGACACACAGATTAGAAACTTTGGGCGCTGGAAATCTAATGCTTTTCTACGTTATATACGCCCTTCCACAATGGGGATTATTTCGACAGTCCCAACTTAACCTAGTACCATATGCTCATGCTTGCAAGTCAAAACATTTGTCTACATAGCATTATTCCTTAAGGAGAGCGCAGATCTTTTGTGCAGAGGTCAAGTGTATCTGCATTGTGTGTATCTTACTGTAACCAACAGTACTAGATATATTATATATGTAGAGTTGCCTGAATGGACCAGTTGTGCAGGGGCCAACTGTTTCCTGAAAGGTGCAACTTTTGTTTGAATGGTCTTATTGTACAATTTCTTGATCTAACCATGTGTGCAGGGGCCACTTGGTCCATCCAGAGCTTGTTGCGCAGGGGCTAACAGTGCAACATACATTTGATTGGTGTTAAGTTATATAGCTGCCTGATTGGGAACTCTTGTGCAGGGGCCAATCGTTTCCTAAAAGGTACAACAAACCTTGAGACTAACGTTGATATTTAGCATGTCGGAAGGCAGGTTACCAATTTGTGCATCAAACCTAGCGTGCTGGGTCAACTTGGTTTATTACCTTAAGACAGTTTCAGTTACTAGAGGATAGTTCCTGCAGAGCTTTTGTCCTGTTATATAGTTGCCTCATCGGGAACATTTGTGCAGGGGCCAATTGTTGTCCTAAACGTTACAACTGACTTTGAACATAACTTAAGTATTTTATGCCATAGTTTACAAGTTAAAAGTTGTAGATCAAACCATGTGTGCGGGGGCCACTTGGTTAGATGCAATAATCATGTTTCAGTTGTTATTGGTTAGGTATTGTTTGGGCACGGTGCATTGCTTTGGCTTTGGGTGGGGCGGCCCTGTCACGTTCAGGGCTTTGGCGTGTTTGCCGTCACCTTTGCTGGGAAAAGGTACTCATTTCCAGATCTTTTGTATTTTTAGATTATCTTAAAATAAACGGCCACTTAACTTAGTGGCCAAATCATGGCAAAGATTTGTGTCAGTTTAGTTCTCTTCCCAGCAAACCGAGCTTAGCCTTTGCAATGCACATTGTGAAATACAGTCCATAGTGACGGAGCAGGGGGCATAAATGAGATTTATTACCAGAGGGGATAAATACATTGATGCAACCTGGGCCGTGATTAGTTTCCCGGATGGAGTCACATCCGGGACTCGGATAAATTTAGATTTAAGCATTTGAGCATCGGGTTGCAGGCCTCTTTCCTAGAAGCTTCGGTGAAGGGCAAGTTTCTTCCCACCCACATTGCCCCTCCCATTTTTGGAGCATTATCGGTGGTACATTATACCAGACGTAGTGTCACGTAAGGCGTGTTTGCCCCCACCTTTGCTGGGAAAAGGTACTCATTTCCAGTTCTTTTGTATTTTTAGATTATCTTACAATAAACGGCCACTTAAATTAGTGGCCAAATCGTGGCAAAGATTTGTGTCAGTTTAGTTCTCTTCCCAGCAAACCGAGCTTAGCTTTAGCAATGCAAATTGTGAAATAAAATCCATAGTGACGGAGCAGGGGGCATAAAAAATTTCCATCCAACATTTCGCGTTACGAAAAAATGTTTGATTATTTAGCCACCCCAACCAACAAATCATGCACTAAGGGTAAAAATCAGCCAGTGAACCAAACAAGGTCTAAATTTCAGCGATATTACGCAAAAAATCATTCTGCGGACTCACTCTGTCTGGTGTTTGGCCAAACATTTGTCTGTGCGTTTAGCCACCCAACGTTATGTTTGACAAACACAATGTTGGATGAAAATGTTTGATCGTTTAGCCGGGGTTTTAATCGTTTTTAACGAGGACCCATTGCCATTACGTGTTATTAAGATAACGGCAAACGTTTCTTAACGCTGTTTAGGCACAGACATCGAAAAACAGTCAGCCAAGCGGAGTAAAACACTGGTTCGTTTGCAACGCAAAACAACAAAACAAACGAGCAAACAATTCAAACAATTCTTTGCGTACAAAACAAGTAGAGATGGTTATTTATGTCTAGTCCAAAGAAAAATACAAGTTTCATTCCTGAACAAAAGTAACAACGATTAAAGCAAATGTTTAGCTTCATTTTATTTAATTCACCTGTGATGTGGAGGTCCTTGAAAATACGTATCCACGTTATAAAAACACGAATCACCAAAAATAGCGAGCGGTTTGTCCAAAGGAAGAACTTCTTCTACTAAGTTTCAGCTACTCGTTCCCCCCATTAATGCCGGTGAGTTGTTAAGTGAGCTTTCATGGTGAGCTGCAAGATGCCGCGGTTAAGTGAACAAGCCCTTGAAACTTTAAATCGTTTTGTTTTTCAACCACACAATCCGGGCGCCATACAAGTCGATCCAAAATTTAAGAATTTCCTAAGAAAAGCCTTTTTCTCTTCCATTTTACCAGTTAAAAATTCACCTTCCGAAGAATCTTTAAAGTAGTTCTTGATTTGTATGCCTTTTACGCGAATTAAAAGACAGAAACTGAACTTCGAAGATGAAGATGTTTTGCTCAAAATGAAGAAACCAACTGAATGTGAAATCTCGAGCCGCAGAAAGCGCGCGAAAAATTAAGCCTCGGTTTGGTCTGGGTGTCCCATACCTGGCTTGAGCCTGCGATACAATTGAAAATCAGTACCTGGTCAGCGGTCAACTTCAAAAAATAGCAGACCTCGATGAGGTCTGAACTTGAGCCCGCGATATGGTCACGTAATACTGGTCATCGGATACCTTGTTTTGATAGGTGTCAATTGGTCATAATATGGATGTCCAATATCAAAGATGTGCGCTGTAAACTAGCCTGTCAGTTGGAGTATGGCCGACATTTCACATGACATACATGGAAGGGCGGACGTACGGGTGTACGGACGTACGTACGTACGACGGTGACCAAAACCAAATTTTTTCGAATAGATGGGTTACCATATTTTCTTAACCATGGTGCTCCGCTATACTCGTAGTTGCGCATCATGGACCTTCGAACAACAACTTGAGTAACTTTTTCATGTGATACCAACTGAATTGTCGCGGAAAAGTTGCCCTGTTCATCCAAATCCCCGAAAACAAAATCATCGTCGTTCTCGTCCTCCTCACTTTCAAACTCTTCATTCTCCGATTCAAGTCATTCCACGTCACGTAGTTAAGCAATAGAGGACTTTTTCCGTGTTTAGATAGTCTCATCGTAACATGAGGGGAGTTGGGACAATTCGAGACAGACATAACTTTCGAGAATCTCCCAACCCCCAGAGTCAAGTCAAGTCAAGTATATTGTGTCTATACATTTAGCTTTTGTGAGGACAATCTCACCAGCTAGTTTGCAGGTATAACACAGAAAGTAAAAATGAAAAGAGCTAGAACTATTTAAACATGGAAAAAAGTGCTCTATATTGCTTTAAGTGTTTAGATGAAGCTATGTAAAGACGTAAAAAAGTCCTCTATTGCTTTTATGAAATATTTCAAAAAATAATTCCACAACTGAATGGACATTTTGGCTACTTCACTTTTTGATTGAAATTGATTTCCTCAATACACGCTCTGAACAATCATATTTCCTAATACCCAAACATAATGCGCATCGGACAACACATTCGCATTATAAAATTAAGTCAAAATCAAGTTACATTTGTGGGAAGCACCAGTAGTAGATTTTTAAGCTGAGAAGGTCTCAGAGAAAAAAAAATAGAAAATACATTTTAAGCTAATTTCACAGCCAAAACACGGCAACCGAAAGGCCGTGCAAAGTTTGATTTGAAGCATTTACAGTCTGCAGGATAAAGTTTGGTGTGCGTTTTCGTGTACATTTTTTAAATAAATAAAGTCTTATAGAAAATTTTATTGTAGTAATTAAATGCAAAAATTACCATGAAAAACGTTTACCGCGTATTTTGTTGTATATTTTGTCGTCTTCCCTTGAGCTCCCTCGACGAGGTCGTCTAGCTCACGATCATTGAGGCAGGCAAACCGCTGTGGTCTTTCTTTCCTTGGGCTCACGGGGGAAGAGCTAAGCCCCAAATCAAAATTTGGCATTTTCTCCTCATTTCCTTAATATTCTTACTTTACATTGCTTTACGAGTTTTGCGAAAGCTTTCAAATGTTTTCAAATTGTACCGGGAAACACAGAGAGATATACGTGACAACCGTGTTTACAAACTATCTCATCTAAACACACCTATTGGCCAATGAGTGTGCGCCTTTGTTAAGGCTCTGGGAAAAAGGCAATTACAACACAAACAAAGCCCGTAATATGGAGGGGGTAGTGACCAGTTTCAACGAAAACGGTGGTAAGGGGTCAAGTTCTGGCGAGGAGAAAAATTCTGTTGATGAATCTAACGACCAGAATATCCAAGAGTCAGTGGAGAGGCCTGTCCGAGTGTCAGTGGAGGGGGCTTTCAAGGAGTCCGTGATAGAGGCTGTCCGAGAATAGGTGGAGGAGGATGCCCAAGAGTCACTGGATGAGGCTGCCCAAGAGTCAGTGGAGGGTGCTGTCCAAGAGTCAGTGGAGAAGCGGGTCCAAGAGTCAGTTGAGGAGGCTGCCCAAGAGTCAGTGGGGGGAGGCTGTCCAACAGTAAGTGGAGGAGGCTGCCCAAGAGTCAGGGGGACAAGCAATGAAAACGTAAAGCTTGTGGGATGTGGCTATGCCATGCTGATGCCATGCTGATGAGGCCTAACAAGGCCGAAACAGCTATCCATGGCTGCTAATGCTTGGGCTCAATCTTTGCTTTGGTAGATTTAAGGGGTAATGCCCGCTACCTTGTGGCCTTAGTGCCTTTTGAGTGGCTTCAGCTTACTTGATCACATTAATTTGTGAAGTATCCTTGTCACTCCAGCCACATCCCACAAGCTTTACGTTTTCATTGCTTGTTTTATTGATATGTGGGTACTTGAGCCTGAGCATTAGCTATGCCATGCTGATGAGGCCTAACAAGGCCGAAACAGCTGTCCATGGCTGCTAATGCTTGGGCTCAATCTTTGCTTTGGTAGATGTAAGGGGTAATGCCCGCTACCTTGTGGCCCTAGTGCCTTTTGAGTGGCTTCAGCTTACTTGATCACATTAATTTGTGAAGTATCCTTGCCCAAGAGTCAGTTGAGGAGGCTGTCCAAGAGTCAGCGGAGAAGCCTGTCCGAGAGTCAGTGAAGGAGGCTTTCCATGAGTCCGTGAAGGGGGCTGTCCAAGAGTAAATGGAGAAGCAGGATAAAGAGTAAGTGGAGGAGGCTGTCCAAGAGTCATTGCATGAGGGTGCCCAAGAGTCAGGTGAGGAGGCTGTCCAAGAGTCAGTGGAGGAGGCTGTCCAAGAGTCAGTGGAGGATGCTGCCCAATAGTCAGCTGAAGAGGCTGTCCAAGAGTCAATTGAGGAGGCTGCCCAAGCGTAAGTGATGGAGATTGCCCAAGAGTCAGGTGAGGAGGCTGTCCAAGAGTCAGTGGAGGAAGATTTCCAAGAGTCAGTGGAAGATGCTCTCCAGGAGTCAGTGGAGGAGGCTGTCCAAGAGTCAGAGGAGAAGCGGGTCCAAGAGTCAGTTGAGGAGGCTGCCCAAGAGTAAGTGGAAGAGGTTACCCAACAGTCACGTGCGTAGGTTGTCCAAGAGTCAGTGGAGGAAGCTGTCCAAGAGTCAGTGGAAGAGGCTGTCTAAGAGTCAGTGGAGAAGGCTGCCCAAGAGTCAGTGGAGGAGGCTGTCCAAGAGTCAGTGGACAGGGTTGCCCAAGAGTCTGCTAAGGAAGCCTTAGGGACGAACAGGATAGTGGAGTATTCACAGCAAAATAAACGTATGCCTTTTGAAAAAGGTATATTTTTCTTGTTGCTGTTATTATGGTCCGCTCGTGCTTAATAAATATAATATAATTTTACCAATTGCTGCAATATAGAACTTGAACATTTTCCAAGCCATTAATACCGTATGCACAACCACTGATCCTTGTTAGATCCAACAAAACAAGACATCTTTACTTTTCTATGTTAGCTCCCTCAGTAGTCTACTAAAGTTACTGTTATCAGTGTAAGCCACAAAACTGAAACAAAACTAAATTACAACAAACTGTAGTAAAGAAAAGAAAAATTACAATAAGGGTGCGAATACATGCTAGGTTCTAAAAATCTAAGCATATATGACAAATTATAGTCTATTAGATACAATGCATCCATGATAATAATTAATTAAAATTAAGCCATTAAAATTAATGGATTTCTTACTGTTTTCTCGCTTAACACTAGGAAAATGTAGGTGATGATTTTGCCTAGTTAATCTAGTGAAAATGTCACTAATAAAAACGAAATAGATATATGAAAAGATTGAGATGCACATCCCTTGAGGAAACTTTTAACTAAATTAAGAACGTGCTTCTCACGCGTAAATCAATAGTATCGTACCAATGCTATTGGATTGCTGAATAACTTGAATCATTACTTGTTGTTCTCATAATCACATATACATACATATACTTTATTGAGTCTCCCTTTACAGGGTCGCGCACCTCTTTAAGTTTCTCAAGGGTGTTCGCCGAGTAACCTTTCCACAGCAAACCCAAACTTAGTCACAATAGTCTAGCACGGGCACGATGAAAGATTTATAACATTTGCAGTGTGTATACTAATGTTATTCCTAACCTGGCTAAGCATGCCACTTCTCTTCCCTGCCTTATCAACAAGGTACTTTACATGTGTACTAAAAGTCAGACTCATCTGGTACAACACCAAGATACCGACGCTCCGATATGCGCCTATGCCCCTGTACTCTTACACAAAATTGCAAATAGTTCATTGGCGCGAGATAGTTTAAAAAAGTACACATTCTGCAGTCTCCCTTCCGTGCAAAAACATATTATTAAGGCCTTTCAAGGGTTAGAAGCGACAGGCCACATGGCTCCGAAAACAGATGACAGTCAGATCTTCTCCCAATCACCGACTATGGAGAGAAATGCAGAAAAAGCGCGACAATTTGCGACAGGGACAATTCACTTTCCATTCCTCTTTGTTTTATTTGCAATAGTGACATATGTTCCTAACGAAACAAACTAGAGACGGTAGTAAACAATCGACAAAGCAACACCAGACCATCCGCTGGAAGGCCTCATTGTTATCAAGAAACCAGTCATTAACTATAAAACCCTAGTCAGTGATTTGCCAATTTCATTGGCATCACTTGGCAAGAGAAACAAAAAAAAAAAAAAGAAAGAAACAAAACAAAACAAAAAACAACTGTGTCATCAGCATACATTAATATTTTACATTTGCTAAGGACAGAAGGGAAACCAACATGAATTAAATTTTACGTCGTTTCAACTGTGGTGGATACACATGACCTGACAATAGGAAAAAAAAGCATCGCACCTTTAGCTTGATATGGCTTAGTAAAGTCCTACACATGATAATGACGGCCAAAGCAAAGGGTCACCGCAAGAATAAACCCTCACTACCTTCATATCTCTAATTGTTACGACATCAACACAAATTCACCATTGAGCTCTTTCTATACGAGTGAGAGCCTAGGGATGCATTGTTAAAATTATGCTCATCGTATGAAGTAGCACTTCAGAACTGGTGTAGGCGACAAGTTTGGAACTGCAATGGTGAAAAAAGATGAATAAACAGGGAGCACGTTTCTCAAGTAATGGACTTTTATGTGATTTTCTTAAGTGGAAATTGGTTATTTAATGTCTTCTTCCCATTTATATTTAAATTTGATCGAGTTACTTTAACACGCGAGAGACCGTTTCTCTATAAATCATGATTCCCATGCGGGCTCCCCCTCTTTTCTACAGTAAACAATGGCTGCGAACCTGTCACTAAACTTAATGTTAAGCAAAATATTGTAAACAAAGCACAAAGTTTAGCAAGACCGCGGTTTCAAGATTTTTCCTGTTACATGGCTCGTTTCTCGTACTATACCACAGTTAAACAAGAAAAAAACTATTTAGCGAAGTCAGTTTGCACTTACGCCTTCGTAACAACGGGTTGGCAGCTTTAAGCTATCGTTATTGTCTACAGCTGTCTTCAAGAAAATATGCCACATTGTCACTGTAGCGGAGTAGCGATAGAAAAGTCGTTGGCAGCATGAAGGTTCCAAGTTTCAATATTTTTCTACGACGCACATCTTTAAATCTGTGTATTAACTTGTCTGACTCAGTACGCTTCCGCTGCCTGCCTCTCCGCAACTTTGTAAGAAACCATGTGTTTTAGTTTGTCACTGTTTTCGCTCTCAGAGTAGGACATTCGTTTCCTTTTTTGGCTGTGTTCGACAACCTAGCGACCTTGCAACAAGTTTTTTTTTCATTCTCTTCTCAGCACATTCTTCACAGCTCGTCGTATCTCCCTTATTCGCCAGCAAAACACAATTGGGTTCAAAAAGGAGACCGCAGACCGGTTAGCTCAGTGGTAGAGTACCGGACTACCATGCGGGAGGTCGCGGGTTCTATAACCCCGACCGGACCAATCAATACTCAGGGTCTTTAAATAACTGAGGAGAAAGTGCTGCCTTTGAAATGACATCTGCAAATGGTTAGACTTTCTAGTCTTCTCGGATACGGGCGATAAACCGTAGGCCCCGTTTCACAGTACTTTCACTTAATCTGATCCTGTGGGACGTAAAAGAACCACTAGGGACGTAACAAAACTCTGGCTGTGACCACTCCTAGTGTCTGTGTTAGATATCTACATTACGGGGGCACTCATTAATTACTTCATTAATTGTAAACTGAACAAGCAGTCTGGTCAAGTCCCCCGGCCAGTGATGTAAACCGCCATGAGACTATGTGATATGAGCGGTATATAAATACCTTACCATTACCGTTGTATATCCAGCGAATACTTCCACAAGCATTGCCAAACCGTGTGGAACATAGAAAATTAAGAACAACCCGTAAACAAAAAGTACGGTCAAAGCTGATTTTCTACATTTAAGCGCATTCACTGTGTTTGTTTGAAGGCTGACCACATTTTGGTCGTTTATCTGGCGCTGGTGTCTACGAACGATGAGAAATACTCTTGAGGTGCTCAAGGCTGTTACCAGAAATGATAGAACAGGAGTAACTAACATGAAAAAAATCCAGTCTTCGTAGCTCATCCAAAGCCTTAACACAACAACTGCTATGGGAAACATCCAGAGAAAGACAGCGGTTTGAAATACCCGAGGAACAGTGCCTATTTCTTCGTATCGTAAATGGAGAGTTAGAGCAAGATAACGATCGAATGATGCGGCGGCTATCGGTAGACAAGATACGCTGGGAGTCACCCAAGCAGACATAAAAAGTAGTAGTTGCAATGTGCAATATGAGCTAAAATCATCCACAAAGTTCCGCTACTTTCTGCGCGACGTAAATTGGCTGACAGATTACTCTTACCAGAAGATCCTAAGCTACAAGGCAACAGAGGAGGATGAAAGATGGCGAGTGAAGGTCTTGGGCTCTAAAAATCGTGTAAAGAATAAGAAAATTCTCCACACAAGTCATGAGAGATAATAATGAGTTGAAAATGCATGTAAGAATATTTGTGATGTAAACTTCCGACGTTTTATCCAGGTTGATATTAAAGAAGAAGCAGCTTAAATTGTTCGTTTCGTTCATGATGAATATCTCAGTGTTCTCCAGCTGCAATCAGTTTGGAAAGGAAGTTAAGGCGAGGGCATTTCATCTCCGTATTCACCGGAACACAAAAGGCTAGACCTTTTAAAAGAGCAAATGTGGCCAAAAATCGAACATTTTCAAAATATGGTGGCAACAGCCAAAAAATCAATTCGGCTCATATTCTCAAGTTAGGTAGGCCCTAGAGTGAAACAAATCACTACATACTTTGTTTGGCTGAATATCGATTTATTTTCGAGAAAATCGATAATAACTGAATTACGTCAAAATGCTGCTTTTGGTGCTCACAATTTTAGATGAATCTCGAAGCTTCGCTGCTGCTGATCAGCTGTTCTGTAGGCGTATTCATTCGTCGTGTGTGATGGCTGACACTCTGGATGGTGAGTAAAACTTTGAATTTATAATCGTTAGTTATAAATAGGGTAGGGAAAATCGCAGATTTTGGTCTTAAAGCGCCCCTAACACCGAAATATTTTCTCGCTAAAATTAATCTTTGGACCCATTTGAAACGCATTGCGTCTTTAATTTTTTTTTCACCAAATCTCGACTTTTTATATGGTGTAAAAGTTACGAAATCTAGCCGTCATCTGTCACACGATCAAGCTAGTAAGGAGCGTGGGTCTTTTCCCTAGTTAACGTCACAAACTGATTTTCATCGCGGTACGTATTTGTAAACATTCATGCATAACAGTTTGTGACGTCAACTGGGGAATAGACCCACGCCCCAGCTGACGTGGTCGTGTACCAAACGATGCATAGTTTATCGTAAGCCCCATAAAAAAAACTCCAAAGCTGGAAATAAATGCTACCTGTTTTTGGAATATGTACAAAGTATTATGTTACTATTCTTGGGGCTAGGTGCACTATAAGGTAAGGCTTTTGGGAAGCAGGGCATACCCCCACCCAATTTTTGTGGGAGTACTCCTTTGGGCCTGGTCATGTGATCTATTTTTGAGTTGTATCTTCTTCTGCCACTTACCATCTTGAGCATCATAGCAGCCAAACAAGGAATTGTCTAGAAGATTATAAATCAAATTTACTCCAGCTGCAGCGTGTCAGCCATCACGCAAGACGAGTGAATGTGCCTGCAGAACAGCTGACCAGCAGCTTTTAAAAATAACGAGATGGCGGAGATCGCGATCAATCGATGAAAACAACCAAACTTAATTGATTTTTTTAAGGTAAGTAATTGAGGGTAGTCCATTTTGGTAGTCCATTTAGCAGTTTAGGTAGTCCGTTTCGGTGGTCCATCATGGTAGTCCGTGGACTGGGGGTCAGTGAAATGTACCTACCCAGTTTGAAAACTTATCAAGAGTAAAAGACATCCCTTTTTTTATCCTAACTGTGAGCTTTACCCACCTAAAAAAATAATTTACAAAATACATTGATATATTAATTAATAAGGATCGGGGTTAGATGATTGTTTCCTCTTGTTTTGTATATTTAAAACTCGGCCTAAGTTTCCGAAGCCCATGTGTTTCACAGTCCACTGTTCCATTTATAAGGAGTTGGCGATTTCAGTGGACCTCGTTTTAATTTAATTAGCGTTATTCCGCCACACGAGAACATCTCCTGCTGAACTAGCGACATTCCGCTTGCATTTGGTTCGCTTTTCGGTTAAAGACTAATATTTAAGCAAAGATCTCTTATGTAAAGTAATTGCTGCCACCTTTTCAACGAAATGGGAACAGAGAAACCTCGAATCAAAAACCCCGAAATAAGCTTTGTAAACAGCTCATGATCATGAGTCGTTGCGCTATCCTGCCAAGTTATACTACTTTTGCGTGAGTAACAATTTTAGGACTGCAGCCATCTTCTTTGATACAACAACATGAAGGTAAGAGGATATTATGTTAAATAAGTTGTAGATTGGACTTAAAATGCGAAAATATGGAGTTTGCGTATGTGTGTCTACATTTCCGACTAATTAACGTCACCGTCGAATCAGCGCATTTTATCCAACTTCTAAATTTGATTAAATCGGTCTCAATCATTTCCTCAAAAAATCCTATGGAGAACGAAAAGAACTACACTTCTCCTTCCAAAAGGCTCATTCTCAGTCAATTAATTTGTGTAGCACAGAGTTAAATAAGGGGCTACTTTTGACCTATTTTTAATTGAGTTAAAAGTAGATAAGATAAATTTAATTAGATTTTGAAAAAAATGGACGAGAATAGCTCAAATTATTGCCAACGTATGTTTTGATGTTGTTTTTCAAGATTTTTAGTAGTTTTTATTTGTCTAGGTTGTTTCATTTGGTGACGCGACGCTCCGACATTCGTTTTAAATTTTGAGTACCAAAGCAGCATTTTGACGGAATTCGGTTATTATCGATTTTCTCAACAATAAATCGATATTCAGCCAAACAAAGAGTGCAGTGATTTGTTTCCCATTGAGGCCTCTTAAGGTGGCTGGTTTTCAGCTTTTTCACGACATAAACTTTGAGAGAAAAGAACACAAAGGCAAACCGAGGCCGTGAGAAAACTTTTGCAACATGAAATTATACATTTAGTTGTTGACCAAAACAAACTATTATTACGTCATTAGCTGTTACCATGGCAACGGTACTTAAGGGTTATTCAGAGCTGCATTTAAACTTCTGGTACTTATAACTTGAAAACTAACTCGGTCACCCCCTATTTTTTTCACGTGATTACTATTGTCATTTGAAAAGGAAACTGCAAAATTTTTATCAAGCGGATGTTTTATAAACGTGAGAAAAGGCAATTTATGAGTAGTGTAAAATTTCTCTGATAAAATTTTCTTGAATTTTGTGTGACGTTTCCCCTTTACTAGACAAAAATATTAAAACAATAAAAAGGGGTCACCGGGCTTGTTTTTTCGCAAAAACTTTCGTGAGTTGATCCATTTCCACGCGCGTTGTCGCGCATTTCAAAATCTGGATTCTAAAAGATCGACATTTGCTCATGCGCTTTGCTGACTGCCGCTAGCCATCACGCGTACACGCGCGGGCACCTACCGTAGCTCTGTTTGCAGTCCACGCGCCGAGTTGATTTCAGTACGGTGGATTTTAACAGTCCACATTTGTTGCTTTTTTTACTGTTTGGCCAAACGTTTGGACTCACTTAAAAGAATTTCTCCACAACTTGTGGCATGACTAAGCATATTCTTGTTAAATAACACCAAGCGAAAGCATGGAATTGACTAAATTGCTCACAGAACACGTCAACTGCATGCAATTCTGACACAAGTGCAGATGTGATTCACGACAAACAACAGGAGGTGGTGAGGCATAGTAATGATAGAATGTTGAGCTGTATTACCTGTAAGTAAAATTGAAGTGCTATCTCACTTTTGCAGTTTTATAATTACTTTCCGGCTCCTTATCCTCCCGGTTCCCGACACGATCGATCGCAGTAGAGGTGGGATTTTCTCTTTGGAACTTTAATATGCATTATCAATCTCCGAAAGCAAATTTTCCTATGTAAATTGAATTAACTTAAGTCGATGGAGTACATACGTCCCCAGATAAACGCGAATTTCGTTTTGAGCAGGACAAACGTAGCCTTGCTCGAAGAAAGCCTCGCGCCGCCATCTTTGTTTTCGTTTTTCCAGTTCTTCAAATCTCGCGCGTGTAAGGTGTGACGCGCGCGCTAGTGGCCAGACTCTCCACGCGAGTAAAACTGGTACCAGCCACCTTAACTTTGAAATATGGGAGAAATTGAATTTTCAGTTGTTGCCACCAAATGTTTGACCATTGGTAACATTCGCTCTAAACAATTCTCCCCAGCAGTTACCAATGAAGGAAATTTGAGCTTTCTCAGCTTCTTTAAAAACACCTAATTTAAAAACAACATCATGCAAAATTTATTGCTCAACGTTTCGGAAGTAGGCTAGAGCTGAAATTTACATACCAATGGCGTCATGACGACTCCGAAACATCGAGCGATAAATCTTTCCCTAATTTTCTCGTGTCTTTGTTTAGCAAATCTCTTATAGATTCAAAATCAGTCACCTGAAAAATAGGCAGATGTGAAACCTGATAAAACAGACGAAGAAAGCTTTAACAGTTGCAGTTTATGTAGTTTATGTAATACACCCTATGGAGGAAATTAAGTTTGAACTTATGAGAATGAATATATGAAAATCATATATTTGAACTGCGGATTAAAGAATGAGTATGTGAATGATCATCGCAGTTATGAACACTACTTAAGCAGTAGTGAAAATAAAGCCTGAAAGAAATTCAGACTTGTATCCCATTCATAACTGCGATGATCATTCACATATTCATGAGTTTGAACGGCTGCAACATTTGCTTCAACTTCCTTTTGAAAAAGTGGTTCACTATTGTTAAAAGGGTTAAAAGGTTTTGAAATCTTGTGGAAAACCTGCTAAAATAAATTCAAATTGGTTTAAACTTGCCCAACGATATATGATAACTTTTGTTGAGGGAATGGTGAGGAGCCACTGTGTGTTATGAGCATAACCAAGGCTACCGCAGAGTCGGCGCCAGGTGAGGTTTCCGTTGAAATGTTTTCTTTTTTTTCTTATCGTTGGAAATAACGAGGAAAAAGCGAAGAATAGCAAGGACTTAACGTGTTTCTCCACACCTCAATGAATATGTTGCTTGAGCAACAAAATATTTGAAAAGTCACCAGTTTATTATAAGTTGTACTCTTAATGTTGTCATTAGGGAGCTTCAGCATCAGCGACGGCAAGGGCGATGACGCCGATATGCGAAAAAAATTCTTGCAGTTTGTAGCTTTCCTATGAACCTAAGCGTCCGAAAACTAAAGTTATCGATAGAGTTTTCCTCGTTTTTTTTTTTATCGGAAGCTCAAGTTGCTTTGGATTAAAATGATGGTGAATCAGCGATTTTGAGTCTCCTTGTTTGCTAATCAACACCACTGATGAGGTTTTAGCTCGGTCTAATGGCCTGTCTAAAATTCATGTAAATAAACGTTTATTATTCTGAACTCTGAAGCCGTTCACTTAAGATGACAGCTTTCCTTCACGGATGACTGTTAATTAAGCATAATGCAAAACAGCTGTACACCTGAGTAATAAAAAGGGTTTTTATGACAGTTGAGTTTAGTCGTAAGTCTATTTTTGTCTCTCTTGTGAAGTGGTCTTTAATTTTCGGTCTTGTGTTATCCTAGCCTGATTCTCACACGGTCCAGGTCGCTCGCGGCCACGCACTCTCTCCGTTCCCCGTCTGATAAACTTCGTTCAAGGTCATGTTCCTGACGTCATTGTCCCTTTGTTTATTTTACCAATCAGATAAAATGTACCATTTTCTCGGAAATAAGGAATTTAAAGAATGCAAATATCATAGAATTAAAATGGCGGGAGGCGTGTAGGGTTTTCGGGCTGCTGTCGATAAAGCTTGCAGTGTATTTGGTGTCAACAAACTTCTCCCCGAACAGGATAAGGCTTTTATTTTCGGAGTGGATGTTTTGCTCAATTTGCCAACGGGAGTCGGGAAATCGCTTGTATTTCAAATGGCTCCATTTGTTCACACCGAACTCTCGAAAAGCAACGATGGATTTTCTACGAATCCTATAAGTCTTAATTATTGTTATTTCACCACCCGCGAGCCTAATGGAAGACCAAACGAATTTGCGCTCTGATTCCTTTTTCGACTAAAGTAACGTAAGATAAGGATTTAAAAAAGGATATAAAATTTATAAAAGAATAAAAATGCGAGCTTCGTGTTTTGGGTGAAAGTATTTATTATTCATTTATTTATTTATTTATTTTAAATTTTACTTTCAATTTTTTTTTAGTTTTTACTATACCTAGTACATACTTAAGTTTCTACCATAGAAGAGATAAAAAAGCTGACGTTTGGAGCACAAACCCTTCAACATATTCACAGACTCCCTCGAAATGTCAGCTTTCTGATTTCCTTTATGGTGGAAAATTTACCTTTATCAACCTGTTTAGAAAACTTATTAATTTTGGTTTCACTCCCCCACCAACACAGCTCCAGTTTCTTTAGTAACTAACCCCTAACTTACATGTAGTACCATCTTAATTATCATGTTTACAGGGAAACTTCCAAGAGTCAAGATGCCGTGGCCTTTAGGCACTGTTTTTTTTTTTAATTAAGTGAGTAAAGGTCTTTGGTAGCAAAACAAATTTCCTTTATGGCTGTAACAGCGACAGCCACAAGAAAACAAAGAACATCATAATATCTGTACTAAGGCTTGAAAATCCCAAACAAGGCCAACATTGCGTTTGGTGTCCAGACAATGGTTAAACAGAATTATTTGATTCAATATTTTGAGTGGATTTTGGATGAACTAGAATTAAAAAGGGTTTGACAGAGAGCACATTCATATACTGCACAAGAAATGGGTGGTGCAATTTTTGTGGATGACCGCAAAGATCCGAGGCAATGTTTTGTTGAAATTATGTTACATGCCCATGCCTTCTAAAACCAGCAAAGAAGTAGTCCTGGAAGAAATGAGCCAAAAAGATGGTTGCATTTGAGTGCTTATTTACACAATAGCATTTGGTATGGGTGTCAACTGCAAAGGAGTTAGGATGGTAATTCATTGTGGACCTTCTAAATCTTTTGAAGCCTACATCAGTCCAAGAGAAAGTGGAAGGGCTGGGATGGGTAGTAAGTAAAACTTTTCTATTATATCAGTCATTAATGCTCCTTCATGTTGATCAAGACATGAAAGATTATGTTAACGGCAAATGCGCCTGTAGGCGTAAATTTCTAATGGGACATTTTGAGCAAACCGATGGAAAATCTCAGACTGCAAATTGTAAAACTACAAATGCCTGTTGTGATTTGTGCTCATAGGATGCCAATTTGGTTGTACTAGTTAAGTCACTTGCACCTCATGTTGGAAACACTCGATCAGTTTCTATTGTACAAAAAGAAACTTCGAGGCATAAGCTCACCACAATGAGAAAATCACTTTTGTCTAAGCTTCTGTATCAATCAAGAGAATTACCTATTTCCACTGTTCCTGAACTGTTGATTGGATTGGCAAACTGTGACAAGCTTTTTAGACATAAACATGCAATCATGGATATTATCTCAGATGCGTTCCATGGTGTACATCACGAAGAGAGGGAAGCTGACGGCAATAGGGATTATTTTGATGCGGATAATGAGGAAGAGGAATACTGGAATGACTTCTTTAGTAACTAACATTGAAGATCCCAGTTTTCTAGAGGGAAGCCAGGACTTTGAAAGCAGTCATATTCATTTTCCCTGAACTTGGTGATCTAATTAATAAAGTACAAATAGAATTACTAGATAATTAACAGCTTTTACAACAGTTCAGGTACATGCACTTTACAAATTTATTACACCCATTTTGAAATCACTGGTGATCCTTGAAATCTGATTGGCTCTCAACAGTGCGATTTATTCACGAATCGCACTATTTTTTGCTCTAAATCGCATCTTTTTTTTAGCCTATCAAAATGAAAATGAAATAACAGAAACCAATCAAATTTCATGGCTTACCTGCAATAACCAATCAGATTGCAGAATATTACAGGACCAAAAAAAATTATTTTGGAGGAAAATTTTGCAATTTCGGTTGTCCAAATTCCCCCCTTTCCAGAAAAAAATGGATGAATTCAACTACTTACAGCTTTTAAACGACGACAATGATCTCCTTGCGGCGGAACAATTACTTGCAGATGATTTTCCAACTTTTAATGTCAGTTTTAATCAAATGGTCGCCGACTTCTCGCCAAATATTGCTGCAGTTCCGCACGGTCTCGAATCCACCGGAACCAAAACAACAACAACAACAACCGAACAAGACGAAGCAGCAGACGTATCAAGATTTCCTGTAGTTTCGAACGAAGACATCGAAGAGCTAAAGACTGTTGCAGTAAACGAAAACACTTCTCGCTCGACAAAACCAAATGGATGAATGTTTTTAACTCGTGGTGCTCCTCCCGCCATCTTGACATCAACATCGAAACAATGGCGCCCGAAGAACTTGACAACGTTCTGGGCAAGTTCTATGCAGAGTCAAAGAAAAAGGACGGAGAAGATTACGAGCCAGAATCCCTGAAAATCATGCAGAGTTCCATTGAGAGATATTTAAAGGAAAAAGATTATCCAGTGAGTATCGTACGATCGAGGGAGTTTCGCAACTCTCAAGAAATACTCAACGTGCAGGCGATTTTCCTGCGCCAACAAGGAAGAGGGAAACGACCGCACAAGTCCCAGCCACTGACGCCGGACGAAGAGTCAGCCCTGTGGGAAAAGGGCCAGCTTGGCGACTTCAATGGAAAAGTGTTGACAAATGTCAATTTTAAAAATCTTACCGAGCAACTTGGTTTACGAGGTCGCCAGGAGCACTACGACGCCTATGTCGAGGACCTTGTCGTAAGACAACGGGAAGACGGGAGCGAGGTGGTTGAGTTCCGAGAGGGGCCGACAAAAACAAGAAACGGTGGGCTTTCCATCAGACGATGAACTACACCACAAGTAATATGCAGCACCGATAGCGGCGAACATGACCCCGTGCGATTGTTCAAGCTCTGGTTAACCAAGCGACCAGAGGGAATGAAGGACAACGGGCCGCTCTATTTGACCATAATTAACCCGTCCAAAATCAAAGGATGTCTGGTACACAAAAATCCGAATGGGCCAAAATACAATCGGCAACATCATGAAGTCCATGGCTTCCTGGCTTTCGACTAACAAGAAGATTACGAACCACAGCATGAGAAAAACACTTGTCGCCAAACTGAAGAAATCCGGTCAGCCGCGCCACGTCATCTGTGAAATCACGGGCCATTCACGGGAATCTTCTTTAGATGACTACGATGAAATAGACGAAAATCAGAGAAAGGAACTTTCTCACATAATCAGTGGATTCAGCAAAGTTACAAGCCAAAATAGTGCAAGCGAATCCTCAAAAGTCAGCCAAAACAGTGCAAATGGGGCAGCATCAAATCAAGCAATTCAGTGCCGTCAAACAACGAGCTCCTCTATCGTCTATTCGCCATATCCAACAACAGAACCAGATGTATCAGGCAATGGATTTCAATCCTGCATTTCAGCCTGCTGGATTTCCAGGATTCCAACCTGGTTTTGCTTCCCAGTACATGGAAGCTTTCACCAGTAGTTCAGCTCCGATTCCAGCACAAAATTACTCAGGTTTTACGTTCAATTTCAATTACTCCAAAGAAGAACAGAAATCTCCGAAACCACAGAAAAAGCGAAGGGCTTATATTATTGAATCAGACGATGAGGACTAAACTTTTTCCAGGTTAGTTGTGGACATTTTTTCAGAGAGATCGATGGCTCTGATCTGCTCTCTGAATGACTGATCAAAAACTGTTTCGCACGAGCGAGTTTTGTCACATGTCATTATCATTTGCATATTTTATACAACAGTGTTTCCGGTTCCTCTATTTCCTGAAGCGGATAAATAACTGTTTCTTAATATTTACCAAAAAATGTGTGATTTTAGAGTGGGTGTAAAAAAGTGAGTTTTCTCACATGAAATTGTCATTTGCATATTTTATGTAACAGCATTTGCGATTCTGCTTTTTTTAAAATCGGATTTCCTGAAGCGGATAAATAAATATTAATATTGATATTGATTTTGAAATCACGCGTATGATTTCAGACCAAACTGCACTCCACTCAGCTCAATTACCATTATACATGCACTCTGAAACACAATAATATGTCTATCTTCCTTTTCTGCCAAGATAAATGTTTTTCTTGTGTTTGTTTATCCACTGAAATAAATTGGACATTTCTAACCTTGACAATGGGTCTCTAACAAAATTAGTGCAACACTTGTAATGTCAGTTACTGGAGAATGGTCAAAAACCATTTCTTCATTGACTGAATTTATAGCTGTTGTAAGATCTTTAGTGTAGTCAGCTGAAATGTGCTTGCCTGACCTTTAATTGATGAGATTTTCTTTATCCACACAAGTAAAATTGTTCATGACGAGCATCATTATTGGTTGCTGATGAACAAAGGGGCAATGACGTCAGAAACATGACCTTGAACGAAGTAAATCAGACGGGGAAGGGAGAGAATGCGTGACCGCGAGCGACCTGAGGGTTGTCCAATACACACGCACTGTATCGATTCGTATAAGCGCTGTGTCGATCCGTACGGAGCGTACGGAGCGTAAGCCTGGCAGTCGATCCGTAAAGAGCAGCATACGCTTCGAGAATTGCATATCATTAGTGGATTTCGAATGTTTCATACGGTTTTCGAGCGGTACGTGTAGCGTTTAGATTAAAACCTGACGTCGGTAGTGGGCACTCATGGCATGTGAGCCGTATGGAGCGCATTAACTCTTTCTTGTCCGGCTCTGCAATTTACCGGTCGCCGAAGACCGGTGCTGTGAAAACCTGTAACTTTTCCAAATCCCGGACTATGTTTGAAATGAGCCATTTTGATTGCCAAATACTGAGTTTCTTAGACTTTATCACTCCGTAAACGTATTAAAAGTACCGATTTTCTTTGAATATGACTGTTTATTCTTTTGCAAAACCAAAAAACGCTCTAGGACAACACCAAAAATAAGCAACTTTGTTTTGAAGTTTTGAAGGCAAAAAATCCCTTTTCAAGCTTAAAGTCTACATTGGCAGTTAACTTCGACTCAACTTCTTGCAATCTGTTCCAATTTTCCCGCTCAATTCCTTAGCCCGACCTGAATAACGCTATTTGATTTCAGTTGCTCTCACTGGTCTGACCTGTTCGCATTTGTGACCCAAAGGAGTTCTGGGATATACTTGGATAACTGCCACGTGTTAGTCCGCCAATTTCCATTTCAGATATTTTTTTATAAGTGTCAAGCCACCCGGTCCTGCGGGAAAACTATTGCACCGGTTGCATTATTTACAAGTCAAAACTCGCCAAAATTGCCATGCCAGGTCACAGAATGGCTAGGGACACAACGTCACCTCGTGAATCACCATGACTCGATCGAGACATTTCGGCGGCTCACTTGGTGTGAAATTGCTTCCCACCTCTATCGCATATCTTTTTTCGGAGGATTGCCTCTACCTACCAACCCAGCTTTATGATGCCAGGCAGGGGGCTTCTGAGGTGGAAAATGGCTCGAAAAACACACTTATAAATTAAATACGTACCGAGTTGTAGCTGAGTGATCGTTTACAAATAAACGACAGCTAGCGTGACAAGCGTGACATGAAAGATAGGGCCTTCGATGTTGTGGACCAGCGAGTATGATTGTGCATGAGACCAGTTTTAACAACGCCTGATTTTCGGTCTGATGCTTAAAGAACGATGTATATAATATACATTCTTTCTGCCGCTTATTTACGGCCGAGTTTTGCTGATACTCGCATTATATTGTCTTATTGAAGAGGCGTATGACGATAATGCATGAGGCCGATTTTAAAACGCGTGATTTTCGGTTTCACGCTTAAAGAACGAGGTAGACAATGTACAATCTTTCCGCCGGCGTGTTTACCGTACTAGTATTTTTGATACACGCATTGAGTTCCGTATGAGTTCAGCATACGGAGACTAAGCAAGGTTGTTGATTCGCGCGATCCGTACGGAGCGTGCGAATCGACACGCTGTGCCCTGACGTAATAATAAGATACACGCTCCATATGAGGTCAGCATACGGAGCGTAAGCAAGTTTGGCGATTCGTATGCAGCGTACGAATCGACAGATGCTATTGACGATCCGTATCAGTGCTATAGTATTGGACATGGACGTGGATGAGTGAGCGACCTGGACCGTCTGAGAATCAGGCTAGTGTTATCCCTTCGTCGTATTTAAACGGCTTGAAGTCGACTAAACACAGGCAAAGAAAATAACTGTGAATTTGTTCCCCCATACAAGTGAACTTGAGTATCTAGGTACGTCATGTAAACTACCCTAAACGAATTCAAGCTTCCAGTGGAATTTAGTGAGGCAGGAATTGTTTTGAATACAAAGATTGCATTCATAAATTATTAGCTCTTTTGTAAATACATAATTTACTGATTTGTGTCCGTAGTTTGTTTCCGGACATGTGACCCTTGAAGAAGAATGAACGAGCAAACAAACAAACACACTTAACTAGAATATAAATCGTAAGATACTATTTTTTTTTTCAACAGAATAACAACTTTTTTCGGTTTCTGCTGGCTGGGATTAGCTTTGTGATGTTTAGGCTACAAGGTGTACTGTTGCTGTTAACGGGTTTAAATGAGAGACGGCTAAAAATTTAAGTTTTTAAAAAATCGTTTCATTTTGGTTTTCGCATAGTTTAGTAACCGTAAACTACAGTCGAACCACCCGTAAGCGATCACCCAAAATTTCAAGCCTTGGTGGTCCTTTACGAGAGGCGGTCGCTTACGAGAGCTTAATAGACCATATTGGGTGAAAATTTTGCATCACTAGCATATGGTAACTACGGAGACTTGCCCCATGCGCCAATGCCCATCTCAGCATCTTATATTTAAAAGTATTTATTCAGAGTATCATGGTTCGCTTCTGATAAACAGGTCTCACGATAGTTACAAATTGCGGATAAACAAGTCTCACGACAGTTTCAAATTGAATCTTTAATGTTGTCTAAACGTTAGGGGGAACTGAAACTATAATAAGGATTGCAATTGCTAGATTGAAATTTGACAGTCATTTTATATTACTGGTGATTTTCTTGTTAACAAGTGTAAAAACACTAGACCTGGACCTCAAAAGAGTCCGTTCTTTTTGTGTTGGTTGGTCGTACGATCGCGCGAAGTGTTCAAGTGAAAAGTGTAGAGAGACTGTGTTTGTCCGTTTGGTTGTACTTTTAGACACCGTACATTAACAAATGAACAAAGAACGTCTACTAAACAAAGGCGTTGTCCTGGACTGTTTATAATGATTATCGTATATTTACACGCATGCCGGTGTTGTAATCACTAGTCCCGACAGCTCAATACACTTGACTTTCTTACGTTGTCTTTTGGATTGTCTTACGTTGTCTTACGATTGTCTTACGTTGTGTTTTAGATTGTCACTTACCTTGTGTATTTTCTACATAAACAAAAACATTTTTCTTTAATTTTCTAAATTTTATTCATGTGAAAGTAAATTTAAAGAAAAAAATCTGGTACTTCCCATTGAGAAATTTCCGTCTTTTGTACAACCGGGGAACGCCATAATGTTACAACCCCTTTAGTATCCAATTGGCACTCTATTATCTGTCAAGTGGTCGCTTACAGGAGATTAGAAACAAAGGAAAAGAAACCTCTTAGCTCTAAAAGTGGTCGCGGTCGTTTACGAGAGTTGGGGCTTACAAGAAGTTCCAAATATGGTGATTTGACTTGGAAACTTTTGGTATTTTGGAAAACTGGTCGCTGAGGAGTGGTGGCGCTTACGAGAACTGAGTGGTCGCAACCAGAGGTTCGACTGTAGTCTATTTTCCCAAGCAAGCCGAAATTTTCCTTATAGTGGATGCACCAAGTCACGCTCAATTTGCATTTTACTTAGCCTTCAATAGAATATCTGTCGGGATAAAAATACAGTAGCTCACTAAAGTTAACAATATCTACGCGTTAGTATTCAAAAAACAAAATTTGACGTTTGATGATTTACAGCATTCGACCAAGAAGAATGTTTAAATGTAGAATGGCTCTTAAAAGACTTTGGATGTTTTCCATTTGATCGCAGCCCAGAAATATCGCCGATCTTTTTCCAACGCTTACACCTTTTAGGTCACTGGTTGAGAAGGTGCACTTTGGTGGCTCTCCAGTTGATGCTAGTAATTATTTTAGGCTGTTCATCTTCCGTTGGGACAAGCTGACTCATCTGATATTAGCGCCGTATATGTGTAATACATCACATTGGTAATATTAATGGTAAACGTCGTCGATATTGATGGCGCATCCCACATATTTGCCAATTTGTTTTCTTCCCATGATGCCTGACGTTCTTATTTTGAAACGGTTCACTCTAGTGAGTTGGTGTTCACAGTAGTGGATAATTTATTTCGGGAAATCGAAAGGTGTTAAAGAGGTCTTGGTTGGTTTGCGAAGACCCTATCGATACGGGAAAAGGAAAAACTTCGACGCTGTTTTTCATATTATAAAACTAATCGATTCTATTTTAACTCTCAAATAGGAGTGAGGCATTGGAAGGATACAAGCAATCGCCGATAATGTGTTTAAAGTGCTTGTCATGATCTCTATTTCAGGGATTTTATACAGAGTTTTACAAACTCGTTTAAAACAACTGGCAATTAATGAAGAAAAAGGCAAAATTCTGGATTCAAACTTAAAGCTGCGGAGAATACCCTATCATAAGGTGCACGTGCACCGTGTTTAGATTCGCATACAATTTTGGTGAGCTAAAGAGGAATTTTTTGAAACATGACGATATGGTAAACGCCATAATAAAGGACTGGTCGACACTGATAAAACGACCGACTTGAACAAAAGGCTACATAGATGGTAATTAGCATTTGTACAATTGGCAAGTCCAAAAATACTTCTCATCTTGTTGTAAAGTGTTGTCTTTGTTTTCTGGCTACAGCAAGACACTGTTGACTTACGCAACTGCCTGATCATGATAATTACATATGGCTCAAAAGATTTTGACAAAAAAGAAAAAATATATATATTGGCACGAAAACCAATTTATAATCTATGTGGTTGAATAGTCTTTTGTGATATTGGCCCGAAAAAGCCATCTGTCACTAATGAGGTTATTTACCACCGATACCTTGGAAACAGTTAAATTATTTAGTTCCGTCAATATTTTTTGAATACTTGCCAAAGAAATACTAGAAAGAAGCCTCTTTCCAAACCGTCTTTCATTGTTTGTAGATAATTTTGAAATATTTGACCGAAGTGTCTTCAAACGGCCTTTGCGGTTACTATGCCACAACAGCCACTTCATGACAGAATTGACTCTCCTTGGAAAACGATTTTTTAGTTTTATCAACTGATGATTGATTGTTCAGCCGTTCCTCTCCACCAAGAGGTCGGCTTAAACATAATAAAGTTCACTATTTCCTGTAAGGTTTATTCATTCTGCACACTTCCGGTAGTATTCCATTCAGCCTGTACTGAGATTGTTCCATCAGAAGCTTTTTGTTCTTTACTATTTTTTCGATTCAATAAAGGGTTTTGAATTACGAGGGAAACAATAATGCTCCTTAATTTCCATAAGACCTCAGCCACCATAAAAAGTTGTCAAATAAACAATCAGACAACATGAAAGGAAATGATGATTTCCGGGATAGTTAGTTCTGTCGTTACCTTCGAACTGCATTCTTTACACTAAATCGTTTCTTTCTTAGATTTAAAGAGAAGTTGATGGACAAAGCAGCAATTGAAGCATAGTCCAAGGCAATCTGGCAATAATTATTTTCTCTTGGATAAATGTTTTTTTTTTTCATTTTCTACTGAGAGTATCCCTGACTATCTGTCGTATCTCTCTTATTCGCCAGCAGTAAACAAGTGGATTTAAGAACGAGTTAATGAAAACAGCAGTTGAAGCCAAGTCAAAAGCGATCTTTACATTTCTTGTGTATCCAACAGGACCTATCAAGAAAACCGTCACACAAAATGGAAGATAGACAATCAAGAACAAACCATAAACATAAAGTACCGTCACAGCAGACTTTTTACACTTGAGCACGTTCACCGTGTTGGTCTGAAGACTCAGGGCGGCCACGTTTTGATCATTTATATGGCGTTGGTGTCTGCGAACCACCCGAAATATCTTGAAGGTGCTGGAAGTGATTATCAGTAATGTTAGAAGGAAGACAACCAAAGGTAGAAGAATCCAGTTGGCATAGCTCAACCAAATCTTTGGCACAACACACGCTATGGCAAAAATCCAGAGAACCAAAACACTTTTAAATACCCGAGGAACAGTAACAATCGTGTGGTATCGTAAATGAAGAGTTACAGCGAGAAGACGATCAATCGACACAGCAGCTAACGTGAGTAAAGATACTCCAGATGTGATGTAGCCAGATATGTCAGTTAAAGTTATCAGTGTGCAGTACGCACTGAAATTATCCATTATTTCGGCTGTTTTATACGCCACGAAAAATGGCTGACAAATCGCACCGGCGAGAAGATCCGAAAATGCAAGACAACACAGCAGGATTGAAGATGGCGAATGGAAGTCTTGGGATTTACGAATCGCGTACAGAATAAGAAAATTTCCCACACAAGTAAGCACGGAAAAAACGGAATTAAGAATACACGTTAGAATATTTGTGACAAAAACTTCTTCTGTCTTGTCCAAGTTGATATCGAAGTAGAAACAGGATCTTTGTGTTTCGTTCATAACGGCGAACCCTTGTGATTATTCTGCCAAGAATTTTTGCAGATTCGAAACAATACTGATCACATGTAGTTTCGAACTCTTAAAAGTTTCCTTTTTAAATTCGTCTTTCCTTTTCTAGTACGGACGATTTCCTTTGGTGTATCCTTAAACGTAAAAATAACTCCGGATAGAAACCTTACAGTGACGTGTTTTCTGGGGCATTGTGCTTAATTTACACCGGGCCATTAAAATGAACAGTAGCAGTTTTTTTGCCCCAAGCTAAATACGCAAGGGCGCGGGTGAGAGGCAGGAGGGACTAATATAATTTTGTTCGCCACTAGACAAAACAGAATGAAGTTAATGCCTCTTGTTGTCAGTGGCTTTGTAGCAGGGCCATTTTCTTTTCGCCATATATACGCAGTCCTCGAAAACACCAATCAAAACATCAGTAGTCGTTTTCTTCCTAGGATAATGCAGACGAACACAGGTTTCGTCTGGAGAATAGCTTATTTTACTTTGTTAATGAGCAGCTGTCTTATGATAATGACTTTTAAGTGAAATATGAATGACAAACGAAAACTAAAATGTCAAAACCCGCGCTATAACACCTGCCTCGTTCACAGGCAGTTAAGCCCACAGTGCCTGGGGCCGATGCAGATCAGACTCTCACCGACTTAGCCCCATGCCCCTTGTTTTTCCGGCGTTTTTCTAGAACATTCATTACAACAGCAGCTGGGTAGAGGTTGCTAGGTGTGAGTAACCTAGTGAAATCGTCTTGATTTTTTATTTCGAGTTTGCGAAATGGTAGTTTGCGAAATGGTACTTTGAATGGGCAATCGATAAAATAATGAAAAATACATTCGTTTCAATTTTTAGTGTTATGGAAAATTGAACAATAGAACGGAAAAAATCTCAGTGCCCTAAATAATCCAGCAGAAAATATGTTTTACTTTCCTTGTTTGTTGCCGGAAGCGAATGAATGTTTACTTAGTGAAAGACGCGTGACTTGAGCTTTCTCTCTGGGGATTTCATCTCCATCGATACAAAATCAATTCACTCGGCAATCAGATGTTGGTATCTTTTGTAACACACAAGCTAGCTAATATGTGTTTTTGCTTCATTTTCCTTTTTTCTTTAATTTTTTCTTGTATTACTATGAAATTGTTAGGTAAGAATGCGCAATAGCATAGGGAAAAATGCGTTTCACGTCGTCTTTATGGAGCAACCGGAAATTCGCCTTAAAATGTGAACGGCGAAATTCTGAAAACATTGTATCCTGTCCAAAGACGCGTTTTACAGCGCCTGCTATAGGAAAAGAACCCAGTAAATTTTCTTCAGCGCACATATGTTATCTTTACCAAATGTTCAAGCAAGCAACCGTGGACAATAATCCTGCTGGTATACGTTGGATCAAACTAGTGATCTGATCGGCGTAATAAAATCAACAGAGAGTATAAAAGCAAGGGCCGATACAACGTAGACTGGTTTAAAGTTTTGTGTACTATATTTCGGCTGGCCAAACCAGCCTTCTTCAGGTACAATGAGAATTTACATTGGAAGGGGTGTTTATGTAGTTATATACCGGAAACACGTAAAACTAAAATGATTGACAGTGTAAAATAAAATACTAGAAAAAAGGTTTAAAAAGATAAACTTATAAGAAAAAATTAACTAATATGTTTCTTCGCGGATGTTAAGACCTTCAGGATCAATTGTTCTGCCTTTTGAAATTAAAAAAGCTTCCCTGGCCTTACGGATTGAGTCTCTGTTAGAAAATATTTTCTCAATGGGGATTAATTGCATGTCATTAGCAGTGTGGTTAGGAGAGGAGAGGAAATGTTCCGCGACTGTGGTAGGTTTAGATTTGGTGTTAGGGTTATCTATGGTACGGCGGTGTTCATTAAATCGGTCTTTTAAACGTCGTTTAGTCTCTCCTATGTATTGTAAATTACAGCGGTTGCATTGAATCATGTAAATGAGGTTTTTAGTGTCACAGGTCAGGTTAGATTTAATATGGCGCGTTTCACCTGTAGAAGAGAAAGTATAGCTTGTGAGTCCATCTGAAATGTAGGGACAAGTAGCGCAATTTTTACCGCAACGGAAACAACCGGAAGGGAGTTGTAGGTGTGAATGAGTAGAATTAGAAGAAAGGTTAGCTGTGACTAGTAAGTCACGGAGATTAGGGCAACGTCTGAAGGCAACAACAGGCAAATGCTGAAAAATGTTTTTGCAGCGGTTAGAAGATAGCAGTAAATTGTAATGTTTTTTGATGATGCTAGAGATGTGAGGAAGTGATGGATTAAAGGTCGTTATAAAAGGTATACGTTTCGGTTTGTTGACGTCTTTGGTTTGTAAAGTGAGTCTGCGGGGGATGTCGGCGGCACGTTGTATTTGTTTAGTGATGAAATTGCGGCTGTAACCGCGTTTGAGAAGATATGTAGTAAGTTGAGCAGCGCGAGTATTAAACGTTTCGTCGGTAGAACAAATACTAAAAATACTAATAAATAAATACTAATGCATACTAAAAAAGCCATTCCTTTCAGTCTAGCACTCCGTTTACGACGTATTTGTTCTACCGACGAAACGTTTAATACTCGCGCTGCTCAACTTACTACATATCTTCTCAAACGCGGTTACAGCCGCAATTTCATCACTAAACAAATACAACGTGCCGCCGACATCCCCCGCAGACTCACTTTACAAACCAAAGACGTCAACAAACCGAAACGTATACCTTTTATAACGACCTTTAATCCATCACTTCCTCACATCTCTAGCATCATCAAAAAACATTACAATTTACTGCTATCTTCTAACCGCTGCAAAAACATTTTTCAGCATTTGCCTGTTGTTGCCTTCAGACGTTGCCCTAATCTCCGTGACTTACTAGTCACAGCTAACCTTTCTTCTAATTCTACTCATTCACACCTACAACTCCCTTCCGGTTGTTTCCGTTGCGGTAAAAATTGCGCTACTTGTCCCTACATTTCAGATGGACTCACAAGCTATACTTTCTCTTCTACAGGTGAAACGCGCCATATTAAATCTAACCTGACCTGTGACACTAAAAACCTCATTTACATGATTCAATGCAACCGCTGTAATTTACAATACATAGGAGAGACTAAACGACGTTTAAAAGACCGATTTAATGAACACCGCCGTACCATAGATAACCCTAACACCAAATCTAAACCTACCACAGTCGCGGAACATTTCCTCTCCTCTCCTAACCACACTGCTAATGACATGCAATTAATCCCCATTGAGAAAATATTTTCTAACAGAGACTCAATCCGTAAGGCCAGGGAAGCTTTTTTTAATTTCAAAAGGCAGAACAATTGATCCTGAAGGTCTTAACATCCGCGAAGAAACATATTAGTTAATTTTTTCTTATAAGTTTATCTTTTTAAACCTTTTTTCTAGTATTTTATTTTACACTGTCAATCATTTTAGTTTTACGTGTTTCCGGTATATAACTACATAAACACCCCTTCCAATGTAAATTCTCATTGTACCTGAAGAAGGCTGGTTTGGCCAGCCGAAATATAGTACACAAAACTTTAAACCAGTCTACGTTGTATCGGCCCTTGCTTTTATACTCTCTGTTATCTTTACAATTATAGCGGAGCTCCGGCGGCCCGCAGGGCCGCCAAGCGGAGCGCCATACCTATAGAAACCCGTCAACTGCTTTTCTCATTGTAAAAATGGCTAGCGGCATTGCTCGTGGGCGCGCACGACGACGACGACGACGACGACGGTGGTGTTGCCCAATAACTAATAATATCCTAATAATAATCATAATAATCCAACATGGCGTCCATACTCCACCTGGCCGAACAGCTGACCAGCTAGTTTACAGTTTACACCCAGCGTACATCTTTGATACTGGACATCCATCTTATAGCCAATTGTTACCTGTCAAAACAAGGTAACCGCTGACCAGTGTCACGTGACCATATAGCGGGCTCAAGGTGAGACCTCATCGAGGTCAGCTGTTTTTTTGAAGTTGACCGCTGACCAGGTACTTACTTTTGTTTTGATCGCAGGCTCAAGCCAGGTGTGGGACACCCAAACCAAATTGAGGCTTAATTTTTCGCGCGCTTTCTGCGGCTCGTAATTTCACATTCACTTGGTTTCTTCATTTTGAGTAAAACAACTTCATCTTCGATCGAAGTTTGTCTTTAAATTCGCGTAAAAAGCATAAAAATCAAGAACTTGTCAAAAGATACTCCGGAACGTGACTTTTCAAGTGATGAAGGGAAGAGCGATTTTTCTCAAGAAAAGCTTCAAACTTGGATCGATTGTGCGGTTGAAAACAGTATAATTCAACGCTTCAAGGGCTTTCACTTTACCGCGGCATCTTGCATCTCACTAAGAAAGGTCACTTAACAGTTCACCTGTGTTAATGGGAGGAACGAGTAGCTCAAACTCTGTGGAAAAAGCTCTTTCTTTGGACAACCGTTTGCTACTTTTGCGGATGCTTGTTTTTACTTTACTGAAGCTTACGTATTTTCAAGTGGTAGAAACCTCTACAACACAGCGCAGGACAGTGAGGTAAATTAAATAAATAGAAGCTTAACATTTGGTTTAATCGTTGTTACTTTTGTTCAGGAATGAAACTTGTATTTTTCTCTCGAATGGATATAAATAACAATCATCTGTACTCGTTTTGGACGCAAAGAAGTAGTTGAATTGCCGATCAAATGCATGTGAATGTTCACGTCTCAAAATCTGACATAAAGTTGTCAAAATTTGAAAAACGTTTTAGAGATCTTCGTCGAAAGCGGCCTGAAAAGAACAATATTAAGTTTCGCCGTCTATAAACATGTCGTCTTAATTTGTTTGAACCGGTAAGAATCAGCGTTTGGATGTTAAAAACACCGAAATGGGTTGACTGGCTGGGCTGGCTTTGATAAAGTTTATAGTGGACGGGTCTGCGAGAGAAATGCTCGTGTGGTTTGGCAAGCGCTTTCTTCGTTAACTGGATGACGCTTTGCCACTGAGAATCATTAATTGGAGAAGGTTCTTCAAAAGACATGGGAAGTACCAGCTCTTTAGCGTTTTGTGTTAGCCAAGGAAGGATTTTGTGGGAAATGGCGCTATTATTCAGCTCTGTCGCGTTCTGAGTCATTGCTGCCTCAGTGATTCCTGTTGACTGCTCTAAACGATCCGGTGTGGACCTCTTTTTTGTCTTTTCTACCGACATTTATGTCAAAACTGCTAAGCAATTTTTGTTACTTGTCTAATTTCTCCACCTTCTCCAAGAATCTTCGAAGAAATATTATTCGTGTTGTGCTTTGTTTTCTTGTAATACTTGTGTTTGTTGTTCTGTTGTTTCTGAACCGCGGTCAATTCCTGTTGACTGCTCTTAGCGATCAGTTTTTACCCTTTATTGTCTTTTCTACGGGCATTTATGTCAAAATTAATACCGATTTTTCTAGATTAATCAGTACAAGCTATTATTATTATTACAAGCTAGTCTTGTTTAATTTCTCCACCTTCTCCTTCTTCCAGCAAAACACTCGAATCGTACTTTGTTCGCTTGTGGTGTTTTTTTTTATTCGCTTTAAATTCCGTTACGCTTTCATCTGAAAGTAGTTAGGACTCACGAATGTCTGTATTTTTTTGCAAACGTTTGCTATCGAAAAATCTTCGTTTTCCCTGCTGCTGCTCAATTGTTTTGGACACAAATTAAACTGGCCCAAATAAAGCCATGCGAAGTTGCTCGGTGAGAGTGTGCAACTCCGATTCTAGGCTTGGCCTGGCTAAATATATATATATATGGCCTTCAGCTTTTCTTTTTATAATCGCTACATACCAGACTGGAATGGTGTTCCATCGAACATCATGCATGCACCTTCTTTAAGCAGTTTTAAGTCCTATCTATTACATTATTTGTGTCAATTTTAAATCAGATGTAGCTTGTGAGTGACAAGTATGTAATTTAATTAGGTTAGCTTTGGATTGTATTTCAATTTTACTTCTTTATTTTTAGTGTCACTCTCAAAGCAGGGGTGACTTGTAAGAGACACGTATTTGATTTAATTTGATTAGGTTAGCTGTGGGCCACGTTTAAATTTCGCCACTTAGTTTTTAGAATGTGTAATACAGTAATATCCCACGTATAAGAACCAGAATTTTCTAATTTAGCCTAAATTAGGTTCTTATATAAATGGTACTGAAAGCAAATTTAGGCTACCAAGGTTCTTAAAATAGGTTCTTATATTTTCATATGAATTTTATCTGAATATACTATATATATGATAAATATCATCTCATAATACAGTATAAATCATTTATTTGTACCATAGAGAAATGCCTATATGTAGTTCACTGCAGGTACAGTATATGTCCTTAACAAAACACAACAAAGAAACTAATTCAGCAGTTTCTACCTTTACACTTTTACAGCAACCCCACTGATAAGAACCTAACTTAAAATTTTAGCCTTAATAGGTTCTTATGTGGAGGGGGCTTAAAATGAAAATTTTAGCCTAACAGGTTCTTAAAACCCAGGTTCTTATATGTGGGCTATTACTGTATTAGATAATGTTCTTTGTATGGGAATTTACTTTCTCCCAATTATTCTCCAGTCATGCACTTTGTTTTTGTATCAACTTAGATGTATTCGCATGACAAAGTATTACTAAACTTAAAACTTAAAATTAAACTTAAAGTAAGCTCTTTCTCATTAATGTACACATCCTTTGGAATTCCTTCTCCTGCATGCATTCTTTCAATTAATTTTATTCACAGTTGGTCACACCAATCTTGTGGTATGTTTGGATGACATTTGGCACTAATGTTTAATGGGATTTTTGATGTTTGATGAAGTATGTTGTGCAATTTCAAATGTACATGGAGAAATGTGAGACTAGTCCTTACCTTTCTTGCAAAATAGAAAATCAAGTTAAGATTGCTAACACGGATTTCCAGCACTTTTGCTTTGGTGAATCATTACCTTAAATCCTCATACTACATTGTTAATTACCTTGATAATGATATCAACCAAATGCCTAATATTTTATTATCAAGTTGCTTAGTCTTGCACTTGGCTGGCCAGAAGAGCAGCTGGATTTCTTTTTGAAAACACTGTAGGTGCATTGATTGATGAGCTTAATGTAACCAAGAAGTTTTTTTGCGATAGTAAGGTCAAGAAGTAACTGATCAAAAGAAATATCTTGGCCTTAATGCATATCATCTAAATATTTTTATTGATTTCCATGTATCTTTCTTTCATAATTTTTTTGATGCATACATATATCCAGAGGATACACAATTTCTGATTTCCAACTGTCTCATGGGAGGCTTTGGATAACTGAAATTGCATTCATTATGAGGTGATGATCTGAATCACTATATGTCTGATGTCGGATACTGATTCAAAATAGCATTCACCAGGCTTCTCCACCAATTTCTAGTGGCTCTAAACAATAACTAAGTAGCCTACAGTTGAACGGGGAAACAGACCTGTCCTTAGGTATTGCTCTAAGATGTTAAGAAATGTTTTGTTTGAAAAATTTATAGATGCAAACTAGCGTTGCAGGTTCTTTTTTACACAAAGTATTAAAGATTATTTTTTTAAAAAAACCTACCTCAATATATTTTTTTGCTTTTTAACATCTCCAAACTCAATTTGCAAAGGAATTTTTATTACGTTACTGAATAGATACTTGTTTTTAGGAGGGGTGGGGGACCAAATTCGTAAAAGGGGGTTCATATCTGCTAGCAGTTCTGGACTAGGGGGTCCACATCTGATCCAGAAGCAGATCTGGACTGGAGGGTGCAAATATGCGGGGGGTCCAAATCCACTGTGGCACTGGCTCAGATCACCTTTCCATACTATTTTTTACAGCATTGGGTCTGTAGCTTGAGTGAGGTCAGATGGGTGACATGACAAGCAGACTATATGTAAATGCCAGTAGAAAAAGAATGCTTTTGGAGCTCCGCTTTTAGGCTTGCCTAAATATATATATTATGGGCATCAGAAATCAATCTTTGCTGTTGAAGTACCGACGAAGCGACGGTGATTATTACAGCGTTTCGTATAAAACACAATACTATTACGCAGAATCATTTAAAGCTGCTTCAATTCATTGGGGTGATGGCTCTAAATCTATTTTTAAAGATCTTGGCCGCTTTCTTTCCACCAACAGCTAAAAAAAATAACTTTATAACCGCGGTGTATTCGGGTCTTAGATCAACAAAAAGCCCAGAGACAAGACGACAAATAATATCTTTTAAATCACTTTAGCTTTAGCCGCTATTTAAGTTGTATTTCTTTTTTATTATTATTTTATTATTTTATATATGTATTTTTTCAATCCGCACTTTTCTATCCGCATTTTCTCATCTGCATTTTTCCATCCGCCATCCGCAGGTATCCGGTCTGCTAGTCCGCGTTATAAAGAAACCCTTTTTACAGATTGGTTTAACCACACTAAGCTTAGTTTGCACGTTCCAATTTCCTGCCTTAGTTTCTTAGCACATTTAGAACGTCTAAGATAAAATAAAATGAACTTTAATATATCATTTAAAATGTTACAAAATATGCTTCAAACAATATTTATTGTCTGTCATTTATTGTATGTAACCATTTCAAAGTAACACAAGAGCAACATTAAAGAAGCGAGCTTGTGTGTTACAAAAGCTAGGGTACAAACATCTTTCGCCTCCGGCGACAAACAAGGGAAGTAAAACTTATTTTCTACTGGATTATTTAGGACACTGAGATTTTTTCCGTTCTATTTTTCAATAGTTTCCATAAACATTCCCGTTGATAAATTCCATGCTGAAAACACTAAAAACACAAACGAACATAATTTTCCCTATTCTACGACGCGCATTAAAAGAACCATTTCGCAAACTACCATTTCGTAAAGTACCATTTCGCAAAGTACCATTTCGGAAAGTACCGTTTCGTTTCGTTTCGCAAAGTACCGTAAGCTTCACTTTTAAGAGAGAATGTTGGTGAGTCAGTGTTAACTAAGATGCTGTCTCATGACAGACTAAAGTAACTCTTTCCAAATAAATCAAAGGAGTGTGGATGATTTTCGCCGGAGTGAAACTGAGTAAACATCCTTTTTACACCACCAAGACTGAAAAAAAGAAAAGAGAAGAAAAGAAAAATAATCACAGGTGTATGCATTCGCACGAACTGAATATAATCTACGCTATTTATTCATAAAATCACAATGGGCCATTTCCGAATTACCTTTGGCCTCTTTTTCAAAGCGAGTCCTGGTGCTCATCTTTTCATATGAAAATTAGTTTCCATTTACATGCAAATTTAACTTATTTTCATATGAGTGGAGACCAATTTTCTTATGAAAAGATGAGCACCAGGACTCGCTTTGAAAAAGAGGCCAAATGTAACTCGGAAATGGCCTATTA
The DNA here is from genome assembly GCA_016490735.1 of Pachyseris speciosa. Lineage (NCBI taxonomy): Eukaryota > Metazoa > Cnidaria > Anthozoa > Scleractinia > Pachyseridae > Pachyseris > Pachyseris speciosa. Next base: position 467,129 of record JAEMWC010000375.1, read on the forward strand.
AATCCTGAAAAGAAATTAATCCCATAAGAAACACGGAGGCGTGAGGGGAGCCTGGAACCAAGAAGCAATGTTCTTAAAAATTTAAAAGCGGTCCAATGATTTGCAGGTCAGCGGAACGATATTTGTCTGTGTCTTTTCCGTGAATCCGTATATTTCGGTGGCGGAATATTTGATTATTTTACGAGGTCGCCCTGGATATGAAAAGATGGGTGTCACTAATCTGTGGATCAGCAGACTGCGGAAAAGCGAAACCTGCGGAACTACCCCAGAATGATTTATTTGTGCTTAAGTAACTTCAATAAACGTTATTTCCTATTTGAAAAATAAACAAGACTTACCTGTAAGTTGAAGTTTGTTGATAATTCTGCCAAATCATTAGTAGTACAGTAGGGCTAACATGAGATGCGCACGCACCGCCGCAGGTCAGTTTTTAAAGCATTTTGTGAACACCTTAGCACAGACTGAACGACGTAAAAATCGTAGTACTAAGACGACAGAAAGTCAATAAAAGAGAGGGTGGGTAATTATATGGGTGTAATGGGCATGTTAACCCTACTGTACTACTAATGATTTGGCAGAATTATCAACAAACTTCAACTTACAGGTAAGTCTTGTTTATTTTTCAATTCTACCAAATCATTACGTACATCCGGGTTACCATGACACTTTAACGCTGTGGGAACAAAATGACAAAGCACCCAAGAGGGTAGAGAAAAACCAACTTGACACTTTAATAACGAACATCTTCAAATGATGCATTTATGTTGTACAAGGTATAAGCCTATTTAAGAATTGCTACACCCGTCTGGCTTGTTACAGCAACTGGCTTATTGTAAAACTTCCGAAAAGTAGATTCCTCATTCCAGCCAGCTGTAGCCAAGATTACATCAACGGAAACACACATAAGAGCCTTACTTGTTGAAGCAAACCTAGTGCTATGGCCGGAAAATATTTCAGTATCAATGCCTGCCTGGCCTAACAAAGTTTTGAGCCACTGCCAAATAGTGGCCGAGGTTACTGCCCTGTACGGCTTAATGTATAAGACAAGCAATTTGGAAGAATTTCTCAGCTTCTCAGTGGCCCTAAGGTAATAATCTAAAGTTTCATAAACACACAATTCCCTAACTGGATACTTGTAAAGGCGTAGATTGCCAAAAACTTTACCAGGTTTGTCTTGCTTAAGGTGCTCTTTTAAGGCAAAATATAAGCATTCCTCATTTCTCTGCATATACTGCTCAGATGTGTCCAGAAATGTCAAAGTCTGACACCTTTGTCCTGTAGTCAAGGCAATCAACATGACTAATTTCAAGGTGAGTTCCTTCAAACTGATTCCATCCAAGGGCCAAAACAAACTTAGGTAATGAAGGACAGTGTCCACAGGCCAAATGTTGTTGTACTTTGGCACAGGCTTGAGCTTGTTGAATACACCTTTAAGGTACCGGCAAACAAGGAGATGCTTCCAACTGGTCTATGATCTGGAGTAACACCCACATTCATGTCATTATTGGAGACTGCAGAACGAGCTGTATTCAGTGCCGAGTAACTTAAGCCACTCTTGAAGAGACTGTGCAGAAAAGAAAGTACAGCCCTTACAGTGGGATGCAATGGATCATGTGGCCCTATACTACAAAATTGCAACCACTTGTTGATATACACTTTGTACTGTTTTTGTGTACTGTCCCTCCAGGAATGCATGATGACTTCGACAATGTCTGACGAAATCTCTGACATTTGCAAGGATTGCCTGATAATTTGCATACCAGTAACTCCAGCCGGTGGTGAAGAGGATGGGGGCCGTCCAGAGTTGGGTGAATCAGATTCTGAGCTGATGCCTTCACTATGCATGGTGTGTCTATTAGAAGGCACAGTACAACCGTAAAATAAGGTTGAGTTGTCCACAGAGGAATTACCAGAATTCGCGATGCCTTGTCGTGCATTATCTTTTGCACACATCTGGAAACAAGACAAAAGGGGGAAAAGCGTACAAGAAAAACTGTGACCATGCTAAAGGCATCTGCAAATCTAGCCACCGGGTGTGGTCTCCAAAAGACATTATCCTCCACCTGAGCATTAAGTCTACTAGCAAAGAGATCAATATCCGGCTTGCCAAATGAAGAGACTATACTCTCAAATATGGGAGCTGAAAGCATCCACTCAAGGTTCAAGTTCAAAGAGACAACTGATCAGCATCAACATTACCAGAACCTGGAATATGGGCTACTGATAACCAAATATTTCTGTCAATGACCCAATCCCAAATTTCCTTAGTGAGGGAATTGCATTCTAATGATCTACAACCTCCCATAGCATTGATGTAGGAAAGAGCAGTAGTATTGTCAGACATAACCCTCACATGAATGTTGCTCCTGCCATCAACTCTAAATAAGAAGCTGCCAACAACTCTAAATAATTTATGTGTTTCGAAGACTCAGACTTGGACCAAATGCCACAAGTGTTATTCCCATGTTCGATATGAGCACCCCAACCTGTTTGAGATGCATCAGTGTAAACAACTAAATCTTGACTGTTGTGAAGGATTCTCCTAGAAGCTGTCTGAATATTGGCAGAACACCAGTGAACTTCTTCCAAACTACCATGAGACAAGGTCATGAAGGAGTCATAATTCCCCTGGTTCAATTTCAAATTTCTTTCTTTATCAACCTCAATGTGGCGATAATGCAAGGGTCCAAACTCCACCCCTGGGAAGCTAGAGACCAAGGTCCTAAGAAAAGATGCAACTTCACGGATTGTAAACTCCTTATAAGGAGCTAAAAATGTTTGACATAATTGTCAAATTTTGACAGCTTTCCTGTTTGTTAAAGTAACTAGCATGAGAATAGAGTTTAAAATGAATCCTAAAAACTCCAAAGTCTGTGTAGGTATGACTCCCGATTTTTCAGGATGGATTTTTAAACTCAGGTTGCCAAAACGCTGCACTGCCTGTAAAGTAGCTCCCTCACATTCGAAATAACTATCTTCTAGATAAAAGAAATCATCAATATAGCCCAGACAAGTGTGGCCAAACTGACTTCTCAAGTAGCTAAAGGTAGGTTTCAAAATTTTGGTAAAAACTCTAGGACTCCTAGTCAACCCCATGGGTAGACTAGGGAAGGCATACAATTGATCTCTCCAAATAAATTTCAGATATTTCTGGTGTCCCAGTGCAATAGGGATAGAGTAATATGCATCCTTGAGGTCTATAGATGTCATGTAACATCCAGGCCTCACAAGTCTGATAGCTGTTTCTAAAGTGTCCATTTTAAAATGGTGGTAGGTAACTGACTCATTCAGTTTCTTTAGGTTAAATATAACCCTGTGAGACCCATCTTTCTTAGGTCGTGTTAAAATGGGAGATATTACCTGACCATCCTCATGTGAGGATAGCCTTATTATCCCTTTCAGAAGGAATTTTTCTACCTCATTGTCAATGATAGACTGCTCAGATTCAGTAAAGGAGTAGGCAGGCCTAGAAACACTAGTGCATACTCCAGGTTCCCAGTCAAATTCAATATGACGGTGAGCAATTGCATCCAAGATAAAGGGATCTGACGTGATCGTCTTCCACACATGAAGATAATTTCGCAACCCTCCTGCCTTAAAGGGAGTCTGATTTGTTATAGCACCAACAATAACGTTGTGTCTTACCTCCGATGGTGATCCTATTGGGTCTTGGTTGACGAAGACTTGGGATTCTGCTGGGGCCGAGCTTGGCCCCGGCCTTGGACTAAAAAAGAATTTGTAGAGGATCTCCCCCTGCCAGCACTCTGACTGCAACGGCCGCGACCACGCACGCCTCTAGCAGCTGGGACTTTGTAAGGTTCCATGTGCTTCTTAGGTGTGACTTTACTGCTGAGCTTTTGTGACTTTGTTAACTCCTCCACTTCCTTGATCAGGTCATCCCAAACAAGAAGGATGACACAGGAGTGGACGGGTTGGATAATGAAGCATATGGCTTGTTGAGATCAGGACGAATGAGATCCCTGCGTTTCAGATTAAGCTCTCTATTTGCTGACAACAGCAGGACTGCTATGTAGGTCAAGACATTTCTCTGATACCCACTGGAGCTATTACATAACTGGAGTATAGCATATAACCGGGACAATACCAGAGACTGCGCCTTCTGAAATGCTGAATCACTATTTCTAGTCTCCTGACGTAATTGCTGCCAAATCTGCCTGTTTATCTTTGGAGCAACCAAGTTGGTGCAATTTTCAGGTCTGAGGTACTTGTTTTGCACCTCAGTCAACTTATCTTTAGAAAGTTTCTCTGTAAGCAAACTCTTTACTATGTCCGCCAGGTTTGCATCAATGACAGGAGATGTTTTCCTCTACCAGCACCTTGAAAGAGCCACTACTTGACCCGTCAACATGGTCTGAAGTTTTAGGATGAATAGATTCGTCGATTTTGGTTACAGCAGCAGCATCTGGACTCGTCACAGAACCCGCTTCACCACCCTCAGGGTCGGTCTCAACATACTCAAAATCTGCATAAACTTGCTCAATGAATTCTTGCACTTGAGCTAAGATATCTTTCTTGGTGCCATCCAAACGTTCGGCAAACATAGCCTTAAACTCCGACAGCGAAGGCCAGCCTGAATCCCCAACGTTTTCAGGGTTTTGAGCCTGGGAAGCCATCGTCTAAAAAGACGAAAAAATTAGCAAGATAAGTCGCTTGCAGTACAAAATGGCGGACTCGTCCGCCACGTGGTTTCAATGAACCTCTACATACGCTAGTCACAAACTCGTTGAGCCTGAACGTACAAACAACCGGCTCGTAAAATAAACGAGAACTGTGTCGTATCAATGGGTATAAACGCGTTGCACCACGAGTAAATTGACTCAGAACACGTCCTTGAGTCTATTCGGCCGAAGAGCCGAGCAAAACACTGTGACGCGTCACAGGACACGAAGAATATTCAGGTCGTAAAAAACCTGGATACAGTGGAACGCGTCCACTGTAAAAAGAAAAAACAAATGAAAAAAAAAAAAGAAAAAAAAAAAACGTTTAACTTACCGCGACAAGAAGCGGCCAAAAGACGGATAACTGAAGAGTTATCATCCACACAACCGAACCCACGGCGAACGATCTGTGGACTGACCTGCGGCGGTGCGTGCGTATCTCATGGTAACCCGGATGTACGTAATGATTTGGTAGAATGGACCTTTTAGAAGTAATCATAAAAAATTCACACTGTGAATAATAAAATGATTTACTTTCCCCATTGGTATCATATAGGAGTAAACCAAATATCGGACATTTTAACCTTTGAGAAGGCCGTTTCCTTCCATTTAAATCTCTTTGCAATAAACTCAATCTCAATTGTAACTTTTTACAATATTATAGCATCCTTTTTTCTATTCCCCCAAATTGGAAGGAAGTTCTAAAAACCAAGTTACCGATTACCTCTAACACCTCAATTGACTCACTGACATGCAAGACATTATACGGTATGCTGTTAAACCTTGAAGATCTATCTACCGCCCGTTTGTGAGAAAAAGCTCTTAGCGGGCGGCGTCGAGAACAAAAACTTAAATAAAATTTAAATCTTACCTGTCAAAGTTGCATTTTCCATGTGGCATTTGTTTATACACTGCAAACAAGCAACTTCATTTTGGAATAGATTCCAGGAGTGGTATACTCAATCTCCAGTAACGCGAAACTACTTCTCTCAGAATTAGAGGTTATGTTCGGAATTATTCGTTGTCACACCCACTGTTGAGCCCTCAACCACCTCATTATTTTGGGTAAATATTTCTTGTATGTTAACGCTTTAAATACCATAACGTACTAATTTGATAATCTCGTCTCACTTGTACGCGAAATAATCAAACTAGAGAAATATCCCGCAGTCACTTCTAATAAGAAAAAAGAAATTCATTTTTTTCTGTCTTTATAAAATTGATTATGTCCTTTTTATCCTCGGCTTTTATAAGTATAGTGTAAGTATATACGTAAATATAACATAATATCATAAAGCATTACATAATGTACACAATAAAAAGAGCATTGTAAGTAGGCCAATTGTAATTTAGTTAGTGTAACTGCATATTAAGTAGTGCAAGTATAAGTACTGTAAGTACAGTGTAAGGGTAGTGTATGCATATATGTAAGCATAAGACATGAGCTTTAAGTAGTGTAAGTGTTTGTTCTGTAAATAAAATTGTATTGAAAACAAATTCGCATATCAGTTGCTTTTTAGATCCCTATTCGAAGACTTTCCTTTCTCCAGTTGGGCCCGTTTCTTGCGGTTACTGCAAAATGTTGTTGCCACCTGAACATGGCCAAACTGTTTTACTCCCTCTTGTTCTTCATGTATAACTTGCTTGCTACGTATTTCTCTCAGTTACCGTCTACTGACTTTTTGATCTACCAATAGGCTGGTAGGTTTCGTAGTTTCCATTGCTCTGCGGTCTGCTGTTACGCGGATCAGTGGTGACACCCCAAGTTTTAGAAATACGAAATATAAGGTTTGGCAACTCAACCATCGTCCCTTGTTTGGCCGAACTGCAAATGCTCCGCCTTCAAACAATACTTTTAACTTCCTTGAGTGCACATAGCTTTCCCGTTCTGAAGCAACGTCTCTGCGTCTCAACATCCTGGGAGGATGTTGCTCTTAGTCCATTCATAGATGATCGAGTTTTCTTTAGGACTCTCAAGCAAAATACTTTTCCGTTAGAATGGCCAAATATCATATCGTTTTCACTTGAAGTTTGAATTACTAGTTACTTTGCGGTTTCCTCGCTCAAGAAACAAGGCCTTTTGTCCACCCAACTTTTGCCCACTTCACCTTATCTCATACACCAGGCATTTCACAGGGAAAATGGAAGCCAAATGTGTCGCAGCTTTGTTACTTTTTCTCAAATAAAGCGGTTTTCAATTGAGTGTCGTAAAACAAAACCAAAGCAAATGCTCTGACCAATCACAACGAACGTGAGCAGTGCAATGAGCCAAGCAGAATACGAAACAATTACATATAGCCGGTGCAAAGCGCGGGAAAATGCGCGTGTGCAAGTTGCGATTGGTTTTGGTTTTCATTGGTTGAGAACGTGGCCATTCACAGAGCGAAGCAAAATGCAAGTGAGAAACAAAACGAACATTACTTTCGACACTATTAAAAACCGCTTTAAAGGAACAAAGTAATTTTCAAATATTAATATTAATTACTAAAAGTGTTGATTATAACAATAAAGAAAATCAGCGAAAGATTAATGTGTTCAACTTAAGGCTAGAGAGGCGCTCCTTTTAGTTTCCAACATTGCTTGTGTCGCATTATTATTAGCAAACCCTGTGTTGTGTGATAGGGCCCCTTTATATGAAGTTTTCTCACAGTGCACTAGTGCTGCACAACACCATAGTCTGTTTACAATATCATAATTACATTACTCGCCAATAGAACACCGAAATACTTAAATTACTTGCAATATGGGATATCTAGGTTCACAGCTCAGAAGGAGGTTTTCTCTGTCACTTGAAGTAAGATAAAGTAGATGCTATTATAGAACAGCAAGTGTGACGCTAAACGCGAGTCGTTCGCTCTATAACTAATTTCTACATTAACACTCCAAGGCGAACTACTGCCAGAAGTTGTAATTTTTAACATGTTAAGAAAAAACATTGCTTACCTTTACTACTTCCTAGATCGGTTCTACACCCCAGACAATATTCAGGCTTTTGCGCACGCTTTTGTGACCCTCTTTATCAAAGCTAAGCTAGCGGTACTCTTTTTGTCATGAAAATAACTTCTCTACTGTGGAAATTTTAAAATTCCATATGAAAACCTATGCACAGGTAATCGCTCAGAAGAGGTGAACTGAATTCGAAAATGCCTTGCTGGATTCTCTTGGTATACGCCAGTACCAGGATGACGTGCCACACTACATGATATAAACTTCATAAGGCGTCAAACATTCTTCTATGGAATCTAGACGGTACCATCAACATCAAATACTGAGCCTGACGACCTTATACGAAATTGCGATTATCGCCTTTTAGTCAAAAGTGCTCTTTGTATTTGCAAACGAATACACGGAACATGGAACATGGAACAGTGAAAATTTTCGGAAATCTTGGTTCCTGAAATTGTCTTGGGAAATCTGCACTGATTGCAGCCAGGTATATTTACGAAAAGCGTTCAAGAATACATAAAAATAGATTATGAAATGAATATATGAAAATCATATCCTTGAACCCTGTTCTCAGTACCAACTTAGCTAACAAGCCAACTGGGAGATGGCCCATAAAATGACCAGCTCCCAGTTGGCTTGTTAGCTCAGTCGGCGGAGCACTACATCGGTATCACAGAGGTCGTGGGTTTGATTCCCGTACAAGCCTGAATTTTTCAGGCTTTATTTTCTTTACTGCTTCAATAGTGTTGAGAACTGCGATGATCATTCGCATATTCATTCTTTAATCCGTTGTTCAAATATATGATTTTCATTTATTCATTCTCACATATTCATCACTCACGGGTAGATTACGAAATATTGCCATCGATTACGAAGCGGCGTGAGCTTGTTTTGCAAAATACGAATTTTTATTTATAGTGTAAGAATTGCTACAGCAAGAGAAGAAATGGCAATGTTACCCGTTGCAAAGAAAGTTGTTTTAAACTAACATGATAAAGTTGATGATTTCATGTAGGTTCCTCCCATAGTCATGTTTGAAACATTGCCATTGAAACATGTTTGAAACATTGTCATGTTTCCTTCTGTTGTTATATCTAATTAGTACTCCTCACGCTATAACTTCAACTTTCTACTGACTATGTGTAATTTAAACCGAAGATTACAGAGCAACTGTCGAATGATGTTTTTTAAAATCAAGAACGACGTGTATTTTCTTAACATTATGACATGTCTTAGTATACAGTAAGCACTAATATTATGCATAAGTTCGGCTATTTTAAGCGCCACGAAAATGGCTGGCAAACCGCACCCACAAGAAGATCAGGCAGCACAAAAGGACAAAGCCGATTCACGTAATTTTTCCTAAAAACGTTTTTAACACATGTAAAAATTATTGTGAAATGAACACAACAAATTGAACTTCTCAGCTTTTAAAACTATCTAAATAAACACCCTATCTTTAAAGGGGCTCTCAGATACACTGGAAAACTTGAACCATTTACAGACTTCAAAAAAGTTTGTCAAATCTCTGTAAAATGTATACATTTCCTTTGTAAATTGCAATGTCTGTAAACGTGCACACTTACAGAGATTTTATGAACCCTATAAAATGTCTGTAGATTCGACAGAATTTTACGCGTCCAGATCCCATTAAATGTCTGTGAAATCTCAATGTTTTCTGTGTAAATTGTAAGCAAAATTTACAGAGATTTCATAAGCTTTGTAAAAATCCTTGTAAAATCTCAAGGTATTCTCTGTAAAAAAAACTCTAGGAAAAAACTATGTAAAATAAAGAACATAAAATGTCCATAAAATCTTCGTAAAAATCAAACCAAAATAACTGCATGAAATGTTAATAAAATGTACAAAAATAAAAAGCACACAATGTTAATAAAAAGTGGGTGTAATGTTTGTAAAATATACAAGGAGTACCATATGAAATCTCAGCAAAATCTTCATATTTTCTCTGTAAAAGACAGAGGGAAACAAACCAGGATGAAACGCCAGAACACAAAATCCCAACAAAATGTCTACAAAAAGTGGACAAAAGCTGGACCACAAAGTGTCTGTCGATAAGTCAAGTGCAGACAATACTGTATCTTCAAAAGATATGTATTTTATTGCAAAATGTTAACGTTTTCTTTGCAAAAACGAGCTGGTACTAAAGCGACCTGAAAAACGCTAAAAACGTCAGTGGCCGTGAGCTTTTCAGGGCCGAGCTTGCCAGTCCATCGCCACTGAACATTTAACGGCATGAAAAAGGTATCCTTTCTATTGCAATTGCCGCAGAAGTTGTATAATTTACGTCCCTTAGCTTTATCGTTTCTTATAAACACTGGAAAATTATATTTTCATTCCAAACGGCTGCTGGTATAACTCACAATTGGAGTTACTAATGTTTTATGTTACACTAAACTGTACGGGGCGTGCCACCCGCCAGTTCAGAGGGGTTAAACTAGACAGAGAGAAAGACAGATTACACGCATGCTACACTGGACAACATAAGGCGTTCCACCCGCTAGTAGGGAGGAATTAAACTATAGAGAGAGAGAGATTACATGTATGCCAGTGCAGAGGGGTTAAACTAGAGAGAAAGAGAGATTACATGTATGTTACACTGAACTGTATGAGGCGTGCCTCCCGCCAGTTCAGAGGAATTAAACTAGATAGAGAGAAAGAGAGATTACATGTATGTTACACTGAACTGTATGAGGCGTGCCACCCGCCAGTTCAGAGGCATAACGAGCCAGAGGTTCTTAGCAACCACAAAAATACCACTGGATCCCGCTGAGATAGGGGGCAATTTGCCACCAATCTCAGCAGGATATCCAGCTACTCTGAACATTCCAATGTAATTGAATCGCGTCTGGTACTCGTTTCTGTTTGATATGGGGCGTCAATTTTCACGCTTATCTGTCATAATCCTTAAACGCGATCGTTTATTTATGACGAGAGTTTAATTAAATTCTATCTTTAGACCTGATGCACTCGAAAAGTGACTGCGGGAACGGGAAAACGATACCCAATAGTTTGTTTTGGTTTTGGTGAATAATTACTCTTGAGGTAGGCTCACCGGTTCCAGAAAAAAGCACTAAATTACAACCAAAGACTCAAGTTTTCTTTGTTTCTCTTTCGCATGCAATATGGGAAAAACAATAGGGCTGTTTATACGAGAGAAAATAAGCCGCGGCTTACTCTGGCCACGGATTACATAAGACACGAACACTCCGTATAAATGGTACAAAATCTACATTCACGGCTTTCTCAAGCTGCGGCTTATCCTGGCCTAGGAGTTTTTACTTGTATAAATGGTTCCTTTCGCGTCTTCTGTAAGCCGCGGCCAGAGTAATCCGTGGGTTATTTTCTCTCGTATAAACAGCCCTATTATGTGTTTTGTTTTTGGAGGGATATATATCTCTTTTGAACGCTAATTAAAATTCGCTTGTATTCCTAAATCAAAGATACTTGCAATACATGGTAATGTATGAGAATGAATATATGAAAATCATATATAATATAAAATCATATAAAATGATATATATTTCAATACATGGTAATAGTGAACATATTTGGGAGTAATATACACAAATCAGTCTGCAAGTATTACTCTTCTTAAACGCCGTGAAAGTAAATTAACATCACTGAGCTAAAATAATTCGCTTCAATATGTGATATCGTTGTGTGCCCATGAACAAAAGTTTTACTATCCGTACGGTTTCCCTAGGAACTGATAAAATTCTCGTTGAATAATTCCTCAATAACCTCGGCAGACGTCGAAATGGAAGTTTCACTATTCGACTTCCGAAACCGACCTTGGCAGGAAAAGCGACAACGGCGACGGTATCGAAATCATCATTTCAAAATACAACTTCTCCTTTTTCTAATTCTCTCACGATTGTTAAAATTTGTTTAACTTGGAAAATGCTGGCGAACTCTCAAAGGACTAAATTAGTCTGAAGGGCATTAAAGTGAGGAAAACGTTCTCGAAAAAAAAAAACATTTCATCCGAACGTGTTATTGTTCTGCAAAGAAATGTACCAACTGTAAAAGGTTTTGGTCATTAAACCTGCTTACAACATTTGCCTAGATTTGTATGTGCATTTCATAAAACTGATCATGTTATATATCCCAGAAGCACTCAGGCATATAGTGATGCCAGGACCTCAACCTGGATGAACCAGAAAAGATATAGAACATTTTCCTACATTTAACTGCACTTTAAAAAATGTTCATGTTATATATCCCAGAAGCGCTAAGGCATACAGTGATGCCAGGACCTCAACCTGGATGAACCAGAAAAGATATAGAACATTTGCCTAAATTTTTATCTGCATTTAAAAAAAACTGCTATGTTAAATATCCCAGAAGCGCTAAGGCATACAGTGATGCCAGGACTTCAACCTGGGTGAACCAGAAAAGATATAGAACATTTGCCTAGATTTTTATCCGCACTTCAAAAAACTATTCATGTTATATATCCCAGAAGCACTCAGGCATACATTGATGCCAGGACCTCAACCTGGATGAACCAGAAAAGATATAGAACATTTGCCTAAATTTTTAGCTGCATTTAAAAAAAAATGCTATGTTAAATATCCCAGAAGCGCTCAGGCATACAGTGATGCCAGGACCTCAACCTGGGTGAACCAGAAAAGATATAGAACATTTGCCTAGATTTTTATCTGCACTTCAAAAAACTATTCATGTTATATATCCCAGAAGCACTCAGGCATACAGTGATGCCAGGACCTCAACCTGGATGAACCAGAAAAGATATAGAACATTTGCCTAAATTTTTAGCTGCATTTAAAAAAAACTGTTATGTTAAATATCCCAGAAGCACTCAGGCATACAGTGATGTCAGCACTTCAACCTGGGTGAACCAGAAAAGATAGAGAAAATTTGCCTAGATTTTTATCTGCACTTCAAAAAACTATTCATGTTATATATCCCAGAAGCACTCAGGCATACATTGATGCCAGGACCTCAACCTGGATGAACCAGAAAAGATATAGAACATTTGCCTAAATTTTTAGCTGCAATTAAAAAAAACTGTTATGTTAATTATCCCAGAAGCACTCAGGCATACAGTGATGCCAGGACTTCAACCTGGGTGAACCAGAAAAGATATAGAACATTTGCCTAGATTTTTATCTGCACTTCAAAAAACTATTCATGTTATATATCCCAGAAGCACTCAGGCATACATTGATGCCAGGACCTCAACCTGGATGAACCAGAAAAGATATAGAACATTTGCCTAAATTTTTATCTGCATTTAAAAAAAACTGCTATGTTAAATATCCCAGAAGCGCTCAGGCATACAGTGATGCCAGGACTTCAACCTGGGTGAACCAGAAAAGATATAGAACATTTGCCTAGATTTTTATCCGCACTTCAAAAAACTATTCATGTTATATATCCCAGAAGCACTCAGGCATACATTGATGCCAGGACCTCAACCTGGATGAACCAGAAATGATATAGAACATTTGCCTAAATTTTTATCTGCATTTAAAAAAAACTGCTATGTTAAATATCCCAGAAGCGCTCAGGCATACAGTGATGCGAGGACCTCAACCTGGGTGAACCAGAAAAGATATAGAACATTTGCCTAGATTTTTATCTGCACTTCAAAAAACTATTCATGTTATATATCCCAGAAGCACTCAGGCATACAGTGATGCCAGGACCTCAACCTGGATGAACCAGAAAAGATATAGAACATTTGCCTAAATTTTTAGCTGCATTTAAAAAAACTGTTATGTTAAATATCCCAGAAGCACTCAGGCATACAGTGATGCCAGGACTTCAACCTGGGTGAACCAGAAAAGATATAGAACATTTGCCTAGATTTTTATCTGCACTTCAAAAAACTATTCATGTTATATATCCCAGAAGCACTCAGGCATACATTGATGCCAGGACCTCAACCTGGATGAACCAGAAAAGATATAGAACATTTGCCTAAATTTTTAGCTGCAATTAAAAAAAACTGTTATGTTAAATATCCCAGAAGCACTCAGGCATACAGTGATGCCAGGACTTCAACCTGGGTGAACCAGAAAAGATATAGAACATTTGCCTAGATTTTTATCTGCACTTCAAAAAACTATTCATGTTATATATCCCAGAAGCACTCAGGCATACATTGATGCCAGGACCTCAACCTGGATGAACCAGAAAAGATATAGAACATTTGCCTAAATTTTTATCTGCATTAAAAAAAACTGCTATGTTAAATATCCCAGAAGCGCTCAGGCATACAGTGATGCCAGGACCTCAACCTGGGTGAACCAGAAAAGATATAGAACATTTGCCTAAATTTTTATCTGCATTTAAAAAAAACTGCTATGTTAAATATCCCAGAAGCGCTCAGGCATACAGTGATGCCAGGACCTCAACCTGGTGAACCAGAAAAGATATAGAACATTTGCCTAGATTTTTATCTGCACTTCAAAAAACTATTCATGTTATATATCCCAGAAGCACTCAGGCATACAGTGATGCCAGGACCTCAACCTGGATGAACCAGAAAAGATATAGAACATTTGCCTAGATTTTTGTCTGCACTTCGTAAAACTATTTATGTTATATATCCCAGAAGCACTCAGGCATACAGTGATGCCAGGACCTCAACCTGGATGAACCAGAAAAGATGTGTAACATTTGCCTAAATTTTTATCTGCAAGTTACATATTCTAAATCACTTGAATATTTTACTATTGCTATTTTCCTCGCACAAACATACACAGAGTCCTAAACTCCTTGGTAGTTTGAAAAGGCTTTCAGAAGCTGTTTCTGGACGATAATATATTCTTCAACGATAATTTTCAATTTTCAAACTGCCACTATTTTAATCACCACCATAAGTGGAAGAAGTAGCCGCCAGATAAAATATTTTTTGCTTTGACAGGGAACAGCTATGTAAAAGATATAAGTACCCATATCCAGTTCTAAAGACAAAATAAGGAGCCGCCCACTTCCGCGCCCCCTCACCAGTCCGATCTTCATTATCGTGGATCGATGACGAGAGCGCACGTATTTCGCAGCTTCATATTTAATTTGCCGCCAGAATATAATTCATTGGCCGCCAGAATATACATGAACTTTGCTACATATACATAAATACGATTGAACAGAAAGATTACCGCTCAACAATGGTCCGAAATCGACTTCAACCTGGGTGAACCAGAAAAGATATAGAACATTTGCCTACACTTTTATCTGCACTTCAAAAAAACTGTTCATGTTATATATCCCAGAAGCACTCAGGCATACAGTGATGCCAGGACCTCAACCTGGATGAACCAGAAAAGATATAGAACATTTGCCTAAATTTTTATCTGCATTAAAAAAAAACTGTTATGTGAAATATCCCAGAAGCGCTCAGGCATACAGTGATGCCAGGACCTCAACCTGGATGAACCAGAAAAGATATAGAACATTATTTTGCCTAGATTTTTATCTGCACTTCAAAAAAATTATTCATGTTATATATCCCAGAAGCACTCAGGCATACAGTGATGCCAGGACCTCAACCTGGATGAACCAGAAAAGATATAGAACATTTGCCTAGATTTTTATCTGCACTTCATAAAACTATTTATGTTATATATCCCAGAAGCACTCAGGCATACAGTGATGCCAGGACTAATCAACCTGGATGAACAAGAAAAGAATTGTAACATTTGCCTAAATTTTTATCTGCAAGTTACATATTCTAAATCACTTGAATATTTTACTATTGCTATTTTCCTCGCACAAACATACACAGAGTCCTAAACTACTTGGTAGTTTGAAAAGGCTTTCAGAAGCTGTTTTTGGACGATAATAATTATATTCTTCAACGATAATTTTCAATTTTCAAACTGCCACTATTTTAATCACCACCATAAGTGGAAGAAGTAGCCGCCAGATAAAATATTTTTTGCTTTGACATGGAACAGCTATGTAAAAGATATAAGTACCCATATCCAGTTATAAAGACAAAATAAGGAGCCTCCCACTTCCGCGCCCCCTCACCAGCCCGATCTTCATTATCGTGAATCGATGACGAGAGCACGCGTATTTCGCAGCTTCATATTTAATTTGCCGCCAGAATATAATTGATTTGCCGCCAGAATATACATGAACTTTCCTACATATACATACATGTAAATATGATTGAACAGAAAGATTACCGCTCAACAATGGTCCGAAATCGAAGGAATTCTGACTCAATCAAATCTCACAGAAAAATTTACATTAGAATATAATCCCAGGGAAAATGCCATGGGTGATTCCTGCCAAACGTACCAATGTAACAAAATCGAAAGTAACGTCAATCTTACCTCTTATGTTCGTATTTCCGCTTTTAAAATTGTCCGATGGCAATTTACTTCGGCGGCTTAAAATATAGTTACAACTTACCAAAGTCCATTGCACGTCAATGAAATCACCCGATAAAACAGAATTTCAGCCTGAGAAGGCCTCACTCTCTGTAATTTCTGGCCATCACATACTAAAATATGCCGATTATCCCCTTGAAAATCTCAACGAATCGCTAAAGCATAACATTTGATGAAACTAGCGTTTTGTCTTACAAGTAAAGCCATAAAATGCCATGAGAACACGGCGTAAGCGTGCCGTGTGGTGGTAAATTAAATTCTGCCGCTGAAGGGCAAAAACAATACTTCTTTCAAGGTGTGCGAAGATTCTCCTGCAGTGAAACCACAAATGGAGTACGTTGACGGCTCTTATGCAGGCCTATAACGTCACTCCTTAGCAACTAGACTTGGGAGATTTTTTAACTTTCGGTTATCTCTGGCTCGTTATGATTAAACTAGATAGAGAGAATGAAAGATTACATGTATGTTACTGAACTGTATGAGGCGTGCTACCCGCCTGTTCAGAGGGGTTAAAATAGATAGAAAGAATGAGAATTATACTGATGGCTTTTCCGAGACCATAAATAGATGACCACCCAAGACAAATTCCTTTGGCAATGAAGTTGGTGTCCTTGATACTCTGATGTGCTATTTTTCTTTCTGTAAAAGAAAAAAAAAGACTTTAAATGAACTAAACTGATTGAAGGAACAAAGAAAATGCTAGCATTTGATTTGTATGATACAACACATAATATAATTATGTATCTACGCATATAGATATACACGTGCATGTACATGTATTCCTTAATGTTGAAAACATCACTTATGTGCATTAGCCTCCTTTGCAGCTGTTGTTTGGGTCTGTCCTTAATCCCTCCCCACTAATGTCTGGTGAACTAAGCTGGAAATTCCATTCCCATTGTGTCTAAGTATTCAATCTGGAGGGAGAAGAGAACTGACAAAAATGGCTGCAAAGGAGGCTACAGGAACTTATATGTAGCCACCAAACAGCCATGATGTGATTAGTCAGTTCCTGGGAAGGGAATGTCCAGCTCTGTTCAGCAGATGTTGGTGGGGAGGGAGAATACGACCAACATATAAGTAACAGCTGCATAGGAGGCTATTACAGTGTACTGTATGTGCATCAATTGGTCAACACTGGATAGACCATCAATAAGGAAAGATTCGGTGGGTCAACCGTACACAAAGATTTATTATTTTAAAGACTTGGTTTGCCAGGACTAGGGACTGTTATTGGCTGTGAAAAGCTTCCATAACTTACATGCATTGTAACATGATACATTATGCCTTCAAGGAAAAGCATGGACAATAAGACTTCACTGTGGAGGCTATTTCATGCTTAGTATAGGCTTAACTTATTACAGTTTGCATAAAGGCAAAAAAAATTGAGTAGAGTTAATGTGGTGGCAATGACAAGTACATGTACCTTACTCTGTTACAGTAGCATGTATAAGGTATGAAAAGGAAATTACTATTAGGGGGTAAACTTCAAAGGACTCTATGTAGCACATAATTATGTATGATACCAGATTGGGTAGAAGAAAAAATTGCTTGTGTTGCAGGTCACATTAATTTTTATTTATAGGAAAGATGAATGTTTTTTTTTTGGAGCAGGCAATTTGAACAGTTTCAATTTATTTTTTTCCATATTTCTTACACATTGTTACAAGATAAATATGTATTAAGATGCAAAAGATAAATAAATAAGAAAAGAATGAGAAACATAATGGCGAGGATGTCCATAAAGAAACCATTGGGGCTTATACGAGCTACGGGCTCCTAAAAAATTACAACTTGGAAATCATGATTTTTAGGCATACATGTAGCTTATTTAATTAATCAATTCATTTAGGTTACAAAGTGAGTGAAATAAGAAATACAACATGATACATGATGCATGCATGAGTAATGCATGAAACCCCAAACAGAAACTCGAAAACAAAATCTGAGTTCCAGATGGGATTCGAACCCACGGCCCTCCACAACCTAGATGGATAACCACTGAGCTACTGGACACTCTATGGTGTGCAAGGGTGAAATGTGGGCTTTGACTGGAACCGTATCACGTGGTCACACAGCCAAATAATGACTAGCACATACATAACTGCATCACGCAGTCACATTGAGGCATATCAAAGATGCATATTGAGGCATATCAAAGATGGCTGTGTGACCGCGTGATGGAGTTCCAGTCAAAGCCCACATTTCACCCTTGCTCACCAGTAGCTCAGTGGTTAGAGCGTCCGTCTAGATCGCAGAGGGTCGTGGGTTCCAATCCCATCTGGAACTCGGATTTTTTTCGATTTTCTGTTTGGGGTTTCATGCATTACTATCATGTTACACTTAGGTTACGTGTAAAAAGCAAGCACACAAACAAACACACACCAGCAGCAAAACATAAAACAACACTTTCAAAATAGGAGTAGTCAATAGAGGAGTAATGTTCTTAATTCAGATTTCAACAGAGAAATACTGTCAGCATTCTGAATTTCTGAATGAAAGAAATTAAACAGTTTAGGTCTGGAAACTTATTGCAAACTGTCTGATATTAGTTCTACACAGTACAGTTGCAATGTCTAGTATTGTAACGATGAATATGACTTATCAGCAAACACAGTTCTCTGAATGCATCAGGAGGGAAGCCTTTCTTGAAAAGTAACAAACTTTCCAATTAATTTTGAAATCGGTTAACATTAGATAGTTCACCTAACTGGTGATCATAGGGTATGGACAAATAAACATGTATTTACAGCATTATTCATTCTTTTAAAGTGGGAGTACAGTAATTTAAGACATACAGTGTAGTGTAAAGCCCTGGCCAAACTACATTGTACATGTACAGTGTTGTGTATCCAAACTATAGTCTGTGGCAAAACAAGCTACTGGTACAACTTGACGCTAAAATGTAATTTAAAACATACACTGTAGCACTAAAGTGGAAACCAAAAGTGCTTAGCGTTAATGTTTATGGTACCAGAGCTGTTCAGTGTTTGGTGTGAAGTGAGAAAAAATCATGGAATGGTTGAGAGAACAAGCTGAAAAGGGTATGTTCCAAACCGTTTTACAGTTATCATTGCAAGATACACCCGTGTTTAGGGAGATGATTAGAATCAACAAGCCCAGATCAGTTCTCAGAAATTTTAAACGCTATTGAACCGGACATCTGCAAAGAGAGCACGAAAATAGCAACTATTGATTGGCTAGCAGGGTGAATGTGACTTGCATCAGGATAAAGCTTTGTTGGAAGAGCGGCAAAACACTGCAACGTTTTTTTCATTGAGCAGAATTGTTGGGCGTAATGTTTGATCAAAAGCAAACTCTATCCAACACTTGATCTAGCAAAAATTGTTTGACAAACATCATCCAACATGGGCGGTCAAGCAGTCGAACAATCTTGCAATGTTAAATCCAACTTTGTTCAATAGTTTGACCAGGACTTAAAAGAAATCACAAGCCCATCATGCTGATGTGATCTTTTTTGTTACCCTGGATCAAGGTTGCATGAGGTGGAATAAAAATTCCGAAGACGACAAAAGGTTCAATAATGGTCACATTCCTTCACCATGCTATGTTACAGAAAGTTCTTACCTTAAAAGGTTTTACTTTTCTTTGCAACTTGAGCATACACTACATAAAGTAGTCTGCCATACACTGTACTGCGCACATAACTACAATGTATTCAGCCTGAAGATTAAAAAAACCGGATGTCAAGGCCAAGTATACACTGAACTGTACAGTTCAGAAACCAGAATGAAAATATGAGCTTAAATATTGAAAAATATGTGCATGTTAACACAATACAAAATGCTACATTGGCCAGGCTGAAAAATTCAGATTCAAATCTTGAGTGCCAGAGGATGATTACTGTCATGATCTCCCAAACAATACTGTTACATGTAGATGGTCTTAGTGTAGGTCTCTGGAAAACATGATCTAGTTTTTAAGTGTTACAAGCCATGATGGCAGGCCAGAAGACAGTCTTATAATTATTTTGTATGCTCATGCATGTCAACACTGTGTCTTAACCTTCTCATGACCAAGCATCATTGCAGTTTGCAGGGATGACGCAAACATTAAGGGAGATTCTTTTTAAAGGATTGGTGTTAATGCTGCAATGGCACATGCATACATGTATATGGTTGGGCTTGGGAGTTTTACGCTTGTTCCATGAACATGAAGCCATCTTAAATGTTATTCTTTATTACACACAACAACTAGACAATCATACAGTCTGTAGGTATGAAAAACACCCCAGCAGTAATGAAATTTCAGAAATCCAGGAGAATACACTGTAATTACAGTATGGTCTTCGTTGCACATTCTCATTACAAGCCATAAACTGAAACTTGTTGAATGACTAATTATTGTAAAAGTTAAAAAAAGGCAAAAAGAAGTGAACATACCACCTTATGATGCAAAAAATTTAAAAATTTTAGATAGTTCCACTTGCCTTTGATCTGCTCTCATACAGTGATGGTCTCACTGACAGTTGTAATACTTGGGTGAGCTATCACTACAGTCTGTAAAAGGAGGGTCGGTACAAGTCATTTCACTGACCCCCAGTCCATGGACTACCATGATGGACTACCGAAATGGACTACCTATATGGACTGCTAAATGGACTACCAAAAATGGACTACCCTTAATTACCTACCTTGAAAAAAAAAATTAGTAAAGTTTGGTTGTTTTCATCGATTGATCGTGATCTTCACCATCTTTTATCTTTTAAATGCTGCTGGTCAGCTGTTCTGCAGGCATATTCATTCGTCTCGTGTGATGGCTGACATGCTGGATGGTGAGTAAAAATTTGAATTTATAATCGTTCGTTATAGATAGGGTAGGGAAAATCACAGATATTTTGGTCTTTAAGTGCCCCCAACACTGAAATATTTTTTTTCGCTAAAATTAATCTTTGCACCTATTCAAAACGCATTGCACCTTTAATTTTTTATAACCAAATCGTGAGTTTTTACAGGCTGTAAAAGTTACGACATTAGCCGTCATCTGTCACACGATCAAGGTAGTAAGGAGCGTGGGTCTTTTCCCCAGTTAAAGTCACAAACTGATTTTCATCGCACTGCGTCTTTGTAAACATGCATACATAATAGTCAACTGGGGAATAGACCCACGCCCCAGCTGACTTGGTCATGTACCAAATGATGCATAGTTTATCGTAAGCCCTATAAAAAAACTCTAAAGGCTGGAAATAAATGCTACATGTTTTTGGAATATGTACAAAGTATTATATTAGCAGAAAGAATAACTATTCTTGGGGCTAGGTGCACTTTAAATAAGGTAAGGCTTTTGGGAAGCAGGCTGCACCCCCACCCAACTTTTCAGGGAGTAACCCCCTGGGCCTGGTCATGTGATCTATTTTTGAGTTGTATCTTCTTCTGTCACTTACCATTTTGAGCACCATGACAGCCAGGCAAGGAATCATCTGGAAGATTATAAATCAAATTTTTACTCCAGCTGCAGCCTGTCAGCCATCATGCACGACGAGTGAATGCGCCTGCAGAACAGCTGAACAGCAGCATTTAAAAAATAATCACGATCAATCGATGAAAACAACCAAACTTAACTAATTTTTTTTTCAAGGTAGGTAATTAAGGGTAGTCCATTTTTGGTAGTCCATTTAGCAGTCCATATATGTAGTCCATTTCGGTAGTCCATCATGGTAGTCCATGGACTGGGGGTCAGTGAAATGTACCGACCCGTAAAAGGAGGCAAATGCCATACAATACTCAGTAGCTGTTTAGCACAACTATTGCAAAACAAAAGTACAGTGTAAGGCTCCAAGCATTTCAAATACAATCAAGCAGGATAGAGATTTATGTTTTAACACCCCAAATACTTGCCTGGACACAAGCACTGTACTTATTATGGAAAAAATAAACAGCCTTTGAAGGTAATTTGTACGTGATACATGTACAGTTGTAGTACCGGTAAATAAAGCAAGCCAACTACAGTGTAATTTAATTGACATATTACTGTATACTGTGATTGGGATAAAAATATATAGAACTATAAATTAGCTTTGTCTCTATTTCTTTTCTCATTGTAAAAAAAGTCAGGTCACTGATATGAAATCAAGCAGACTTTATTGGACGGCAGCTGTGGCCAGAATTAATTTTGTACCACATAATTTTTTTTGTCGAGTTAGGGTTAACAGAATTAATAGTTGCATTACCACAACAGTAGGCACTTCAATGAAGATGTGAACACTCAAACTAAAAGACCCATCTTCAGCCTTGATGCATTACAGGGCTGTACACGCCATGACCAATAATTCATGAATTTCGTGTGACATGAAATTCCTTAAACCTTTGAAGCCCTTGTTTTATCCCACAATTAATGGCTGCTCTGTTTTTCTCTTTGGGAAAGTTTTGTATATCTATTTGTAAATTTTGGCCCATTTTAAGTCAGAAGAGTCAAGTGTGGCAACATGATAATGGCCAATTCATACAGCATTGTTTTTTATCAAATTTAAAGTACTTACACGACATGTACTGTAACAAGAAAATGAGGTTTTATGTTGGGTGCTTTTTACCTTGAAGTTTCTACCAATTCACTGAGGGCCAACTTACTGCAATTTGGAAACCGATTTGATGATGAGTAAATTGTGTATATGTCTGGATAACTGTTTTCCTCATGTTTGATATTTTTACTTCAAGGTCAGTTTGCATAATGGACTATGTGGCTTGGCTCCACTCTTCAGTGTCAATTCAATCTGACTTGTCATTGTGTCTCTTTATGAACTGCAATTTTCATGCCCCATTGGGCATTCTACGATTGTCTAAACTGAGTGATAATTTCTTTCTTGATGAGTTCTCTGTGATGAGGTCTACACTGCTGTGTTGCTTTGTTTTGCTCCTACAGCTGTATGCTTTAGTGTAGAGCTAAATGTTTCCGTCCTTTAACAACAGCACAATTTCAAAACAAAAACAGATGCCAACATTGGATCAAGGGAGAAAAATAGGCCTTTAAATTGGAAAGCTAATTTCAAAAGATGTCCACACTGTTCCATATACATAATTAAATACAATCATTGTATTACTGTTGTGCTAACCCTGCTCCCGAAACAGAGTTTGGGTCTTACATTATTTTGTAAGTGTATACGTAATTAGTGGAGTCTTGTCATCTAATT
Source organism: Pachyseris speciosa (assembly GCA_016490735.1). NCBI lineage: Eukaryota > Metazoa > Cnidaria > Anthozoa > Scleractinia > Pachyseridae > Pachyseris > Pachyseris speciosa. The sequence goes on from JAEMWC010000375.1 coordinate 490,291, forward strand.
TAGACACTTGGAAAGCAAAATTTATAATTGAGTTTAAGTACAAGTACATTAATAATTATTTATGATCACACCAAAAGCTCACTTTGCCACCAACTACAGGTAAATCAATGGATCTAATCAAGTGTAAGCCAGTTGAGCACCTAGTTTGCCGCAATCTTAGCTACGATTCCTTACCTGCACATGCAGTAAGCTTAACCCTTGCTTATATTAAGAACAAACACGGTAATGAATTAGCAAGATAGCATAATTTTAGACAGCTGCACGTACTACTGTAGTTATGCAATGCTTTCGAGTGGTACATATATACCGTGGAAAATACCACTAGTCTCTTGTATTTTCTTCGTATAGCAAGCTATTTGAGATACATACACCCAGCCAGTACTATATGTTGGAAATATTACAGTCTAAAATGGCCAATATGCTTACCTTTGAAATCTACAGCAGACCAAGGCAACCATCACTGAACACGGAGACCAAAAACTTGAACCAACAGCACTCGATTACCGTGGAAGAAGCTTGCCAACCGGTCGCATATACGTTGTAAAACTATTAAATTCCATTATTCTATGATCTTGAGGTAAAAAGCCATTCGAAGTGGGAGAAATTCCTTCCAAACTGTCTTCCACGAGTCGAAGTTTGAGTTGAAACGGGCGCCAAAACTACAAATTGCAACAGGGCTGAAAAACGACAGCGCATGTGCATTGACCTGCGGCAAAAAACGCAGGCTCGGGCGCGCGCTTATTCAAAATGCCCAGCTTTTCGTGGGAGAAAAACACCCTGGCTTTAAAGTGAAAAAATAAGGATGCCCTTTAAAAGATAACAATTTAATTTGAATTTCCCTAGAGGAAAGAAATTTTATAAAAAATTTAGAGGGTGTAGGAATTATGTAAAAATTGTTTTCTCGTGGAAAAGGATCCCCGCGCGGACTTATTTTGAAAGTTGCGACAAAATGCTTACAGTGTTGTGTAGGCTTTTTTCTCGCACATTTCTCGTCGGTTTATGGAAATTGTTGGTTTTCTGGGAAAACAAGAAATGCTCAAGAAGTCTACTTTGGCGAAATAAGCCCCTTACCACCAGATTGGCTAGAGCAGCAAACATGCCAGCAGAAACTCAAACGTGCGTGAGGCATCGACGATCGATCGTGGGACAGGACGATCACTGTTCGTCGCTTCTACTTGACACGCACATAAAAAAACTTCCAGTCATTCCAGTTCAACTTTATGCTGTATTGGATAATTATGGGGAGAGAAAGCAGAACTATCGACCAGACAGCAAGTGGTGTCATGCGTGTAAACGAATCTATTATTTTAATGAAGTTGAGATCCTATCATGTTATTCCTTTCAGTCACCGTACGTTGTAATAGCATTCTTTTCTGTTATTCTATATACCAAAAAAATGATGAAAGGAAGACCCACCAGAACGAAATGGAGGTAGATGTGAACGAGCTGTACCGAGATGAAAATAACAGACATGCAAGGTTATTGCATCTCATCTACTTTTCCCGCCTTTTCTTCTTTCGTATTTAATAAATAACGGTTTTTTTTTCTAGTTCGACAAACTAGTGGAATCTTTTCAAATTGCCTGTATAAACTTCAACAAACAACTCCATAGCAGAAATTATACATCCCAGATGCAATGAAAATGTTCACCAAAAAATATAATCTCTGGGTTTACCAGAAATTGCTCAACTGTATTGCTGGAAGTAACTTATCAAAGCAAAGAAAGGGGCTTCAAGATCAGAAAGTGGTCTCTCTACTTCACATCATTGCACACTTTTGGCAACATATTAAATTTAAAAATTCGGAAATTATTAATACTTTTTTTTCAGAATTTACACACTGTCGGCATACTTGATTGCAAACAAACTTGTGGTTTCCATAGCAGGTCCCAAAAGACATCTTTACTACAAAAGGAGAGTGGGTTGTTTGAAGCCAACTTTGGCATTTCCCTACAGGGTATAACTGCTGGACAGGCTCTAGGTTTCAGCACAACATCCAGGACAGTACAGCAGTTAAAAAGAAACTTAAGTAAAGGACATAAAGAATATGTATCTCAGCACCTCATACACCCTATAAACATACAAAATAACATACTTTGTTTTGCCCAGAGATGAATGCAAGTTAAACACAACTGACTTCTGTTGCATGTGCCAAAATGACGTGTGTTGAGATTTAAAATGAATTTCAGGTCAAATTGATTTCAAATTATTTTGATTTGTAGTTGCCTGTTTCAGTTTTATGAGTATAAAACACAAATCCAACCAGTTGGAGATAATTTTGATCTGTAAATAATAATTATTTTAACCTACAACACATGCATGAAGAAAGTAACATGGTAATTCTGAAAAGAACAACTTGGTGCTACCCTGTATCTCTTTCTTACAGCTGTAAATTTACACATACCTATTTTATTTGTTATTCAGATCAATCATCAGAACACGCTATGACATTAGAAACGTCTGTTGATTGATGAATTTGAACAAGATTTGAAAAGCATGGACAACTATAAAACAGTCTTAGAACATGTACCATACTCAACAAATATCCACAACTACAAGAATACACCAAGAACTTCATTCTGCCACTACCTGTAGACTGGCCTGGATGGTACTATCCTCAAAAGTTAATAGCAAATGGCTGGAATTCAAGTATCAGTATTAAACCAGAACAAGATGTTGTTTACCACTTAAAGTTTTTTTTTTTGAGAAACTATATTCAAGTGTCTTATGTCGAATTTTAGCAACAAAGCCAAAACCTCTCAGATCATCTCTATGTATCACTTTAATCTTTAATCACAGGTTGTAACCATACATAACTGATACAAGTGAACTAATACTAACATATACAATTGAACAAAAATACAAAAATGGTTAACAGGACGGTAGAAGGGGGAAACTGAATTCCCATGCTAAGACATACCCTCCAAAAAAGAAAAAATTAATTAATAAATAAACATATATTAAAAGACTACAAATAAATAAAACATATATTAAAAGACTATAAATTGCAGCATTACTTGTTTCGCAGCTAATACGATCTAAAGAACTAGAAAAGTTTGCTATGTGTAAAGAACATGAATTTGTTACTATACTGTGCACCTCCTTGAACATGTTATCCCCCTGGTGTTTTTCTTTTTTTGTTGTTCTTTTTCCCCGCTGGTGTTTTACCAGTACAACATTTTTAGAACTGGGGACATGCAACTCTACGAGAAAGTAATGGCTGAAATGGTGATTATTTTTATAACTATGCTGGAGAAGATGCCATTATGATAAATCAACATTGTTCTTCCTAAGCGACTGTGTGTACCAGAGCAATCACCTTCCACAATATTGCTCCAAAAAGGCTAGTCTCCTGAAGGTGATTACTGAGAAAAAAGTGGAAGTGTGGCATTCTGTGTTACAATAGAACACCAAAAAGTTTGAAATGGCCCAGGAGGTTGAAGAGACAGCCAAATCAATTGCATCATCAGGATTTCACAGCAACTTTATTGAGTTGTTTGTCCCACTCTACTGCCATGGTCAAAGTAAGCCAAACTTGTGGCTGATTGCCAGACAAAGAGGAGAGGTTTTACTTGATCTGTTCCACAGCATTTCACAGAACTGTGGCAAATCATACCAGGTAACAACCCTAAAAAGAAAAACATGATTTAAATTTTTAACTGTCGATATTCTGCATTTAAAAACATAACCAATTCATGCACGCATCCAATTCAGGACATATTAGAATTCCATGACCTTAGTCCCATTTTCAGATGCACTGCTGTTAACTGTAAATTGTTGAAGCTCTTTTAATACTGCCACGCACAACCCATTTTGAAATGCAAATATTATGGTACGTCCAACAATAAGCTCCTCCAAAATTAAGTTCCCCATAAAATAAGCTGCAAAAAGGCGTTTTTAACATATATAAAAGACTAGGGCTCTATTTGGGTTATGAATGTTTGTGTACATCTTTAATGTACAAGCCAACAAAGATTCCAATGGCAACAAACAAACAAACAACACATTATTTATTTTAGGCAGCAACACTGTTGTGTTCGGGTCGGTACATTTCACTGACCCCCAGTCCATGGACTACCATGATGGACTACCGAAATGGACTACCTATATGGACTGCTAAATGGACTACCTATATGGACTGCTAAATGGACTACCTATATGGACTGCTAAATGGACTACCAAAAATGGACTACCCTTAATTACCTACCTTGAAAAAAAAAAAAAGTAAAGTTTGGTTGTTTTCATCGATTGATCGTGATCTCCACCATCTTGTTATTTTTTAAATGCTGCTGGTCAGCTTTTCTGCAGGTGCATTCACTCGTCGTGCATGATGGCTGACAGGCTGCAGCTGGAGTAAAAATTTGATTTATAATCTTCCAGGTGATTCCTTACCTGGCTGTCATGATGCTCAAAATGGTAAGTGACAGAAGAAGATACAACTCAAAAACAGATCACATGACCAGGCCCAGGGGGGGTACTCCCTGAAAAATTGGGTGGGGGTGCAGCCTGCTTCCCAAAAGCCTTACCTTATTTAAAGTGCACCTAGCCCCAAGAATAGTTATTTTTTCCCACTATTATAGTACTTTGTACATATTCCAAAAACATGTAGAATTTATTTTCAGCCTTCAGAGTTTTTTATGGGGCTTACGATAAACTGTGCATCATTTGGTATACGACCAAGTCAGCTGGGGCGTGGGTCTATTCCCCAGTTGACTATTATTTATGCATGTTTACAAAGACGTAGCGCGATGATCAGTTTGTGACTTTAACTGGGGAAAAGACCCACGCTCCTTACTAGCTTGATCGTGTGACAGATGCCGGCTAGATGTCGTAACTTTTACAGCCTGTAAAAAGTCGATATTTGGTTAAAAAAAAATTAATGGCGCATTGTGTTTTGAATAGGTGTAAAGATTAAATTTAGCGAAAAAAAATATTTCGGTGTTAGGGGCACTTAAAGACCAAAATATCTGTGATTTTCCCTACCCTATTTATAACAAACGGTTATAAATTCAAATTTGTACTGACCATCCAGCGTGTCAGCCATCACACGAGAGGAATGAATACGCCTGCAGAACAGCTGACCAGCAGCATTTAAAAAATAACAAGATGGTGGAGATCACGATCAATCGATGAAAACAAGCAAACTTTACTTTTTTTTTTTTTTCAAGGTAGGTAATTAAGGGTAGTCCATTTTTGTAGTCCATTTAGCAGTCCATATAGGTAGTCCATTTAGCAGTCCATATAGGTAGTCCATTTCGGTAGTCCATCATGGTAGTCCATGGACTGGGGGTCAGTGAAATGTACCGACCCGTTGTGTTCATTTCTACTTCAAGTGGTATTTCCCTTTTGGGCAGTCATTTACATGGGAATTCTGGTGCTTCTGTTGCGTTTGCTCAATGCCAGCACTCATTTAAACTCCTCTCCTTGGTTCATGAGTGTGAAAATTTTCCAGTACGTTCTTAGAACAGTTACAAGTAAATGTAAAATTCCATTACAGGGGAAACTGGCAGGGCATTTCCCAGTTAAGAGTATTAACATAAGGCATTAAAGTAAATATTTTAGCAATGACCACCAATCTTGGGAACCTTTCATTAAAAGATTGACCGCAACGAATTAAATGGATCAGTTTTCAGAGCGTTTTCAGAGCGTTTTTGTAATTTGGGGGTCAAAAATTTTGTTGAGCGGGCAGGTTAAGAAATAATATTTAAAGAAAGGAGTGTCCATTGAAGTTACCATTCAATATAAAGACCGCATTTTAAATAAAACAAGCTTTGATGCTGTACTTACCGTGGAAATGTTTTCCTAGATAGCTGTCGAAGCGCCCCACACCTCAGCCAAATACTTGGATTTCCCTGGGGTTTACTTTGAGTAACCACCTCATAAAAACATCCCAGATGTTCGGGAAAGATATTTCCTTGATTTCAATTGCATTCAGAATCCGTCTTTCACGAAACAAGCGCAGGACACAGATGAGAAACAAATTCACATTCGCATGGCGCCACGATCAAATGAACGAATTAAAATGCCCTCGAATCGTCGCTCGAATCGATCTGACCCAGAGCATGCGCAGTCGTTTTTCAGCTGTCTAACAAATTGCCTACCGGGAATGAACTCGTTTGCGCATGCCCAAGTCTAACCCAACTCCCTCGAGCTCCCTCTCGGTCAGAAGATAATAAAGAACAATAGTACGCAATTTCAAATCATCTACATACCTCCAGTGAAGGACTAAGCCCAGAAAGTATGGTTTGTCTTTCAAACGACTCTTTCGCACTTTACTACCTTTTATTTTTAAACACTTTGCCTCTCGGCCAAACGGCCAATGCTTATGGCGCCCAAAAGGGAAATCAGCCCAGCCGCTCGAGAAGCACAAACTTGGCGAGGAAATAGTTTTGAGGCCGTCCTTCTTTGCCGCGCACTGCTTCCCATTTAAAAACAAGCGCTGTTGAAATCCAAGACGAAAGCCGCACACTACCCTTTTGGAGTTATAATAACTCCAACAGTAGTAACTCAGTTAACTTAACTCCGCATCATGGGGGTTATGTCCTGCTTGTGTCAATTTACAGAGATTTTAAAAATGCTATACTTGTACCGATTTACAGAGATTTTAGTGGATAAAATAACCATAGAAAATCTTTGTAAATGTCAAATTTACAAACATTCTTCAGAGATTTTGTTAACTCTGTAAATTTTTCAGTTTTCCTTCTTATTTCAGCAGTTAAATTTCATAATCATTTCATAAACATTATAAAAAGGAATACCACAAAAAGTGTATAAAATATCTATAAAAATGATTTTACAGATATTTTGTATGCCATATGTAAAAGTAGGTCAGATTTGAACTCTCATAAAAAGTCTGTAAATTTAAGATTCACAGACATTTCATTAACTCTGTAAATGGTCCAGATTTTCCAGTGATATTTGGGGCGACCGCGCGAGAACGAGCGAAGAAAAATTATTCGCTCGTTATTTCTTGTTTCGCTCTTCGCTGGCCCCAAATTTCTGAGAGCCTGGAACAGCCTAAACCAGAGGCACAAATCATGTACCTTTATTACGCCAGATCGTAACGACTTTCCCTTAGTACGCTTCGCATATATATTAAGAAATATATCAAGTTCAGGGACTCCAAACACCGAGAAACAGATGAAAGCCAGGCCTACTCTGGGACCTTAAGTCGCCTTAAGTCGCCCAAAGTCGCCATAAGTCGCCTTAAGTCGCCTTAAGTCGCATTAAGTCGCCTTAAGTCATCTAAGTTACATAACATATTAAAGCCTTTTGTATCTGTATACAAAGTTATGGGAGGGTGCATTTGATTATTTTCAAAATATTACCCATTATTCTGTATGTATTTTTTACGGGTAACCTGTAGCAAGTAGTTAGTAGTAGGGTTAACGGTAATGGGTAACAGGTAATTGTTTCGAGATCATTATATTTTGTTACCATAACCATAGATGAGAGCTACCAGTATTCACAAACAAGCTAACCATGTTCCTATTATGGCTAACTGGAGTCCCTTCTGACCAACCAGTTACAATAAATAGCACTTCACTTAGCCTAAACAGCATTGAGCCTGTTTACTATTAGCTCTCACTTATAGTAATGGTAACACAATCTATTCTTTAAATAAACTGTTACCCATTGCCTAGCTTTGCCTATTCCCATTACCTGTTGTGCCGTGGGCAAGTTTACACTGTGGGTCTTGAACAGGGGTGAGGGGTGGAGGGTAAAAGTTTGCGGAGGAAAGGGTGTTTCCATTGCTGTTATGGAGAGCTAACCGTAAGGAGGCTAAGTTGAGTGTTTTGGGGGCTACGTGAGTGCTCTAAAGGCTCACTACAACTTTCACCCTATGCCCCTCACTCCTGGTTAAACCTGCCCACATCAGATAAAATGTAAGAAGGAGCAGTGACATGCTGCATCCTGGAGTAATTGCAACTTCAAAATCACTACTATTGATAAAATAACGCAGAGATACAGAGTGTTGTAGTTTGGATTATAATCCAATTATAATCGTTAAATCTGGTATAGTAATGTTATATATTAAACTCACCGAATTAAGTCTGATCTCGCAATTTCAGTGCAGTATTTACAAGAAGCCATGTTATTTGGTTCGATTTACACAGATCCTTGAGCTCGGGAGTGATCGTCATGACAACCACACGAATTTTTTTTTTTGCGTGACAAGTTTTTGCCACACAAATCTCGATGTGCACCAGTGGTAAAACACTTCATATCCACCTTAACAGGAATAGAACTTAATGACGGGCAATTTTCTCTTAAGCATGGTTCAAGCTTCATCTGATTTATCAACTCCTACACGGCTCAAATAAAATCTTCTCAATGCATGTGCCATCGATGACTGGTTTCGTTTGAGCAAACCATAAGGTGCAATATGTCAGCTGCAGTACATGTACACGAAGCGGTTGGATGCCTTCCTCTCTCGAGTCTCGACTGTATCCAAATTAATCAAATTGCATTGAACAGGATGGAAAAGCGTAATCATTTTGCCTCTAAATCCACCTGCCTTTCTTAATCTCTTATGCAGAACTGTCTCGTCGTTAAATTTAAAGAGTAGGTGGCTTTTGGGTACAAAAATTTCGAGGCAACATGGCTGCCAAAAGTTCGACTTGTTTTGATCACGTGACTTGATGCGGGAATTACGCGCGCGTCTACCTCTTTTCTCGAGAATAACGCGGAAAACGAATAAATGATAACAGTGCTATTAGTTTTTATTATCAAGATGCACCCTGGTTTCAAAAACAAGCAAGAGAAAATATGTACAAGTAAACCCGAGGAAGGCACTTCCTAGCAACAAATCTCCAGCTGTAATATCAATACAATCATGATGAAAAGATGATGACCACCAAACACGTGATAAAGCACAGTAAAGGACAGTATTATCAGGCTGACCTGCAATCTTTGAAATCAACACCAACAGAAACAGTCCGCCTCCTGTCTATTGACTGGCTTCCTGCTTATATCGCAGAAAGAAAACTAATCCCGACCAGCCAATTCGAGGTAAGGTAAAACGCCTTTGTAGGGCGGGAATTTTCGGGCATGAACAAGGAAACCCGCGAGTTGTCGCTATCCTCGAGGCTCGTGCATGTTCTCGTCGAAGAATGGACACTAGATAGCGGTTGCTAGGGTTTCTGGGAAAATCAAAATGGCGGAATGCACTTAGTAATTTATTTTTTCCTTTGACTGATAATTTTCTGGGCACTTGTAAGGTAATTTATGAATGCTTTTACAGCTATCGCACTGTCATCAGCCCAAGTATAAAACGTCTTTTATTTCGACAGGTTAAACGTTGCCAGCTGGAAAGCAGTACTAGTCAAAGCTGGCCAAGTACAAGTTCTGGGGTTCCGCTCGACGGTGTTGGAAAATCTCCCAAAAAGTTTTTGTTCAACATCAGTGGGACATCGAAGTTTTCTGGAGCCACAGAAGTCCTTGGAAAAAATGGCAAGGAAGTGCTGCTAAGAAAGACCTTAGCGTATGGCACCCATCATGGTATTGGGGTGTTTTGTCTGATTGAGGCAGGAGAGTTACAAATTGGTTGGGTACCTGAAAAGGACGAGGCAAATTTGAATGCCATTGAAAACGCACTGCATTTGCCAAACTTTCGTGCCAAAATTAACAGAGCAAGTGCAACAAAACTGGGAGACAAATTTACAAAAATAACAATTTCTATTCTTTGTGAAATAGATGAGTAGTTATTATTGTTATTACCTTGTTTGAATTATGCAAAAAGTATGATAGTGTTATTTAAATCAGGTCACTTTTCTTAAGAAATAATCATGGCATTATTTTCTTGATACAAATTTCTCTCGACGGTTATGTCACACTGTATTTTTTATGGTTTTGTTAGATGTCAATTATGATTCATATCACAAACATTTACTACCTCAATGGACTTTATTATTTCTTGAAATATATATGTGTAAGGTATGCAGTAATAAGTCCAAGCTAATTATTGACTAATTAAATGTTTGCAATGTAATTCAACTTTACTATTATATTGTTGTAGTGAGCTTGCTTGTATTTCTAATTTTAATTTGAACTGAAATGGCTTTGCCCTTTGACTGAGGTGGCTTAAGTAGATCCAAAATGAAACAAAATGATAATGATAATAGTGGTTCAGTGAAACAGATATATATTTATGAATAATGGAATTTGGGGGAGATTGTTGATAACTTAAGGTTTTATCAATCAAGTGAAATTAAGTCGCCTTAAGTCGCCTTAAGTCGCATTAAGTCGCCTTAAGTAGCCTAAAATCGCCATGTTTTTTCTGCCAATTTTGCTTAAGTCGCCTTAAGTCGCCTTAAGTCGCACTATGCCGCCTTAAGTTACGGCGACTTAAGGTCCCAGAGTAGGCCTAAAGCCCGACACCAGAGTGCTTTTGTTTCGAGGTGTTTGGAGCCCCTGATGAAACACGAAGCACGAGTTTTTGATAGGGCTGCCCAAAAACGCATGAATGCAATGCAATATAGCAAATTTATTCTCTGTGTAGCACCGTTTGTTTTGACGAGCAACAACTCGCTGCCTGCATACATTTTATGAGAGTTATTTGCTTCCTGTTAGCAGTGACTGTCATTCATTGTATCTGATTCATGATGGCGGAGATCAAGGTTGGAGGGAGTGCGTCCGCCTAAAACTTTATCACAGGAGCAGGTTTTAGCTGATGAAGCCCTTCCCGCTTCTACAAAATACAACCAAAAGTTGGCTTTGAACATTTTTAGACAACATAAGCTGGAAACGTGGCCAGGGTGACGAAAGTACATGGCAAGGAATGAGGGACATGAGAGGCCGGAGTCACTTCACAGCAGTCTCGAGAGCTGTCAATTACTTTCTTTCTTTGGCGAGATGCTATTGGATGATCGTTGCTATAGAAATTTGCAGGCAGTCCAAAATGAAAAACAAAAAAACAAAATACAACGACAACAACAACAACAACAACAACAAAAAGAAGATGGCGGCCCTGTCGAGTAATATACGGTTGTCTACAAAAGCGAAGAAATAAAGGCAATAAAGAAAGTTTGTTATCTGGAAAATCTCCACTAATAAAATAAAATAAATCGATTTTGTCTGTTTAGGCGAGTTATCGGACATTCTTGGTGTATGATAATGTACCGTGCTTCGAACTGTGATCAAGGCGTATTGAAAATTTGATTTCCTCCTGTTTAATTTTCCCGCTATCTCGCCGCAAGGGCTTGTTGTCATTTTCAATCTTTTACCGAGGATTTCTATCCGTAAAAAGCCTGGGAAGGAGAAGAATGATAAAACAAAATGGCGGTACTTGGAACTTGCGAACATCCACAGCACTCATGGCGCTTGTATGAAGACTTATCTTCTTCCAAGAAGACTTGAAATGAGTCCATCTTCAATGCTGATTATCGTGGTGGACCGAATTTTTGGCCGAAAAACAGTTCCATGAACGTGAACGACATTGTTTTGGAACATTAATTCTGATTGATACCAGGGAATTCGTTCTCGTACGAGATTGCAAAGTTAGATTTCTCGAGGGCGGTTCAGCTGGAAACGGCATTCCGCCATACTTTTCTTACAAAAGAAGAAAGCTCAACTTTAAGATCAAAACCGTGGCCGATAAAGCTGGCAAGTGAGTTATTTTTGTGTCAAAGAACGGCCATTGATGTCCAGGAACAGGATCCGATTGATACCAGAAGAAAAGTCAAAAGCTTAGAGAGGTAAGTCAAAACATTTCATTTTCTTCACTTAAAACTCTCTATTTATGCTCGACATATTTTTAGCGTGATTTGTTTTAAGTGTCGCTAAGAACGGCGCTCGCTTGTCCCTCATTCCTTGCCATGACCAATTTTGGATCCTGGCCGTCTTCACAGATTATGACTTATAAAAGGTGAATCCTGTAAGCTGTGAAATATTTAATAGTTTTCATCAAAAATGGTTTGTTAGCGTTTAGCTATAACGTGCAAACCCTCGTTAAAAAAGACGTAACTCAGTAACGTTTGTGATATTCTTAATTAGTATATACCACACAAATGAATAGTACTTTTCTTTTCGCACGCTCTGATCGGTTAACTCTGAGGTGAATAGCAAATAATTTTTATCTCCGAGCAGCCGGCTCGCGAGATTTTACAATTTCCGATCGCTTGTCGGTATATTGTCACACATAAAGATTATATTTTGGTCCACTAATTATTCACCTCCACTTCGGTGAATAATTGTTAATTATTCGCCACATGCATAATTTAGACACAATAGAAGTAAAAATAGACTGAAATCATACGAATATAAATCATAGTGCGACCTGTGCAAAACCAATATTTATATTTGTTTGGATGTACCTTTCAAAGTTTCCTGAAAAAAAAAAATTGAAAAAAATGTAAGCCAGCATTTGATACAATATAAAGTTCTAGATTCATTGGAAAACTTTTTATAAGCTGATCGGGGCTTTTGCATATTCTTTCTGAAAATTCTTTAGTATTGGGTCTTTGAAAAAAAATTTTTTTTCCTGACTCATGAAATTATTCAGAAAGATATTATATTCCCCGTTGTTAATGGATGAGGCTCCGAAACTACCACCTGCTTATGACTCAACATTAAGATCCTTTGCGGGTTTAAACTAGTTTTAGCGACCAATGAACCTAGGCCTTGAAGTTTTAGGTCGTCGCCTACGAGAGGTTCAATTGTTATTTTCATATACTATTTCCGAAATCTTAGTGTGGAAAAATATTCGCGCTATTCAAAAGTAGTTGATAGTACACTCCATCTGGTGATCTACAGAAATGAGAAGTTTTATTTCTCCCAGAGTTCAATTCACGGTCCTCTGCAATGTTCCTTTTCACTAATGACACGTAGGGATAATTATTTTGTTTGCTGAAATGGAGAGATCTATTAAAAATTCAGAAAACAGAGGATGTTGATTTCATCCATCTTTACTTTGTGACAACGCTTTCGACTTCATGTCACTTCCCTTCCCCTGAACATTTTCTCTTTCCTTTAGTCTCGCACAAAATGCAATAATATTCTTGAAAATGGTTAAACAAGGAATTAAAACACAGACGGGAAAAGTTATGACAACACTCTATAAAAACTACATCGAATATTAAACTTAAGAAAATGATACATGAGTCAACGTCATTCAGCGTCCTTGATCAACCAACAGCGTGTAGACTAGATGACACTTTGACAAAACGGTTGACCTAAAAAGTAACACATTTCCTAAACCCTAAAATACATCTGAAGTTTTTCAAGATACAAGAATTCAAAGAGCCTAAAAGATTTGTTTTATCAGTGTTTCAGCTCTCTGAATTCTGTTTTTAATCTCAAACGCTGTGGCGATCAAGGAGGGAATAATGTTACTATTTAAGTTGTTACTGTGTTGATTGTCTTCTCAGAATATTCTTCACAGCTCGTCGTATCTCCCTCATTCGCCAGCAGTATATAAGTGGATTAAAAAACGAGTTGATAAAAACAACAGTTGCAGTGAAGTCCAAAGCAATCTTAATTTCTCTCGTATATCCAACGAAAGAATTCACCAGTATCGTCACAGAAAATGGAAGACAAAAAATTACGAACAAACCATAAACGTAAAGCACAGTCACAGCAGTCGTTTTGCACTTGAGCACGTTCACCGTGTTAGTCTGCAGTCTGAAGGCGGCCATGTTTTGGTCATTTATCTTGCATTGGTGTCTGCGAGCGATTTGAAATATTTTGAATGTACTCAAGGTGATAACAATTAATGTTAGAAGATTAGTTACCAAGGGGAGAAGAATCCAGTTGCTTATCGAAAACCTCAGCAAGACACCAGTTATAAAAACCAGCCAAACGACGCAAAACCTCGGCTATTGAATGAGCCACAAAAAGTGGCTGACAAATCGCACCCACAAGAAGATCCGAGACTGCAAGACAGGAGAGAAGGATGAAGGATGGCGAAGGATGGTCTTGGACCTTACGAATTGCGTGCAGAATAACCACATTTGCAACAACAGTTAACAACGAAAACAGCGAGTTGAGGATGCAGGTTAGAACATTCATGACTAAAACGTCCTCTGCTTTGTCCAGGTTGATGTCAAAAAAGAAGCAGGTCAAATTAAGCGTTGTGTTGTTCATGGCGATGGAACTGCTTAAGATTGTCAAGTTTTAGTTAATGACTTTGCCAAAGTGTCAGCTAAGCCAGTGGTCTCATTGTTAGTCTCAGTGGTGACATGAAGATTCTCATAGTGGAATTTTCCGTTTCAACGTCCTTCCAGTTTTCTGTTGGATGTACCAATGCTTGGAGTCTTCGACAGATATATACACTTTTATGTCGAAGAATTTCGCAGTTCTGACGTACCAAGGGGAAAACAAAAGAACTGTTTGCGTGGACAGCCAGTGAGTCAGGTGGCGCTTCTCTCGCCAAATGTAATCATGTGCGTCGATGTCAATTACACTGCCATTTAATGTTCAGAGAGCAGGTAATATAAAAACCAAATTAGGCTGGTGCACCTTCTTTCGCTGTTGACGGCTGTATACAAACTGAAATTAGGATAAACATGAAAAGATAACAAATTTAAAGGGGCTCATGGCATAACTTTCGAGTTTGTCTGTCTTGCACTTGTCATGTTTGATTTCTAGCTGAAGAAAGTTTAGCCGGCGTGGCAGGTGTACGTGAATCCAGAGCAAACAAGTTGGCAAGGGGAGGGGGCAGGAGGGGGGGGGGGGGAGGAGGAGGATCGAGGCTCTATCTTTCTTGTCACGCTTTTTACGTTGCTTGTTTTTCAGCAAGTTGTCAGGCTAGTATTCGGTAGGTGTTTGATTTATAAGTGTGTTTTTCGACGCATTTGCTACCTCAGAAGGCCCCCCTTAAGCTTCCTAGCATCCTAAAGATCGGTTGGTGGGTAGAGGCAATCCTCTGAAAGAAAATAGAGGTGTGAAACAATTTCACAGCAAGTGGGCCACCGAAAGTGTTTGAGCAAGTCATGAGCGATTCACGGGTGAAGTTGTTTTACTAGCCGTTCTGTGTACCTCGAATGATAATTTTGGCGAGTCTTGACCTGTAGATACCGATAATGCAATCGGTGCAGTATTTTTCCAGTAGGACTGGGTGGCTCAACACTT
Source organism: Pachyseris speciosa (assembly GCA_016490735.1). NCBI lineage: Eukaryota > Metazoa > Cnidaria > Anthozoa > Scleractinia > Pachyseridae > Pachyseris > Pachyseris speciosa. The sequence goes on from JAEMWC010000375.1 coordinate 505,359, forward strand.
GCAAAAATATCTGAAATGTAATTTGGGGGACTTCCTTGCCGCTTGTATGCAAGGATTTCCCGGAATTTCTTTAAGTCACAAAGGCGAATAGTTTAAACCAGTGAGAGCAACTGAACTCAAATAGCGTTATCCTCGTCGCTCTAAAGATCTGTGCAGGAAATGGGGAACAGATTGCAAGAAGTGAAGTCGAAGTTTGTTACTTATGTAGATGTTTAACTTCAAAAGCAATTTTTGTCTTAAAAACTTTAAGACAAATTTGCGTATGCTTTGGTGTTGTCCGAGGGCGTTTTTTGGTTTTACAACAGAATAAACATATATTCAAATTGGAAGTTCTTGTGATAACAGGGTGATAACGTCTTAACAACTGAGCATTTGGCGATAAAAGTGGTTCATTTCAACCAACGTCCAGGATTTGGGAAAGTTGCAGAGTTTTCAAAGTCGAGTACACAATTATAGTGTCCGTACGAGAAAAATTTAATTAGGGGATAGCCAGAGCTTTTCGTAGGCTATTGATACCGGGGAGATAAATCAGCGGTGAACCTGCGCCCATGAACCTCAACAACCCAGTTTTACGAGGCAAGCAAAACGCTCCATTTTGACAATCAAGTTTATCAAAATTTGAATTTTTTGCTGTTCCAAAAGAATTTACGCATTCTTGCCCTCGTTTGGCGTTTGGGTTGCTGATGCTGCTGTCGATTTGACGTTTTGAACACTTTGGATGTTTTTCTGGAAGACCCGTGAACAGATTTCGTCTGAGCCATCTTTACCGAACGTTTGGTCGTTTTGGACACTTTGAATTTGCTTTGAAGACCTGTGAACCGATTTCTTTCTAAGCAATCTAGATCTTTACCGAAAATTTGGTCGTTTCAGAGTTTTACAGGCGTCTTAACTTTTTTCTCATGGGTAACAACAACGTAACGTCATCGGGTAGCCCTAATGGTGACCTAAATAACATAGATAGAATAATACCCTTGTCGGTATTATTTAAATTGGTTTAATATTTCCATCCAACGAAAATGAAAGGAATAAATGTTTATTATGCTGCGTTTGTAACCTGCAGATCGATAAATGTGTCACGCAATTGACGTATATGTATGCGTGATCCGACAGTCATATCTCATTTTGCAGTCATTTTATTATAAGTCGACAACCAACTACTAGTTACCACTACACTATAAAGTCCTCAACTGTTAAAATGCTAATGAGCCACCTGCGGCCAAGTTTTGTTTGTACTACGCTTACTCAGTCTTCAAAGAGTTTGGTATTGACTAATATCTTTCTTGGTGCTCACTGGCGATATTTATGTTTACATTTACTTACTGCACGACGTAAGAGATAAGAACTCGAACTTCCGGTGGAAGACGAGTATAAAAATGTCGTTTTTCTTCTTTAGCGTTGTCGTCTTGTTTCATCCGCAAAGCTCACTTCCGGCGTTTCTGCGCAAGCGGAAACTAGAAATAACAGTGCCTCGCGGATGGCCCTGGGGACGAGATTGAACAAAAACAAGGCCGCCATGTTGGATGTGAAACATCGCGGACACTAAATGTCGATTCACCTTGCGTTTTCGAGATCTAAACAACTACTATGTTAAGAGAAGTGTCTATGCGATTGTTTGTAAGTTCAACAGCGAGACGAAAGGTTTTAACATGGTCAAACTAAACTTCAGATGTTTCAACGTGCCCCTGGTCGCTACAATCATACTAAACTGGGTAATTTTACATTTTGCTGAATAACTGTAAGTACGGGATATCACACACCAGTATGATCTGAGACCTTGACAGGTATTTTATTTACTAGTTTTGTACAATATCTCAATTTGTGAATGATTTATATGACATAATACATATATGACCTGTTCCTAACGTCAGTGGCTTCATATAGCTCAGTTGGTTAGAGCATTGCACCGGTATCGCGAGGTCACGGGTTCAAACCCCGTTGTAGTCCTGAATTTTTTTCAGGCTTCTTTTCGCAATTGCATAAATTGCGTTCACAACTGGGAGGATTATTTTTCATTTAATATCTCAATTTCTTGACATGACATATTTCTTGACATATTTGAATGATAAGCGATTTTATTTTTTACTTGCGTGACGTGAAATCCAACTATAGAACTGGCTGCAGAAACCTTACTCTCTTTTTTATTGCAATGTCTTTGTTTCAAATGACGTATTTGCAAACAGTTTCACCCCGCTGAATATTTATTTCACCGAGATTCCATGAGCTTATGTCAAAAACTCCTCCGTTCTGTAATCATCTTTAATGGCAAGTTAGCGGACCTATAAGGAAACAAACTAGCTCCTGGGATCAAAAGCAGTTAAAAGGTACTAATCACTCATTGTTTTTATGGGTAATCGTATTTTATGTAGTCGGTATTCTATGCCGTCGTTTTTTGGATCATCGTTGTCTAGACATCCATAACACAAGCAAAGTTGAATGTACTTGAAAAATGCGTTGCATTAGAGAAGGCAGTGAAACTAACTGTACATAATGACCATGATGCCATAGTGAAAATATAAGCGATTTTATTTTTTACTTGCGTGACGTGAAATCCAACTATAGAACTGGCTGCAGAAACCTTACTCTCTTTTTTATAGCAATGTCTTTGTTTCAAATGACGTATTTGCAAACAGTTTCGTCTTGCTGAATATTTATTCTCCTCGCCTTTCACCGAGATTCCATGAGCTTATGTAAAAAAATCCTCCGTTTTGTAATCGTCTTTAATGCAAGTTAGCGGACCTATATGAGGAAACAAACTAGCTCCTGTGATCAAAAGCAGTTAAAAGGTACTAATCATTCATTGTTTTTATGGTAATCGTATTCTATGTAGTCGCTTTTCTATGCGGTCGGTTTTTGGGTCATCGTTATCTAGACATCCATAACACAAGCAAAGTTGAATGTACTTGAAAAATGCGTTGCATTAGAGAAGGCAGTGAAACTAACTGTACATAATGACCATGATGCCATAGTGAAAATAAAATATGGAAAGGAATTTAGATCTTGTTATTCTAACTTTGTCATCATATTACAACCGTGTAAGTGAATCAGTGAAGTAGCAACTTGCAATTTCTGGTTGCCTCTTGCGGGAAGGTCGAGCGACGGCCAATATGGCCTCTTGTTAATAATGCTTATAGTGTCTTCTCTTTTTTCGAAAAGGAAAAGAAACGAGAATCAAATTTTAGGATAAAAAATCAAATTTTAAAATCAAATTTTAGTATAAAATGGATCTAATTACAGTAGTTACTAAGTCACTTTGGAGTCTCCAGTTTCTGTCCGTCTTTAGTCTAATATTCAGAAATATATATGTAAACACTAAAGATGACCAATCAACTACGCGCCCCTAAAATAGTGTCACTTCAGCTTAAGAAGGAAAGCGAAGACAATTCTAAAAGGCTTATGTTCGGTTCACTTAGCGAGATGTATGTCAGGCACTGTTGCTCTCTAGTCGGCGATATTTCCTTTGCGTTTTACATTAAAAAAATAAAAAACAGTCAAACGCTTTCTGAATAAAATTTCACTTAAGTAGACTACTCTCTTCGTGTTGACATTGTTTCCCAGTTTCTTCTTTAGCAGGTGCAATAAAGAAAAACTATATTCCTTATGGCCGACTTGATTACAGAGTAGCTTCTCATGTCAGTCCCCTCGGGGTCTTCTGACTCTTCGTTGTTTTCATTCTCTTCTCAGTGTGTTTTGACATAATCTCCTCTTGTTGTCAAGCAGCCCATGACCAACAACGTGGCAAGGAATTCTTCACAGCTAGTCGTATCTCCCTTTTTCGCAAGCAGTACACAAGTGGATTTAAGAGCGAGTTGATGAAAGCAGCAGTTGAGGAGTAGCTCAAAGCAATCCTCACTGCTCTTGTGTCTCCTATAAATGTTTGTGCAATAATTGTTACGCAGAAAGGAAAGTAGAAAATTACAAACAAACCGTAAAAGTAGAGCACAGTTACAGCTGATTTTTTGCACTTCAGCACGTTCACCGTGTTGGTCTGAAGACTCAGGGCGGCCATGTTTTGTTCGTTTATCTGGCGTTGGTGTCTGCGAACGATCTGAAAAATTTTGGAGGTACAGAAGGTGATGACAATTAATAATACAATGAAACTAACTAAAAGAAGAACATTCCAGGTGATACTGCTTATCCATAGCCTTAGCAGAACGACTGTTATGGAAAAGATCCAGAGGACAAAAGTGGTCTGAAACACGCGAGGTACAGTGACAGCTGCGCCGTATCGTAGATGAAGCGTTAGAGCAAGATAACGATCAACTGAAACCGCTGCTAAACAAAGACAAGACACAGTGATCGTTATGTAGCCAGAAAAGAAGTAGAACATCCAGGCTGTGCAGTAAGCATTCACGTTTTCTTGAAGTTCAGCTAATTTAAGCGCCAACAAAGATGGCTGACAAATCGCACCCACAAGGAAATCCGAAACTGCAAGGCAGCATAACAGGATGACGGACGGGGAATGAAGGTTTTGGGTTTTTCGAATCGCATGTAGAATGACAAAATTCCCCAAACATGTTAATGGAGAAAACAGCGAGTTTAGAATGCACTGTATGATGTTTGCGATGAAGCCGTCTTCAAATCTGTCCCAATTTATGTTTAGAAAAAAGCAGTTTATATTAAATGTTTTGTTCATGACGAAAGCTGTGGGTTGCCACAAAGATCTGATGACGTCCCCAAAGAATCAAAATTAAACTGGGTTAGAGGAATACATCACTGTAGAAATTCAGTTTTTAACGTGAAGTCATTGTTATTGGATTGTTTCTTATGTGAGTTACTCTCGTTATCTAAATTCATTTCTATCACCTGTCAAATAATGTGAATAACAAACTCCATGGTAATCGTCCAAAATTATTATGGTTGTCAGTTTAAAAGTACTTAGTTGACGCCTTCTTTGAGCTCCACTCGCTAGGAGGTAATAAGTAAAAATAGAAATTGAACAAGGCAGCTGAAATAGAGGATAAAACAAGCAGGGCAATATTTTCTATGTAAAACTGTTGTTTTCAGTCAAATGCGAATAGATCTCACCAGATCACCAGAAAAAAAGAAAACCATGCACTATTCCCTCTTTTAAAGGGCAACTTAACGTGAATTGGAGTGAAATTAAAAAAAAAATGTTTAAAAAAATGTTTTGAAACACCACCAGACATTAAGACACCCCCAAGGGCTCTACAGCGTGCTGGGCTGGTGTCCGTCTACATCTAACTTCAAATTCCAATTTTAAACCTTCATTAAATCTTCAATATCTCCTATTTTCCACAATTTAACTAATCCTTTGAGAAAAAATTATCTCTTCCCAGGAGCTCCTGCTCTTCCTAAATATACCCAAAAATCTCCATAGAAAATTAACAAAATATCCCATTGCATGGCTTCGTGAGATAAGCATAAGGACTTTTACTTGCCTTGAAACTTGATCAAGATATTAACGTTAAATCCATGTTAAGTGACGAAAAAGCGATGTTTAGTTTAAATCCCGCCTTAAATAGAGTTCCTTGAATTTGATTGATTTTGAAATGTTTTTCACCCTATAGTTAGTAAATAGCGCATACATTTCTAGCCAAATGCACGATGATGTACGATTAACGCTTAACGCTTAACGCCTGAGCACGCTTGACGCGTCTGACTCGTAACAAAGGAAAAATAGAAATTAAATGAACGAACGAACGAATATAAAGTCGAAGTCTGGTTTGTAAGATAAACAGTTTTCTGTTTTGAGAAAATGTCGATCGAGATTTGACTGTTTAATTTTTGAGATGTTTTTCATTAAGGAGTTGAACCCCGCGTTAAATAATTAGAAAGACTCCATTCGTTCGAAACTTTTTACGTGATATATTTTATTATTTTTATCATTGTATTTGTATCACATTACGTAACCGCTCGAGTCTCTGAGGAACTCTTTTACATTTACATTCGTTCTCAATTTCATTCAGTTTTGACTTGAAAATGACGTTAAGAGAACATCGAAACGTCGTCGTTTATTAAGACCTTTTAAAAAAATTAATTGAGATGGTTTTAAGTTTTTCAGTCTTGTCACAATGTTTTTAATAATAATAATAATAATAATAATAATAATAATAATAGTAGTAGTAGTAGTAGTATACCGGCGTCAAACAAATACTACTTCGTTCAAAAAATGACATATGTAAATAAGCCTTTTTTTATTTTTATTTTAACCCGCTGAGGAACAACTTCCCCACCACCTCAAGGTGTCTCTCAGCGGGTTAAAATTGAAAAAAAGAGGCTTATTTACATATGTCATTTTTGTGCCTCAATAGTATTTGTTTGACGCCGGTATACTACTTGAAATAACCTCTCTGGTGGCAATGGTTTATGTGCACATTTGGTCCGGTCAATTAGAGAAAAAAGGCGTCACCACAATCGCGCCCCCAATTAGACAAGAGGGGAAGCAGTGTATTGAGTCACCATTCGCGCATGCAGGAAGAGGTTTTGAACGAGCCATTTCGTGGGGAGTGCAACTCCCAAACCAAAATCACCTCATCGGAAAATACCTCTTCTTTAAGAGGGTTGTGTTGGTCTTGCCTGAAAAAGAACCTTTCTCCGAGATCCTAAACAATTCGATCCCAAATTTTTTATCATTGTTCCCAAAAGTTTTTACCAAAGAAAGGCTTGGATAAATCAATTGAAATTAGGGAAGAATAGAACATGTTTCCTTTGTCAAATCGCTTGGAATATTTATTGACGAAAATCTACGGTGGCAAACACATATTGATAGATTATGTAAAAAAGGTCGCTTCTGGGATAGGAGCAATAAAAAGAATTAGGCCTTTTGTCCCTCCACCTACTCTTCATTACATATACAACGCACTAATTCAATCTCACTTCGATTATTGCATTCTTGCCTGGGGTAATTGTGGTAAAACCTTATTTGACAGGCTACAGAAACTTCAGAACCGTGCCGCTCGCGTTTTAACCTTTTCTAGCTATGATGCTGACGCTAACCGCTTAATTAGACAACTTGATTGGAAAGACTTGAGCACTCAATTTCAAATACAGAAAGCTTTAATGGTATACAAGTGTTTAAATGGTCTTGTTCCTGAATATTTATCCTCTAAATGTTTGAAACGAAATGAAACGCGTTACTCCCTGAGGGACTCTGTTAACAAATTATTTGTCCCGTTTCCGCGAACTAATTTCATGAAAAACAGCTTTAGTTATAGCGGAGCAGTTCTCTGGAACAGCCTACCCTGTGATGTGAGAGAAGCTAAATCTCTAAGTCAATTTAAACTATTCGTTAATCTTCATTTTTAATGTAGAGTATACACGGCATTCATGAAAAACAGGTTTTAGATAGATTAGACGTAGTTAGTTTTTGCATGTTGTTTAGGACAGTTCGGTTATTTCTACTTTTTATACTCCTGATGGATTTTACCGTATTGAAATAAAGAACTATTCTATTCTATTCTATAAAACCTTTGGATCCTGAAACTTGAATTTAAACTTTCAGGAATTTAGTATTTACTGATCTTGAAATGTTTTTAAAAACAGCAACTGATTGTGTTGTAAGAGGATGCCACAGATTGATCCTTCTTTTTTAAAGCATTAGGCAAGCTCTTTTGGGTTTGCTAACCACCTAATATCTCAGTGGCAAATGCAAGTACCATTTGTTAATCTTTTTTAAAATAACGTTTATTTATGGTTGGAGAAAAGACCTTCTGTGACATTGCTATAACACACTGACGGAGTCAAGCATACATAATACATAGAGAAAATGGAACAAATCATGGAACTGGTTTTTGTCAGATCCCGTAACTTGGATTTCAATTTGCAGGAAATAATTTTAGTGCTCACTGACTCTGAAAAGTTTAAACTGCAACTACAGTAATTGCACCATGAAAGGATGCCACAGATCATCTTCCCATCAACGCTCTCTATTGCTGTTTATTTCCTTCAAAGAATTTCAAAACTGTATAAATGTAATTTTTCTTGAAACAAATTCAAGAAAAGCAGAACAATGAAGTCTTCTTTCCCTCTGTATAACAAAGCCGGCATATCAAGTTCTGGATTTCCTTAATGGCAGGGGATGTGCCTTTCAAATATACCTTAAGAAAGCTTGAATAACTATTAAAGCAGCCTTATAATTTTATTCAGTATGGTTATATCTATCTGCTAAAGCTAGGCAAAACAGCTGGGGAAATTTGTTAAATTCATAGGACCATCCAATCTCAAGATCAAAAGGCTTTTTAAGGGCCCGTTTACATGGAGGGAGGGTTCCCCAGCCAACCGAATTACCCGGCTAAACGAGCTACTCTGGGAGGGTCGCAAACATCGTACAGTGCGTTCTTAACTTGCTGTTTTCTCCAGTAACATGTCTGGGGAATTTCGTCATTCTGCATGCGATTCGAAAAACCCAAGACCTTCATTCGCCGTCCTTCATCCTGTTATGTTGTCTTGCATTTTCAGATTTCCTTGTTGGTGCGATCAGTCAGACATGTTTTGTGGCGCTTAAACTACTTGAACTTGAAGAAAACCTGAATAATTATTGCACACTGTGGAAGTTCGATTTCTTTTTTAGCTGCACAAGGGCGGGAGTGTCTTGTCTTTTTTTAGCGGCTATTTCCGTTGATCGTCTTCTCTCAGTAACTCTCCATCTCCGATACGATACAATTGTCACGGTTCCCCGAGTATTTCAATCCGCTGTTGCCGTCTGGATATTTTCCACAACAGTTACTCTGTTAAAGCTGCGGATGAACTATACTGCCTGGATCGTTCTTATCTTATGTACCTCCAAAAATTTTCAGATTGTTCGCAAACACCAACGCCAGATAAATGACCAAAACATGGCCGCCCTGAGTCTTCAGACCAACACGGTGAACGTGCTCAAGTGTAGAAAATCATCTGTTACTGTACTTTATGTTTATGGTTTATTCGTAATTTTCTGTCTCCATTATACCGTAACAATGATTATAGAAGCATCTTTCGGTTACACAAGAGCAGTGAAGATTGCGTATGACTACTTGTTAACTGCTTTTTACATCAATTCGCTCTTGAATCCACTTGTTTACTGCTTCCGAGTAAGGGCGGTACGACGAGCTGTGGAGAATTCGTTGCCAAGGTCGTTGGGGCGCCTAACAAAAATTAAGAAGAAAAAGAAGTTAGAAGGCACTGAGAAGAAAACGCTGAAGACTTAAAAGGACCCAAAAAGACTCTGGCATGAAAAGCATCTCTGTGTGGGGATAGAAAAACAATGTTTATGTGAAGAACTTTGTGTGCTTAAGTGAAATGGTGGATCATTTTATTCACAGAGTGGTTCGCCGTTGTTGTTGTTGTTCGTTTTTCGCCACTTTTAAGACCCCTCAAAATTGCCACTTTTAAGATTCCTTAAAATCGCCGGTTTTAAGACTCCTTAAAATCGCCAGTTTTAAGACTCCTTAAAATTGCCACTTTTAAGACTCTTTAAAATTGCCACTTTTAAGACTCTTTAAAATTGCCACTTTTAAGACTCCTTAAAATCGCCAGTTTTAAGACTCCTTAAAATTGCCACTTTTAAGACTCTTAAAAATTGCCACTTTTAAGACTCCTTAAAATCGCCACTTTAAACACTCCTTAAAAACGACAGTTTTAAGACTCCTCAAAATTGCCACACTTAAGACTCCTTACATTTGCCACTTTTAAGACTCCTTAAAATCGCCACTTTTAAGACCCCTCAAAATTGCCACTTTTAAGACTCCTTAAAATCGCCGTTTTAAAACTCCTTAAGACTCCTCAAAATTACAACCTTTAAGACTCCTTAAAATCGCCAGTTTTAAGACTCCTTAAAATTGCCACTTTTAAGACTCCTTAAAATCGCCACTTTAAACACTCCTTTAAAATCGCCAGTTTTAAGACTCCTCAAAATTGCCACTTTTAAGACTCCTTACATTTGCCACTTTTAAGACTCCTTTAAATCGCCACTTTTAAGACCCCTCAAAATTGCCACTTTTAAGATTCCTTAAAATCGCCAGTTTTAAGACTCCTTAAAATTGCCACTTTTAAGACTCCTTAAAATCGTCAGTTTTAAGACTTCTTAAAATTGCCACTTTGAAGACTCTTTAAAATTGCCACTTTTAAGCCACTTTTAAGACTCCTTAAGATTGCCACTTTTAAGACTCCTTAAAATTGCCACTTTTAAGACACCTTAAAATTGCCGCTTTTAAGACTCCTTAAAATTGTCACTTTTGAGACACCTTAAAATTGCCGCTTTTAAATCGCCACTTTTAAGATTCCTTAAAATTGTCACTTTTAAGACACCTTAAAAGTTTACTTCATTTACGTTAATTACTTTTTAACGTAAATTTCCCAATTTTGTTACCCTGAGTTACATAAGGTGCTTTTGGATATTTTATTTTAGTATTTTGTCAAAGGGGACTTCGCCCAGATGCTGAAAAAGATCATTATCAGCATCTTGGCTAAGTCCCCTTTGAAAAAATAGTAAAATAAAATAACCCAAAGTACCCTATGTAACTAACGCTAAATTTACATAAAAACGTTAAGAACGTAGTTATATCAAGACATTATTTTTTAATACAAACACACTCCAAGTCACTTTTTTTTACTTAAGCCACTAAAATAACCCCTTACAATCGCCACTTTTTAGACTTTTAAAATTTCAAACTTTTAGTTTTAAAAGTGGTCGCGGTCGCTTACGAGGGTTGGCGCTTATCAGAAGTTTCAAATATATTGATTTGACTTGGAAACTTTTGGTATTTTGGAAAACTGGTCGCTGAGGAGTGGTGGTCGCTTACGAGAGGTGGTCGCAACCAGAGGTTGGATTGTAGTTCATTTTCCCAAGAGAGCCGACATTTCTCTAATTGTGGATGCACCAAGTCACGCTCAATTTGAATTTTACTTAGCCTTCAATAGAATATCTGTCGGGATATAAAACAGTAGCTCACTAAAGTTAACAATATCTACGCGTTAGTATTCAGAAAACAAAATTTGACGTTTGATGATTTATAGCATTCGACCAAGATGAATTTTTAAGTGTAGAATGGCTTTTAAAAGACTTTGGATGTTTTCCATTTCATCGCAACCCAGAAATATCGTCATTCTTTTTCCAACGTTTCTAATTTTTGGGCCACTTTTGACTTTCCAGTTCACGCTAGTAATTTTTTTAGTCTGTTCATCTTCTGCTGGGACAAGCTGACTCATCTGATATTAGCGCCGTATATGTGTAACCACATTGGTAATAATATATATATTTAGCCAAGCCTAAAAGCGGAGCTCCAAAAGCATTCTTTTTCTACTGGCATTTACATATAGTCTGCTTGTCATATCACCCATCTGACCTCACTCAAGCTACAGACCCAATGCTGTAGAAAATAGTATGGAAAGGTGATCTGAGCCAGTGGCACAGTGGATTTGGACCCCACTTGGATTTGCACCCTCCAGTCCAGATCTGCTTGTGGATCAGATTTGGACCCCCTAGTCCAGAACTGCTAGCAGATATGAATCTCCTTTTACGAATTTGGACCCCCACCCCTCCTAAAAACAAGCGTTCTATTGAGTAAGGTAATAAAAATTCCTTTCCAAACTGAGTTTGGAGATGTTAAAAAAGCAAAATAAAAATATTGAGGTAGGTTTTTTTAAAAATAATCTTTAATACCTTGTGTAAAAAAGAACCTGCAAAGCTAGTTTTCATCTATAAATTTTTAAAACAAAACATTTCTTAACATCTTAGAGCAATACCTAAGGACAGGTCTGTTTCCCCGTTCAACTGTAGGCAACTTAGTTACATACTAAGCTACTTAGGTATGGTTTAGAGCCACTAGAAATTGGTAGAGAAGCCTGGTGATTGCTCCTTGGAATCAGTATCACATCAGATATATAGTGATTCAGATCATCACTTCATAATGAATGCAATTTCAATTATCCACAGCCTCCCATGAGACAGTCAGAAATCGGAAATTGTGTATCCTCTGCATATATGTATGCCTCACAAAAATTATGAAAGAAAGATACATGGAAATCAATAAAAATATTTAGATGCCATGAATTAAGACCAAGATATTTATTTTGATCAATTACTTCTTGACCTTACTATCACAAAAAAAACTGCTTGCTAACATTAAGCTCATCACTCAATGCACCTACAGTGTTTTCAAAAAGAAATCCAGCTGCTCTTCTGGCCAGTTAAGTGCAAGACCAAACAACTTGATAATAATATATTGGGCATTTGGTTGATACCACTATCAAGGTGATTCATCAAAGCAAAAGTGCTGGAAATCCGTTAGCCATCTTAACTTGATCTTAACATACTTCATCAAACATCAGAGATTCCATTAAACATTAATTCCAAATGTCATCCAAACATCCCACAAGATTGGTGTGACCAGCTACTAATAAAATTAATTGAAAGACTGTATGCAGGAGGAGGAAGTCCAAAGGATGTGTACATTGATGAGAAGGAGCTTACTTTAAGTTTAATTTTAAGTTTTAAGTTTAATAATACTTTGTCATGTGAATACAACTAAGTTGATACAAAACAAAAAAGTGCATGACTGGAGAATAATTGGGAGAAACTAAATTCCCATACAAAGAATATTATCTAATATTACACATTCTAAAAACTAAGAGGTGAAATTTAAACGTGGCCCAAAGCTAACCTAATCAAATTAAATCAAATACTTGTCTCTTACAAGTCACCCCTGATTTGAGATTGAGACTAAAAATCATGAAGTAATCCAAAGCAAACCTAATTAAATTACATACTTGTCACTCACAAGCTACATCTGATTTAAAATGACACTAATAATGTAATAGATAGGACTTAAAACTGCTTAAAGAAGGTGCATGCATGATGTTCGATGGAACACCATTCCAGTCTGTTATGTAGCGATTAAAAAAAGAAAAGCTGAAGGCCATATATATATTTAGCCATGCCAAGCCTAGAATCGGAGCTGCACACTCTCACCGAGCAACTTCGCAAGAGTTTATTTGGGCCAGTTTAATTTGTGTCCAAAACAATTGAGCAGCAGCAGGGAAAACGAAGAGTTTTCGATACTAAACGTTTGCAAAAAAGGAAAAAAAAAGACGGACATTCTTGAGTCTAACTACTTTGAGATGAAAGCGTAAAGGGATTCAAAGCGGATCAAAAAAAAAAAACAAAACAAAACAAAAACACTGCAAGCGAACAAAGTACGATGCCGGCGAGTGTTTGCTCGAAGAAGGAGAAGGTGGAGAAATTAAACAAGACTAGCTAGTAATTAAAATAGCTTGTAATGATAAAGCTAGGAAAATCGGTATTTATTTTGACATAAATGCCCCTAGAACAAAAAATAAAGGGTACAAACTCTTCGTTTACAGCAGTCAACAGGAATTGACCGCGGTTCAGAAACAATATAACAACAAACATAAGACTTATTACAAGAAAACAAAGCACAATATGAATAATATTTCTTCGAAGATTCTTGGAGAAGGTGCAGAAATTGGACAGGTAACAAAACTATCTTGTATTAAGCTAGAAAATTTCCTTAGCAGATTTGACATAAATGTCCGTAGAAAAGACAAAAAAGAGGTCCGTACCTGATCGTTTAGAGCAGTCAACAGGAATCACTGAGACAGCAATCACTCGGAATGCGACAGAGCTGAATAATAGAGCCATTTCCCACAAAATCTTTCCTTGGCTTACACAAAACACTTAAGTGCTTTGATGGTTTTACTGTTGCTTCCCACGTCTTCCGAAGAACCTTCTTCAATTAATGATTCTCAGTGGCAAAACATCATCCAGATAACGAAGAAAGCGCTTGCCAAACCAAACGAGCATTTCTCTCGCAGACCCGTCCACTTTAAAATTTATCAAAACCAGCCAGCCAGTCAACCCATTTCGCTGTTTTTAACATCCAAACGCTGATTCTTACCGGTTCAAACAAACGACATGTTTAAAGACGGCGAAACTTAATTGTTGTTTACAGGCTGCTTTCGACGAAGATCTCTTAAAGACTTGACGAAGTGAAGCGCGCTGGGTTTTGACTGTTTTGGCAGCATTTTGACAACTTAATGTCAGATTTTGAGAAGTGCACATGCACATGCATTTGATCGGATTTTTTATTTTTACTCGAGCTCGAGTCTCCCCCTTTAATGCTTAATTTTACGAGGACTCATTGCGATTACGTGTTGATAAGATAAGGGCAAAAGTTTCTTAACGCTACTGTGAGGAACCAAGGTCGAAAAACAGTCAGCCAAGCCGAGTAAAAACACTCGTTCGCTTGCAAAGAAAACAACGTAACAAAACAAACAAACAATTCAACTACTTCTTTGCGTCCAAAACGAGTACAGATGATTGTTATTTATATCCATTCGAGAGAAAAATACAAGTTTCATTCCTGAACAAAAGTAACAACGATTAAACCAAATGTTAAGCTTCTATTTATTCAATTTACCTCACTGTCCTGTGTTGTAGAGGTTTCTACCACTTGAAAATGCGTAAGCTTCAGTAAAGTAAAAACAAGCATCCGCAAAAATAGCAAACGGTTTGTCCAAAGAAAGAGCTTCTTCCACAGAGATTGAGCTACTCATTCCTCCCATTAATACCGGTGAACTGTTCAGTGACTTTTCTTGGTGAGATGCAAGATGCCGCGGTGTAGTGAAAGCCCTTGAAGCGTTGAATTATACTGTTTCAACCGCACAATCTTTGAAGCTTTTCCTGAGAAAAATCTTCCGTCCTTGCTTTCATCACTTGAAAATTCACCTTCCGGAGTATCTTTTGACAAGGTCTTGATCTTTATGCTTTTTACGCGAAAGACAAACTTCGATCGAAGAAGATGAAGTTGTTTTGCTCAAAATAAAGAAACCAACAGAATGTGAAATTACCAGCCGCAGAAAGCGCGCGAAAAATTTTAACGGCCTCGATTTGGTTTGGGTGTCCCACACTTGGCTTGAGCCTGCGATCCAATCGAAAGCAAGTACCTGGTCAGCGGTCAACTTCAAAAAAACAGCTGACCTCGATGAGGTCTTAACTTGAGCCCGCGATATGGTCACGTTACACTGGTCAGCGGATACCTTGTTTTGACAGGTGTCAATTGGCCATAAGACGGATGTCCAGTATCAAAGATGTACGCTGTAAAGTAGCTGGTCAGCTGGGCCAGGTGGAGTATGGCCGCCATGTTGGATTATTATGATTATTATTAGGATATTATTAATTATTGGGCGACTCCGTCGTCGTCGTCGTCGTCGTCGTCGTGCGTACGCGCCCACGAGCAATACCGCTAGCCATTTTTACCATGAGAAAAGCAGTTGACGGGTTTCTATAGGTATGGTGCTCCGCTTGACGGCCCTTCGGGCCGTCGGAGCTCCGCTATAAATGGTAAGCGTCGTCGATATTGATGGCCTATCCCTCATATTTGCCAATTCGTTTTCTTCCCATGATGCCTATGGTTCTTATTTTGAAACGGTTCACATTGGTGAGTTGGTGTTTTTCATAGTAGTGGATTTATTTCGGGAAATCGAAAGGTGTTAAAGAGGTCTTGGTTGGCTTGCGAAGACCCTATCCCTTTTTTAGTATATTTTTTAGTGTCATCGTGATACCGAAACAAGGTTACAGTCATCACAATAATTTAGTTTAAAACAAGTACGTATCGATAAAGGAAAAAGGAAAAACCTCGACTTTGTTTTGCATATTATAAAAGTAATCGATTTTATTTTAACTCTCAAATAGGCGTGAAGCATTGGAAGCATACAAACAATCGCCGATGATATGTTTAAAATGCTTGAGGTGATTTCTATTTCAGGGATTTTATACAGAGTTTTACAAAGAAAAAGGCAATTATTTTCTTGGAAAATTCAGGATTCTAACCTTAAACTGCTGAGAATACCCTATCATAAGGTCCTTGTACGGGCACCGTGTTTACATTCGCATACAATTTTGGTGAGCTTAAGAGGAATTATTGAAACATGACGATATGAGATAAACGCCATAATAAAGGATTGGTTGATACTGATTAAATCATTTCAAAGACCTAGAGGCTACATAGATGGTAATTAGCATTTGTACAATTGGCCAGTCCAAAAATACTTCTCATCTTGTGGTAAGGTGTTGTCTCTGTTTTCTGGCTCGAGAAAGACACCTTTGGCTCACGCAACTGCCTGATCACGATAATTGCATATGGCTCAAAAGAGTTTGAAAAAAAAAAAGAAAAAAGAAACAAAAAGATTACATTGGCACGAAAACCAATTTATAATCTATGTGGTTGAATAGTCGTTTGAGATATTGGCCCGAAAAAGCATCTATCAAACCGTCTTTCATTGTTTGTAGATAATGTCGAATTATTTGACCGAAGTGTCTTAACGGCCTTTGCGATTACTATGCCACAACAGCCACTTTAGTTTGATCAACTGATGATTGATTTTTCAGACGTTCCTCTCCAGCAAGAGGCCGGCTAAAACGCAATAAAGAGTTAATAGTTGTTCACTAGTGCCTATACTGGGCTTTATCCATTCTGCACACTTCCGGTACTCTTCCATTCAGCTTGTATATTGTTCCGTCAGAAACTTCTGGCTCCATTCTTTCCTATTTTTTAGGTTCAACAAGAAATTCTCAACGAATTTGTAAGCGGCCTTTTTGACCATCCGAGCCAGATCAATACATAGGGTATAGTTCCAGTCGATCGTAATTCAATGTTTGTTGAAGTTTGCATGACAGACGATTCGTGACTCCGAATGATAAAGACGTTTAAATTTCGATGTGCCATATACGGAATGTTTACTGGCTTAGTGGTTTAGCGCGTTCTCTTCGTACTGTAGCAGTGCGGCCCTTGCTCAATTCCCCACGTTATCATGTTTTTTTTCTTTGATCTGTTTTTTTTTTTCTATTCCTTTTCACTTGATTTTCTTTTTCCTTTTGTCATCGCTTAAATTGTAAGCTGGTTTTGCAATTTAACACGGAAAAATGGTGAACCGATTCTACGGATATTCACTACTCGAAATACCAACGCCAACTTCCGATTAAGCTTGACAAAACACTGGCACTTCGATTTAACAATTTGAAAGAAAGCGAAGAATTTGGTATAAACCGGCGTCTTAGATCCGTTGACCAGTTTCTCGAAGATAACCGATATATCCAACAGTGAAAAGAAAAGCTACGTTCAAACAACGCCACGCGTTGTTTGTTTGACTTCCGGTATTGCACCATCACTAGTACTTAGTCCATCACTCGGTCAATACTTGTTTAGCATCAAAAACCGGGTCAAGAAACGCTCTAATAAATTCGTTTCCTATAAGAGGTACGTTGGAGGAATTCAATTCTGACTAAACATTTCTTTTAGAAAGGCTTTCGCGATTTCTTACTCTGACCCCAAAATAAATATTTTTGTGCAAGAGCCTTTCAATTTGCGTGAATTAGTCGACCGTGAACTAACACGAAACGTCGCTTCGTATTCTATGGCCCCTTCTTTTTCTTACAATAACGAACAGTTCAATCTTGAAATACACAATAGTTTGCTCTCTCTTGTGGTGTAAAGTTAATCCTTAACAAGAAAATACAACGTGAGTACGATACTTTTCAAGTTCGGGTAAAGTTGTATACCAACCTGTATACCGGAAACGCATTTAAAGCCGTGGTCGTATGCTAAAATTGCTTCTCATTCGTAGAGAAATGGCAGTTTTATTTTACGGTCAACGCAAAAATGGTTTCGGAATTCGAATAGCACAAAGATATAAAAATTATTGTAAAGCGATAAGTATAAAGCGAGATACAAATTTTTATGCACCCAACAAATTTCACTGAAAAATTTAATGAGATGTTTGAGGTTACGCTAATTTTAACACGTCCAAAAATAACTCGTTTTGAATATTTCATAAGCTGTTTGTGGTTTAGCTACGCATGAAAGTATAAAAGTTAGCTAATTCGTAACGAATTGTTACACCTGAAGAATATAACAGGTAAAAAATGTTATCTATCTGTCTAACGTGTATTCGGCGTTAAACAAATTTTTGAAGATCTTTAATATTCTTTGCGTGTTTTGTGCGGTTTGGTTTATCAAGCTATAACTTAATTTTTCTTGCGATTCAGTCAAACCTTTTCAATATGTTGCTAAAAACCAATCAAAAGAAAGGCTCTCAATTAAAAATATATATTGAAGTAATTCAATTCCGGCTAAACATTTCTTTTGCAAAGGCTTTAACGATTCGTGACTTTGGTGACCACTCACGTTATTTATTACAAAATTCTCTGGCGAAGGTAACTGATGAGCAAGTGGCGCAATCGGATAAGGTGCAGACTATGGGCGATGAGATCTGAGGGTCGCGCGTTCCAACTCCTGTCACCGGAGAGTAAACCGGTTATTCATTTACTTGTCATTGTTTCTTCCTCTGGCCGAGAGGGGTTCGGGGCAAGTGACGGACGAAACGACGAGAAAAAAAAAAAAAAAAAAAAAAAAAAAACGGGTAATGCAAGAAGCGGCTCGTCGCTAAAGGGTTTTAAATTACGAGGGAAGCAATAATACTCCTTAATTTCCATAAGACGTCAACAACGTTGGGACAATATAAAGTTGTCATATAAACAATCAGACGACATGCAGAGAAATGATGGGATTTCCGGGATCGTTAGTTCTGTCGTTGCCTTCTAAATACATTATTTACACTCAATCGTTTCTTCCTTAGATTTAAGGAGATGTTGATGGCAATCTGGCAATAAATATTTTCTCTTGGATAAATGTTTTTTTTTTTTCATTTTCTACTGAGAGTATCCCTGACTATCTTTCGTATCTCTCTCATTCGCCAGCAGTAAACAAGTGGATTTAAGAACGAGTTAATGAAAACAGCAGTTGAAGCCAAGTCAAAAGCGATCTTTACATTTCTTGTGTATCCAACAGGACCTATCAAGAAAACCGTCACACAAAATGGAAGATAGACAATCAAGAACAAACCATAAACATAAAGTACCGTCACAGCAGACTTTTTACACTTGAGCACGTTCACCGTGTTGGTCTGAAGACTCAGGGCGGCCACGTTTTGATCATTTATATGGCGCTGGTGTCTGCGAACGATCCGAAATATCTTGAAGGTGCTGGAAGTGATTATCAGTAATGTTAGAAGGAAGACAACCAAAGGTAGAAGAATCCAGTTGGCATAGCTCAACCAAATCTTTGGCACAACACACGCTATGGCAAAAATCCAGAGAACCAAAACACTTTTAAATACCCGAGGAACAGTAACAATCGTGTGGTATCGTAAATGAAGAGTTACAGCGAGAAGACGATCAATCGACACAGCAGCTAACGTGAGTAAAGATACTCCAGATGTGATGTAGCCAGATATGTCAGTGAAAGTTATCAGTGTACAGTACGCACTGAAATTATCCATTATTTCGGCTGTTTTATACGCCACGAAAAATGGCTGACAAATCGCACCGGCGAGAAGATCCGAAAATGCAAGACAACACAGCAGGATTGAAGATGGCGAATGGAAGTCTTGGGATTTTCGAATCGCGTAGAGAATAAGAAAATTTCCCACACAAGTAAGCACGGAAAAAACGGAATTGAGAATACATGTTAGAATATTTGTGACAAAAACTTCTTCTGTCTTGTCCAAGTTGATATCGAAGTAGAAACAGGATCTTTGTGTTTCGTTCATAACGGCGAACCCTTGTGATTATTCTGCCAAGAATTTTTGCAGATTCGAAACAATACTGATCACACGTAGTTTCGAACTCTTAAAAGTTTCCTTTTTAAATTCGTCTTTCCTTTTCTAGTACGGACGATTTCCTTTGGTGTATCCTTAAACGTAAAAATAACTCCGGATAGAAACCTTACAGTGACGTGTTTTCTGGGGCGTTGTGCTTAATTTACACCGGGCCATTAAAATGAACAGTAGCAGTGTTTTCGCCCCAAGCTAAATACGCAAGCGCGCGGGTGAGAGGAAGGAGGGACGAATATAATTTGGTTCGCCACTAGACAAAACAGAATGAATTTAATGCTTCCTGTTGTCAGTGGCTTTGTAGCAGGGCCATTTTCTTTTCGCCATATATACGCAGTCCTCGAAAACACCAATCAAAACATCAGTAGTCGTTTTCTTCCTAGGATAATGCAGACGAACACAGGTTTCGTCTGGAGAATAGCTTATTTTACTTTGTTAATGAGCAGCTGTCTTATGATAATGCCTTTTAAGTGAAATATGAATGACAAACGAAAACTAAAATGTCAAAACCCGCGCTATAACACCTGCCTCGTTCACAGGCAGTTAAGCCCACAGTACCTGGGACCGATGCAGATCAGACTCTCACCGACTTAGCTCCATGCCCCTTGTTTTTCCGGCGTTTTTCTAGAACATTCATTACAACAGCAGTTGGGTAGAGGTTGCTAGGTGTGAGTAACCTAGTGAAATCGTCTTGTTTTTCAATTTCGAGTTTGCGAAATGGTAGTTTGCAAAATGGTACTTTGAATGCGCGATCGATAAAATAATGAAAAATACATTCGTTTCAATTTTTAGTGTTATGGAAAATTGAACAATAGAACGGAAAAAATCTCAGTGCCCTAAATAATCCAGCAGAAAATATGTGATACTTTCCTTGTTTGTTGCCGGAAGCGAATGAATGTTTACTTAGTGAAAGACGCGTGACTTGAGCTTTCTCTCTGGGGATTTCATCTCCATCGATACAAAATCAATTCACTCGGCAATCAGATGCTGGTATCTTTTGTAACACACAAGCTAGCTAATATGTGTTTTTGCTTCATTTTCCTTTTTTCTTTAATTTTTTCTTGTATTACTATGAAATGGTTAGGTAAGAATGCGCAATAACAAAGGGAAAAATGCGTTTCACGTCGTCTTTATCGAGCAACCGGAAATTCGCCTTAAAATGTGAACGGCGAAATTCTGAAAAAAATTGTATCCTGTCCAAAGACGCGTTTTACAGCCCCTGCTACAGGAAAAGAACCCAGTAAATTTTCTTCAGCGCACATATGTTATCTTTACAATTATATGGGCATCAGGAATCAATCTTTGCTGTTGAAGTACCGACGAAGCGACGGTGATTATTACAGCGTTTCGTATAAAACAACAAGTCAACGTTCCCGTTTCTATCAGTGGTTAAAGACACAGTACCATTACGCAGAATCATAAAAAGCTGCTTCAATTCATTGGGGTGATGGGTCTAAATCTATTTTTAAGGATCTTGGCCGCTTTCTTTCCACCAACAGCTAAAAAAACATAACTTAATTACCGCGGTGTATTCGGGTCTTAGATCAACAAAAAGCCCCGAGACAAGACGGCAAATAATATCTTTTAAATCACTTTAGCTTTAGCCGCTACTTAAGTTGTATTTCTTTTTTATTATTATTTTATTATTTTATATATGTATTTTTTCAATCCGCATTTTCTCATCTGCATTTTTCCATCCGCCATCCGCAGGCATCCGGTCTGCTAGTCCGCGTTATACAGACACCCTTTTTACAGATTGGTTTAACCACACTAAGCTTAGTTTGGACGTTGCAATTTCCTGCCTTAGTTTCTTAGCACATTTAGAACGACTAAGATAAAATAAAATGAACTTTA
Organism: Pachyseris speciosa; assembly: GCA_016490735.1. Taxonomy (NCBI): domain Eukaryota; kingdom Metazoa; phylum Cnidaria; class Anthozoa; order Scleractinia; family Pachyseridae; genus Pachyseris; species Pachyseris speciosa. The sequence continues at coordinate 526,839 of JAEMWC010000375.1, forward strand.
ATATATCATTTAAAATGTTACAAAGTATGCTTCAAACAATATTTATTGTCTGTCATTTATTGTCTGTAACCATTTCAACGTAGAACAAGAGCAACATTAAAGAAGCGAGCTTGTGTGTTACAAAAGCTAAGGTACAAACATCTTTCGCTTCCGGCGACAAACAAGGAAAGTAAAACTTATTTTCTACTGGATTATTTAGGGCACTGATATTTTTTCCGTTCTATTTTTCAATAGTTTCCATAAACACTCCCGTTGATAAATTCCATGCTGAAAACACTAAAAACACAAACGAACATAATTTTCTCTATTCTACGACGCGCATTCAGAGAACCATTTCGCAAACTACCATTTCCGGCTCAAACATATTAAGAGCAATTCAATACTTGACTTTTAAAGGTGATTTCCAGTCCGTACTGCGCAGTCTCAAGAGTTTGTTTACGTTTTTTGTTTAGATTCATGTAAGACGTCACAAAATGTAATGTTTTGCAATCACTTACATGAAGTAAATTCAAAATTCATGTCAACCGCCATTGTTGATGCAAAGCTTTTATGCTTCGTTCTTTCCGATATCACCAGAGAAAACAACTTCGTAGCTGTAAAAATCAAAGAAACAGTTGGGAAAAGAATTTAAAATGCCTCAACTATAAGGTAAGTGGTTCGTAACGAATAACATCGATTCGAATTCCAACGTGTGAGTCTCACAAACATTGGGATGCTGAGACTGCGCAGTACGGACTGGAAATCACCTTTAAGAGAGAATGTTGGTGAGTCAGTGTTAACTAAGATGCTGTCTCATGACAAACTAAAATAACTCTTTCCAAATAAATCAAAGGAGTGTGGATGATTTTCGGCGGAGTGAAACTGAGTAAACATCCTTTTTACACCACCAAGACTGAAAAAAAGAAAAGAGAAGAAAAGAAAAATAATCACAGGTGTATGCATTCGCACGAACTGAATAGAATCTACGCTATTTATTCATAAAATCACAATGGGCCATTTCCGAATTACCTTTGGCCTCTTTTTCAAAGCGAGTCCTGGTGCTCATCTTTTCATATGAAAATTAGTTTCCGTTTACATGCAAATACAAAAGAGGCCAAAGGTAACTCGGAAATGGCCTATTAAACCCTGAAAAGAAATTAATCCCATAAGAAACAAGGAGGCGTGAGGGAGCCTGGAACCAAGAAGCCATGTTCTTAACAATTTAAAAGTGGTCCAATGATTTGCAGGTCAGCGGAACGATATTTGTCTATGTCTGTTCCGTCAATCCGTATATTTCGGTGGCGGAATATTTGATTATTTTACGAGGTCGCCCTGGATATGAAAAGATGGGTGTCACTAATCTGTTGATCAGCAGACTGCGGAACTACCCCAGAATGATTTATTTGTGCTTAAATAACTTCAATAAACGTTATTTCCTATTTGAAAAATAAACAAGACTTACCTGTAAGTTGAAGTTTGTTGATAATTCTGCCAAATCATTAGTAGTACAGTGGGGTTAACATGAGATGCGCACGTACCGCCGCAGGTCAGTTTTTAAAGCATTTTGTGAACACCTTAGCACAGACTGAACGACGTAAAAATCGTGGTACTAAGACGACAGAAAGTCAATAAAAGAGAGGGTGGGTAATTATATGGGTGTAATGGGCATGTTAACCCTACTGTACTACTAATGATTTGGCAGAATTATCAACAAACTTCAACTTACAGGTAAGTCTTGTTTATTTTTCAATTCTACCAAATCATTACGTACATGAGACTTTAACGCAGTGGGCACAAAATGACAAAGCACCCCAAGAGGGTAGAGAAAAACCAACTTGACACTTTAATAACGAACATCTTCAAATGATGCATTTATGTTGTACAAGGTATAAGCCTATTTAAGAATTGGTACACCCATCTGGTTTATTACAGCAACTGGCTTATTATAAAACTTCCAAAAAGTAGATTCCTCATTCCAGCCAGCTGTAGCCAAGATTACATCAACGGAAACAGACATAAGAGCCTTACTTGTTGGAGCAAACCTAGTTCTATGGCCGGAAAATATTTCAGTATCAATGGCTGCCTGGCCTAACAAAGTCTTGAGCCACCGCCCAATAGTGGCCGAGGTTACTGCCCTATACGGCTTAATGTATGAGACAAGCAATTTGGAAGAATTTCTCAACTTCTCAGTGGCCCTAAGGTACTAATCTAAAGTTTCATAAACACACAATTCCCTAACTGGACACTTGTAAAGGCGTAGATTGCCAAAAACTTTACCAGGTTTGTCTTGCTTAAGGTGCTCTGTTAAGGCAAAATTAAGGCATTCCTCATTTCTCTGCATATACTGCTCAGATGTGTTCAAAAATGTCAAAGTCTGACACCTTTGTCCTGTAGTCAAGGCAATCAACATGACTAATTTCAAGGTGAGTTCCTTCAAACTAATTCCATCCTAGGGCCAAAACAAACTTAGGTAATGAAGGAAAGTGTCCACAGGCCAAATGTTGTTGTACTTTGGCACAGGCTTGAGCTTGTTGAATCACCTTTAGGTACCGGCAAACAAGGAGATGCTTTCCAACTGGTCTATGATCTGGAGTAACACCGACATTCATGTCAATATTGGAGACTGTAGAACGAGCTGTAATCAGCGCCGAGTAACTTAAGCCACTCTTGAAGAGACTGTGCAGAAAAGAAAGTACAGCCCTTACAGTGGGATGCAATGGAGCATGTAACCCTTTACTACAAAATTGCAACCACTTGTCTTTTTTTTGTGTGTACTGTCCCTCCAGGAATGCATGATGACCTCGACAATGTCTGGCGAAATCTCTGACTTTTGCAAGGATCGCCTGATATTTTGCATACCAGTAACTCCAGCCGGTGGTGAAGAGGATGGGGGCCGTCCAGAGTGAATCAGATTCTGAGCTGATGCCTTCACTATGCATGGTGTGTCTATTAGAAGACTCAGTACAACCGTAAAATAAGGTTGAGTTGTCCACAGAGGAATTACCAGAATTCCCGATGCCTTGTCGTGCATTATCTTTTGCACACATCTGGAAACAAGACAAAAAGGGGGAAAAGCGTAAAAGAAAAACTGTGACCACTCTATGCTAAAGGCATCTGCAAATCTAGCCATCGGGTGTGGTCTCCAAGAAACATAATCCTCCACCTGAGCGTTAAGTCTACTAGCAAACCGACCGGTTAGTTATCCGCCGACCGGTTAGCTCAGTGGTTGAGCACCGGACTACCGTGCGGGAGGTCGCGGGTTCAAACCCCGGCCGGACCAACACTCAGGGTCTTTAAACAATTGAGGAGAAAGTGCTGCCTTTGTAATGGTATCTGCAAACGGTTAGACTTTCTAGTCTTCTCGGATAAGGACGATAAACCGTAGGCGCCGTCTCACAACTCTTCATAATTGATTCTGTGGGACGTTAAAGAACCCACGCACTGTTCGAAAAGAGTAGGGGACGTAGTCCCCGGTGTGGTGGTCTATCTCTACTAGAATGTGGTTACGGGGGAGGGATTTGCAGTTACGGGCCTACAGTAATTGGCGCACGCTGTTGTAGTGTCCCTGCCAGGTCTCTGGCGAAGCTAATAAAATAAAATAATATAAATAAAATAAAATAAATAAAAATCAATATCCGGCTTGCCAATTGAAGAGACTATACTCTCAAATATGGGAGCTGAAAGCATCCACTCAAGGTTCAAGTTCAAAGAGACAACTGATCAGCATCAACATTACTAGAACCTGGAATATCGGCTACAGATAACCAAATATATCTGTCAATGGCCCAATCCCAATGGCCCAATCCCAAATTTCCTTAGTGAGGGAATTGCATTCTAATGATCTACAACCTCCCATAGCATTGATGTAGGAAACAGCAGTAGTATTGTCAGACATAACCCTCACATGAATGTTGCTCCTGCCATCAAGCAGGGAGCACATAGCAAGTTTAACTGCCAACAACTCTAAATAATTTATGAGTTTCGAAGACTCAGACTTAGACCAAATGCCACAAGTGTTATTCCCATGTTCGATATGAGCACCCCAACCTGTTTGAGATGCATCAGTGTAAACAACTAAATCTTGACTGTTGTGAAGGATTCTCCTAGAAGCTGTCTGAATATTGGCAAACCACCTGTGAACTTATTCCAAACTACCATGAGACAAGGTCATGAAGGAGTCATAATTCCTCTGGTTCAATTTCAAATTTCTTTCTTTATCAACCTCAATGTGGCGATAATGCAAGGGTCCAAACTCCACCCCTGGGAAGCTAGAGACCAAGGTCCCAAGAAAAGATGCAACTTCACGGACTGTAAACGCCTTATAAGGAACTGAAAATGTTTGACATAACTGCAAAATTTTGACCGCTTTCCTGTTTGTCAAAGTAACTAGCATGAGAATAGAGTTTAAAATGAATCCTAAAAACTCCAAAGTGTGTGTAGGTATGACTACCGATTTTTCAGGATGGATTTTAAAACCCAGGTTGCCAAAAAGCTGCACTGCGTGTAAAGTAGCTTCCTCACATTCGAAATAACTATCTTCTAGATAAAAGAAATCATCAATATAGCCCAGACAAGTGTGGCCAAACTGACTTCTCAAGTAGCTAAAGATAGGTTTCAAAATTTTGGTAAAAATTCTAGGACTACTAGTCAACCCCATGGGTAAACTTGTGAAGGCATACAATTGATCTCTCCAAATAAATTTCAGATATTTCTGGTGTTCCAGTACAGTAGGGATAGAGTAATATGCATCCTTGAGGTATATAGATGTCATGTAACATCCAGGCCTCATAAGCCTGATAGCTGATTCTAAAGTGTCCATTTTAAAATGGTGTTAGGTAACTGAATCGTTCAGTTTCTTTAGGTTAAATATAACCCTGTGAGACCCATCTTTCTTAGGTCGTGTGAAAATAGGAGATATTACCTGACGATCCTCATGTGAGGATAGCCTTATTATCCCTTTCAGAAGGAATTTTTCTACCTCATTGTCAATGATAGACTGCTCAGATTCAGTAAAGGAGTAGGAAGGCCTAGAAACACTAGTGCATACTCCAGGTTCCCAGTCAAATTCAATTTGACAGTGAACAATTGCATCCAAGATAAAGGGATCTGACGTGATCGTCTTCCACACATGAAGATAATCTCGCAACCCTCCTGCCTTAAAGGGAGTCTGATTTGTTATAGCACTAACAATAACGTTGTGTCTTACCTCCGATGATGATCCTATTGGGTCTTGGTTGACGAAGACTTGGGATTCTGCTGGGGCCGAGCTTGGCCCCGGCCTTGGACTAAAAAAGAATTTGTAGAGGATCTCCCCCTGCCAGCACTCTGACTGAAACGGCCGCGACCACGCACGCCTCTAGCAGCTGGGACTTTGTAAGGTTCCCCAGGTGTGACTTTACTGCTGAGCTTTTGTGACTTTGTTAACTCCTCCACTTCCTTGTTCAGATCATCCCCAAACAAGAAGGATGACACGGGAGTGGACGGGTTTCATAATGAAGCATATTGCTTGTTGAGATCAGGACGAATGAGATCCCTGCGTTTCAGATTAAGCTCTCTATTTTCTGACAACAGCAGGACTGCTGTGTGGATCAAGACATTTCTCTGATCCCCACTGGAGCTATTACATTACTGGAGTATAGCATATAACCCGGACAATACCAGAGACTGCGCCTTCTGAAATCACTATTTCTAGTCTCCTGACGTAATTGCTGTCAAATCTGCTTGTTTATCTTTGGAGCAACCAAGTTGGTGCAATTTTCAGGTCTCAGGTCCTTGTTTTGCACCTCAGTCAACTTATCTTTAGAAAGTTTCTCTGTAAGTTAACTCTTTACTATGTCCGCCAGGTTTGTATCAATGGCAGGAGATGTTTTTTCTCTGCAACACTAAATTCCTCTACCAGCACCTTAAAAGAGCCACTACTTGACCCGTCAACATGGTCTGAAGTTTTAGGATGAATAAATTCGTCGATTTTGGTTACAACAGCAGCATCTGGACTCGTCACAGAACCTGCTTCACCACCCTCAGGGTCGGTCTCAACATACTCAAAATCTGCATAAAGTTGCTCAATGGATTCTTGCACTTGAGCTAAGATATCTTTCTTGGTGCCATCCAAAAGTTCGGCAAACATAGCCTTAAACTCCGACAGCGAAGGCCCTCCTGAATTCCCAACGTTTTCAGGGTTTTGAGCCTGGGAAGCCATCGTCTAAAAAGACGAAAAAATTAGCAAGATAAGTCGCTTGCAGTACAAAATGGCGGACTCGTCTGCCACGTGGTTTCAATGAACGTCTACATACGCTAGTCCCAAACTCGCTGAGACTGAACGTACAAACAACCGGGTCGTAAAATAAACGAGAACTGTGTCGTATCAATGGGTATAAACGCGTTACACCACGAGTAAATTGACTCAGAACAAGTCCTTGAGTCTATTCGGCCGAACAGCCGAGCAAAACACTGTGACGCGTCACAGGACACGAAGAATATTCAGGTCGTAAAAAACCTGGATACAGTGGAACGCGTCCACTGTAAAAAGAAAAAACAAATGAACAAAAAACGTTTAACTTACCGCGACAAGAAGCGGCCAAAAGACGGATAACTGAAGAGCTATCATCCACACAACCGAACCCACGGCGAACGATCTGTGCACTGACCTGCGGCGGTGCGTGCGCATCTCATGGTAACCCGAATGTACGTAATGATTTGGTAGAATGGACCTTTTAGAAGTAATCATCAAAGAAAAAAAATTCGCACTGTGAATAATAAAATGATTTACTTTCCGCTCTTAGCGGGCGGCGTCGAGAAGAATGACTTAAATAAAATTTATCTCTTACCTGTCGAAGTGGCATTTTCCATGTGGCATTTGTTTATACGCTGGAAACAAGCAACTCCATTTTGGAATAGATTCCAGGAGTGGTATACTTAATCTCCAGTAACGCGAAACTACTTCTCTCAGAATTAGAGGTTATGTTCGGAATTATTCGTTGTCACACCCACTGTTGAGCCCTCAACCACCTCACTATTTTGGGTAAATATTTCTTGTATGTTAACGCTTTAAATACCATAACGTACTAATTTGATAATCTCGTCTCACATGTACGCGAAATAATCAAACTAGAGAAATATCCCGCAGTCACTTCTAATAAGAAAAAAGGAATTCAAGAACAAATGGAATTTTTTTTCTGTCTTTATAAAATTGTATTATGTCCTTTTTATCCTCGGCTTTTATAAGTATAGTGTAAGTATATACGTAAATATAACATAATATCATAAAGCATTACATAATGTACACAATAAAAAGAGCATTGTAAGTAGGCCAACTGTAATTTAGTTAGTGTAACTGCATTGTAAGTAGTGCAAGTATAAGTACTGTAAGCACAAGACATGAGCTTTAAGTAGTGTAAGTGTTTGTCCTGTCAATAAAATTGTATTGAAAACAAATTCGCATATCAGTTGCTTTCTAGATCTCTATTCGAAGACTTTCCTTTCTCCAGTTGGGCGCGGTTTCTTGCGGTTACTGCGAAATGTTGTTGCCACCTGAACAAGGCCAACCTGTTTTACTCCCTCTTGTTCTTATTTCAAAGCAAACAAAATGTTGGGTTTAATCTCGTGTACATGCAAAAATCTATTTGATGTACCTACGTTAAAGACTCTCTTCTACTCATTAGTGAGATCCCAGCTGGAGCATATAGCTCGATTGTTTGGTCACCTCACACCAAGAGCAACATTGATTTAATTGAACGTGTGCAGAGGAGAGCCACAAAGTTAATTTTAAAATCTGATAGTAATTACGAATCTCGTTTAAAGGAGTTTAATCTCGTGTCTCTTTAGCAAAGACGCTTATAGCTGATGTTACTTTTTTGTATAAAGTTTTGAATGGTTATTTTAATGTAGATTTTAGTAGTTTCCTAAATTTTTATTATCTTCACGATCGTTATACCTTTCGGAGGAAAAACTTTGCTAGAACTACCGGTTGTAAAAACTCATATTTTCGAAGAATTGTGGATAGCTGGAACCGTCAACCGTACAAGGTTCGCCTTAGTCACAACGTACACTCATTTAGGCGTGGTGTTGTAGGGTTTCTGGGCCGGCCTGGTAAGTTTTAGTCTGTCGATGGGACTGTCAGGTCTAGTCGATTTGTCACATTGCGCTTGATTGTTTATTTAGAATATGACGTTTATATTACTTTAGTTTTCTCATGGAAATAGTATTTATGGTGTTGCGCCTTGTATGAGGTCTCTGGCTTTTTTGTGTAACCCCAATGGCTTCTTTATTTACTTATTTATTTATTTTTTCTCATTAGTAGTATAAGTTGCCTAAATTGTAATAAATAAAACACCTCTTCTTCGTTGCTGCAATTATAGAGGTTACTGGACATGTGCGACATTTATGACCTTGACAGCCTTATTAATGTTCCTACAAGGATCAGTAAAAACAGGGAATCCTGTCTTGACGTTATTCTCACTAACGTCCCCGCGTTTGCCAAAGACTCGGGCGTCATTCATACGGGTCTAAGTGACCATGATCTCGTATATACAGTTCTGAAAACCCGACACATGCGATCAAACGCAGAAACAATAACAAAACGATCCTTTAAAACTTTTGATAAGGATTTATTTCAAGCTGATTTATCAACAGTGCCTTTCTCTGTCTCATACGTGTTTGATGATCCTGACGATGTATATTGGTGTTGGCATCAACTCTACGATCAAGGTTTGGATGCTCATGCGCCCAAGATAACAGTCAAGAAACGCCCGTCACCGGCTGGAGTATTTATAACAGATGAAATTCGGAAGACAATGCGGGACCGAGATAAACAGAAAAAGCGATATTACAGATCCAGGAATTTTCTCGAGTGGGAAAAATATCGTGTCTTAAGAAACAAAGTTGTCAGTATGAGAAGAAAAGCTGTACAGGACCACTTCAAGACACTTTGCAAGGAGAAATACGCAGATCAAAGAAAATTCTGGAACACAATTAGACCGTATATTAATTCACGTAAGAAAAAGAGCAATAGTCGTATTGTTCTTAAGGAGAACGAACAGATAATGTGGGAGCCACGTGAAGTTGCAGAAACTTTGAACGATTTCTTTTCAAACATTGTTGGCACTGATAAGACAACTGAACGCATGAAGGATTTCACACATTTTCCACACGACTCCGCCAGTGGCCAGATCACTCTAAATTATACCAGCCCTACTGAAGTGAAGGAAATCATGTGTAACATGAAAACAAATAAAGCCATTAGCTATGTTCTCATTCCCGCGAGGGCAGTGAAAGATTCTGCTGAAGTGTTGTGTGAGCCGTACTGCACTCTCTTTAATTATATTCTGGACGCTGGAAAAATCCCTAAACAGTGGAAAAAGGGTGAAATAACTCCAGTGTATAAGAAAGATTGTAGCCTGTCCAAGGATAATTACAGACCTCTCACCATTCTTCCATTTTTGTCAAAAGTCTTTGAAACGCTTGTCCATTCAAGAGTCAGTCCCCGGTTTAGAAATATTCTCCATAAGTTCGTGTTTACTTATAGAAAGCATCACGGTTGTGATACGGCCCTGCTCAGTCTTACGGAGGAATGGCGAAATGAGCTGGACGATCGGAAAATAATTGACCTTGTTTCTATGGACTTGTCGAAGGCTTTCGACTCTCTACCACACGATCTTATTGTGAAGAAGTTCAAAGAATATGGTGCTGACGAGAGTAGTATAGGGGTTGGGGGTACGAGCTCATTTTTCAAATATTTGTTTCAAGGCTTGGAAAACTACTGGTGCTGTAATGCCAAAAACTCACACCTATTTTTTAGTGCCCTGAAACAGAGTTATAGGTAGGTGTGAAATGGGTTCATCATTTATTTCGACAAAAGAGAACAATTTATGAATTCTGATATGGCTTAAGGAAAACACAAAGACATTTAAAGATATAACGCTATATTATAATACCAATGGTCAAAAATAATTTATCTAAATATAAAATAATAATTGAGGAAAATGAAGAGATTAATGAAAAGGGGGTAAAGCCTAATGATAATAAACCGGTGCCAAATAAGGTGGTTTATAATCTCGAAAATTTATTGAATTGTGATTCAGATGTTCATGAATATTTATCGAGTGAAATGGATTATATCGAAAACACGTTGTTAAGAAAGGAGAACCGTGTTGTGATAAACAAGAACTTATCAATGATAACGCAATTGTTTGTAAGAATTGTGGTACAGTTCGAGGTTATGACTATTTTGTTGAGTATGTTGATTTCCATAAAAAAAGTACAAAATGAAACGCAAATCAGTCTATGATCGGAAGTATTATTTAATGAAAAAAAAAGTTGATTATTCTTTTAAATATAGAAAACAAATAGATTCCAGTGACTTACATGGAATAACAATGATATTTAAAGAAATAGACATTGTATTACCACAATTAAATGAAAATCGAAAAAGAATGATAAATATTGATTTTATTCTAAAAAAAAATATTAAATATGATGAAATCAAAAATTGCAGATGATATTAAAATTATTAAATCTAAAAAAACATTAGCTGAATATGAACGATATTGGCAAAAAATATTATCATTGATTGGAGATAAAATAGAAACTATAATACAGAATCGAAAAGGGAAATCTTTTACTTTTGAATTTCAGATGTGAAAAGTTTATCATATTTCAATAAAAACTTGTCTATTATTGGGCTGTTGTCTGTTATAAAATCGTCTGTATTAGTCATTGTTATCTGCATATGACTTGGATCATATTCTCCACTTCTTAACATATTCTTCATGGAATTCAATAAGTGTTGATATGTCTGAAAAGCGTAAACACATTGTTGAATTTTAAGATCCAGATTTTTGAGTTTCATCCAACCTTGAATCAAAAGTGCACCAGTCGATATAGCAACCAAAACTAATACCACCTGAAGCAATGGAAGAAGCTAAACCTCCAGAAGCGAAAATAATAGAAAGTGAATTTCCTGCTATTTTCCATTTTTTGAATCTCTTTATTGCTTCTTTGTATGCCCAACACTTCCTGTGATACGTTTTATAATAAGACTTTAATTCGTCAACTTGTTCTTTTGAAAGTTTGGCTGAAACATGGTTGCAGCCGGATATGCTTATACGTCGGTTTGTCATATATATCGTTTATATTATTATTCTTTTGCAAACACAATAAATTAATCCAGAAATCTGGCCACATAATGCAGATCTTTTCATAAATCCTGGTGTAATATTCTCTGGTATGACATATAGATATCCCCTGTCTAACAAATAACGATTATAGAATCTTCCCAAAGCATCATGCATAATACTATGTGAGTGTAATATATCAACCCAACCAAGCGTATGTTCCAAGAACCATGTAATGCATCCATTTCCAGGACCAATAAGTCCTATTTCATAATCGTGTAAATACAAAATATTGTTAATTGAAAGTATTTTTTAAAATTTTTGAAATACAAATATTGGTATACCAGGCATGATTTTAATATTGTGTCATCAATGTGAATATGTTGTTGTTTGGTTTCATTAAAAAGATGACTCACGCATTTGATTATATCTTGTAACATATATATAATACTTATACAATTTTAACCCAACGCAATTGGATCATGGTCTATTTTATACCAGTTATTGCAAAATACGTGATGATGAAGTTTGATATCGGCCTCTGAAATTGTTTTACATCGATATAAACCAAAAAAAAAATTGAGCCGTTTAGCCCAGCAATACCATTAGGATCCAAATCTCCGAATGTCATTTGATTGGAACCTACCGATGTTCTTGCTTCAAAATTGGCCAGTTTTTTTCCATTACACCATACAGAAGATCCATTAGCTCCTGCAGGCACGTTCCAATGGATGGATAAACAGCACCATTTGTTCAATTCACTTGGGTTAGCTTTTGTTTGATAAGCTGCAATTGGAGAATTACCTTGGAAACTACTAGTTCCTATTATAATGAAATTATTTGTCGTACCTGCAATGATTAAATCACCTGAATTTACAAAAGCAACGAATTTACCTTGTCCGCCATTGTCGTGGTCAAATAAACCGTTTTTAAACAAGCTATCTGAGAAGGAGTTTAGTTTAAAGACAATATAAATATTTACAATATCTTGTCCACTGGAAGGCACATTTAAATTGATATCACTTATCATCCTTTGATAACCATTAAACTCTAAGAAATAACGGTTGTTAGGTTTGTTTGCTTTGGTGCAAATTGTAGGCTGTAATGGTGAAGACGTATTTGTCTGAGAGGCGTTATTTTCATTCAATGATTGATCGAACAACACTTACACTTTTCTCGAAACGCTAAAAGTTGCAACTGTTGTGTTAGCACGATCTAACTGGTACAAACAGTCCACATCATTTCTCGTCATTTTTTCCCAAAGTATAATTTCAGCAAGTTGTGTCAAAGAATAGTTTTTAATAAAACCAAAACTTACAGCTTGAGAGTCAATAGTTGGATTTGCGAGACCTGAAATATTTTTTCCATTCATTTTCAGGTTTCCTGTCATTGCAACAGTTCCATCTTTTTTAACAAAATCAGACATGTCAATTTTTGCAATTTCAGAATCAACATAAGATTTGTTTACTCCATCAGAATTGTTTTTTGGATTTGCAACATTAATCACTTTACTATTTCCAAGATTGAGATTATCAGTCATTGTAATACTTCTGTCTTTTCTAAGATAAGGAGATAGATCAGCAGCTTGTCCTGTCACATGATCTTCAATCCATTTTTTGGAAACAACGTCAGTATCCTCAGTACCATCCTTGATGTTTAAACAAATGTTTGTTTTCAAGATCATAATTCCCATCGTTTGTCAATTTGAATCCAACTCCATCAGCTCCTTTTGAACCTTTTTTTATCTATTCTCACATGACCGATGTGATCACGTTCAGAGTAGTTGAATATACCCATATAATATTGATTTATATTATTTTTTATGCAACTAAATCAACAAACAAACGTGCCAATGCGCCTTTTCTACTTTTATTTATTACGAATGATACGCTAGTTGTACCATTGGGTATTCTGAGAAAAAGATGGGAAAATGTTACAAATATTTGATTAACTGGAATATTGAATGATTTGAGAAGAGCGTTATTACCGTCATGAGGATGATTATAGTTAACAGAAAGCGTCCCTCCCGTTGTATTGTTAGAGGGGAATATTTTCAGTTCCAAACGAGTTATAAAAGTGAATAAATTGAACGGAGACCAAAATGAGGGGAATACGAAAGTATGTTTTTGGTTTTCAACAATTGTAGTGACAAGGCCTATTTGTCGGCAAACCATTCCAGACCAAACCACAGGTTAAGAAAACCGAACAGCACCACCGAAATAACTGAATAAAGCTTGGTCTCTATCGTAAACCGAATTGCCATTCAAATTCAAATCACCACCCAACTTTGGTTCTTTGAGAAGGAAGGTGTTCATATTCACATCTGTGTATAGTGTCAACTCTCCTTTGTTCGCATCAAACAAGTTTGTCGACCCACTCTTCACGGCGTTTCCATCTAAATCTAAATCATTTCCCATTTTCGCCTGATAAAGGGAAAACGTACCAAGGTTCAGGGCGGTCTCCATTACCATTCCGGTGACGCTAGAGCGGAACATATCCAGACCACCATTGTGAATGCGTTTGGAATTCAAATCCAAATCAGCTTGCAGGACCATTTCCCCATTTTTTCGCCAAGAAAAGTTGTTCAAACACTGTGGAAGGAACTTTTGACACTGTTCCATTTACCCCATAAACAACCATGTGGCCAGTTGGGTCTGGAGACGAAGTTTTTCCATGCAGATCAAGGTAAATATATTCTCGTTGGCCCGCCTGTCTTTTTTGGAAGTGCAGTATTGTTTTAACATATGCAGCGATGGTCGACGTTGCTTGAAATGTTTTCGAAGTTTGCGCACCAAATTACAGCGTGTCTGCAGTTGCATGGACGCTGACATTTCGCATTTCTGGGGGAAAAAACTCCACAACAAGGGTATAAAAACCAATTGGGAGTCTGAAAAGGTTGAAAGTAATTCTTATGCGGTATTGTTCAGTTCCATCTTTGTCATCAATGAGTGTAAAATTGTACGCGTTTCTATTTATTTGGTGAGGAGAGGTTGAAAAGTTTGAAATGGAATGCACGGTTATGTTATTTTCAGCAGAAGATTCGTTAATGTTTTCCATGAGATATTTAAAAGGATTTTCTTGCGGGCCTATACCGGAGGCGTCAACATGGGTTTCGTCAACATATCTCTTGGTTGCCCCACTGCTTGCCGCCACGGGATCTTTTAAGTTTGCAAGCGTGTTGTTGTTCATGTCAATGTCGCCCGTCATTTGCCCACCAGAACGTTTGAGAAAAGGGGCTTGGTCAACATAAATTTTGTTGGCAACATCTTTGTCAGCGGTTGGTGCTCTAACATTTTCGATTTTGTGGTTAGCTAAGGACAAATCACCATACATCACAGTCGAACAGTCTCGTCGGAGAAAATATTCGTCAGCATACCTTTTTGTAGCCGCGTCGTCTGCGTTGAAGGGCGGAGCAAGATCAGTAATGGCATTGTTGTTCATGTTGAGATTTTTTTGAGCAATCGCATCGAGTTTGGTTTGCAAGCTCTGATCAACATATTTTGTTAACGGCGTTTTCAGCTGGCGTGTTGTTATCAGCGTCTTTCAAATCCTGAATTGCGTATCCTGCCATGTTCAGATCGCCCAGCGCCGGGTCGGTTCCGTCCCGTTTCAAACAACTCGCGATTTCAGAGTCGACGTAGCTTTTGTTCGTGGCGTCAAGGATGTCCTTGGGGTAACCCATTCTGGTGATAAGTTTTCCCCCATGTCCAGGTTTCCTGTCATTGCAACAGTTCCATCTTTCTTTACAAAGGCCGAATGCTGACAACCTGTTATATTATGATCTACGTATTCTTTTGTGGCAATGTCTTGATTTGTTGTTGGTGTTGCTACATTTGTTATTTTATTATTACCTAAATTTAAATTGCCAGTCATAGTAACTGAACCATCTTTCTTCACAAAGGTGGAATTAACATAACTTCGACTTGCTTTGTCATTAATGGCGATGTCCTGCTTGACGTTTGAATCATCAACATAAGATTTATTCGCACTGTCTTTATCATCTGTTGGTGGTGCTACATTTGTCAATTTCTTGTTATCGATATCATAATTACCATTATCAGTTAATTTAAAACCAACTCCATCAGCTCCTTTTTGGCCTCTTTTACCCATTCTTATATGACCAACATGATCTTGATTTGGTAAAAAGTTGAATATACCCATACAATATTAGATTAGATATTACCATAAAAGTTTCTCTTTACTGTTTTCATTGGCTTGTCTACATAACAGAAAGAATATGGTTTATTAGTTGCATTAATATATTTTTGTTTTTGAATCCCAAGTTCTTGAGATATTAAATTTCTCTCTCGTGAAGATGGAAAGTCGTATAAACAGAAATGGCTGCAATTTATTCGGATCGGTTTTGGACATCCGTAAAAGGATTGGGTTAGATAAATTATTGATGCGTTTTTATGACGCCCCTGGATAAAATAGTCCACAAGCGGCTTTTGAAATTTCTCTGTTACAAAATCGTCAAAAATAATCACTCTTTGTAAATCTGTGTTTTTCAATTGTTCTACGGGAAGGATTTTGTCCTGACTACAGATCAAAACAGGGTAACCGACTTGTTTGCTTATTTCATCCATTTCTTCCATTAAAGTCTGATATTTGTCTTGATCACGATTTTTAGCATATAAATGGATTTGATCGTAATAGATCAATGGAGTTTGAAGAATATGGCATAATAGGGTACTTTTTCCGGAACCGCTATTTCCCGCAAGAAGCATTCTAAATGTATTTTTCGGCATGTAATGATATGATTGTTTGAAATCATTATTTTCAATTTTAGTATCATAATTTGGGATTTCCATATAATAGTAGGTTATATAAGGAAAAGGTTCAGGTTTAGATAAGGATAAATTAATTAAAGTTGAGATAAGTATTTTTATCTAACATAATTGTATGGATATAGAGAGAATGAAAAAGCTTCTTCAAAGTGAGATTGAAGCTGGAAATAAGATAAGAGAGGTTCGTGAAGTTATTAAGACTTATGAAAACAGAAAACAGGATGTATATGATGAAACATCAGAATTGTTTAAACCTTCAATTGATGCTCAGAAGAGTGTAAAAGAAAGCATAGACAAAAAACAGGATGAAGTCATTGAACAATTGAAAAAGAATCAAAAAGCATTGACAAGTGGATTTGAAGATCTTATATTTTTGAACACATTACCTGAGCAAGTACAAACAACAACTAAATTACCAATAGACTATGAACCAGCAATGATATCTGATGTGAAGTCAACTTATAAATCAGATGTTAACAAGGGTTTTACACAAGATGAGGTACTGAAATTATTTAAATACAAGTTATTTCCTCCATTAAAAATTCTTGATTCACATATGAAAGGAACGATCAATATTGACGATTATGATGCAGATATTGGTAAGTTAATAAAGGAACTTGGGAGACAAAAAGGTGTACTATCAAAAACCAAAAAGGAAAAGAGTAGAAATATAGAAAAATAGAAGAAATAACACAAGATATTAATTTATTACAAAAGTACAGAAAAAGAGTCGATCTTATTAAAGAAGGTTCAAAGACAATTGGAAAGGGAATTTACACACAGAGAAAAAGAAACGCCTATAAAATTTCACAAAATGGTCAATATCGTGGATTAATGATTGACATGCCAAAACTCTTTGGACAATTGAAAGTTGTAGCCCATAAAAACGGTCAAAACGTATATGATAAACAGGCTGACTTTGACACACTTGATCTCCTGACAAAAAGATTCAACAGCAAAAAGAAATACTCTAACTTAGCCCAAACTATTTTCAATGATCTCAATAGACTGAGTGAAATACCAATTCATCGAAAATCAAAGAAGTTCTCAAAAATAGGATCTGGTGTTGTTTATTATAATAATATAGAAGACTTGCTTTCATGACTCGAGCTCCTTGGAGGGTCTATTTCTGCTGGAATAACAGCGCTGATGTAAAAAATGAATTCGTGAAGATATTACATGTTTTAAAAGGATTAAATGTGATAGATGATAAATTATTAAACGATTTGACAAAGAAATAGGTGTTTGGAACTTTATAAAAACAATATAATATAATAATATATGACAGAAATTTCATTACGATTTAACAGTAAGAATAGAGACAAAAATTGGTGTTAGTTATACTCACGATTTCACAATGAGATTCAATAGGCCTCTCAAGTTATCAAATGAAATAAGTATGACATTGCAGTAAAACTATCAATATGACATACAGTTGGTACAATATCAGACAATCTTTTGGAAATAATAAAATAAAATACAGTTACAATAAAGGTACGAATTGGGAAACAATAACTTTTGTTGATGGCATGTATTCATACGACGACATTAATAATTATATTCAAACTTATATGAAAAAAACAAAACACCTAGTTGTTGATGATCCCGATGATACTAAAAAGAAGTATGGTATTAATTTGTATTTCATTTTATCAACATATCGTATTCTGATTGAACTTGATGAAAATTATCAAATAGATCTGAGAGATTTAGAATTGAGAAAACTTATCGGTTTTTGATTCAAAAATAGTTACACAAACAGAGTATGGAGCAAATCTTCCTGATATTACGAGAGGGGTAGATGAATTTTATATCAACTGTGATAAAGTCATAGACAGTAGGGATGCAGTTCACTTACCGGCGCCCAAATTTTTAAGGAGCAGAGATATTGTTCTATCCGAAAGATACCCCGTTTTTTGCGACCTCGGATGCTCCGTTGGTGCTAGTTAAAGGGGATGCGATCGACCTTGTGATTACAGAAATGATAAACTGCCGATGGGCATTTTTCAATTTCTGGAAGCAAATACCACATGCAGAACAGGAGGATATCCCTTCGTGTAGATTTTGCTTCGCAAAATTTATTTTGCGTGAAGTGCGTGGCTGATGTGACCCTCTTTTACCTAACTTTACCTTGCGTGACTAAAACTTGTCATTTGAAAGACAACTGTTGTCACAGTTCTCACGTACAGTTCTCGGGCTAAAAAACCTTTTTTACGCTGTTTGACGACCCGTAGAATCCAGTTATCTAGATGTAAGTATTTTTGTCCGAGTACCCCCTGTAAATATTGGTTTAGATCAGGAATTATACACGGTCAACGATTTTGGCAACAGTTCTCGCTTTAGACTAGAAGAAATGAAAATTTTAACAATGTTCTTTTTAAATGTTTACCCGAGAACTGTTGTAAATCGCAAAAGCCATCTGCTATATACATTACTTGTACAAATTCAGTGGCAATGAAAGAGTTTGTTACTGTTTTTTATACAGCTGGATCATAGATCAAAATTCTTTAGCGCGATATTTCACATAATGTAGCCGAGAACTGTGTCCGAGAAATGTGTTATGTTAAACAAAAGCACTGACTCAATGTAACGCAATTCTGTGCTCTTTGTAGAAAAACAACATCATGATTTAATACAGGAGGCAACTATTTCTGTAAGGTTAACAGTTTATTCAGTCTGATTATCAATCAAAGTAGCTGTGGTTCGGAAAAGGAGACTTCATTGTTTTAGGATAAGAAATAGTATAAAGGACGTGACATTCAATTGCGTGATTAATATTTTATCCTTTCGCCCTTGGAGGCGAGAATAGCTGTAATCCTTCTGTTCATACTAGAGATAGTTTTATCTATAGTTTCAACGGGAATATTCCCAAATGCTTCCAAAACTCGAACGTTACATCCATCAAACGATTCCCTTATAATGTTTCTGGATATTGCCTCCTTATGTCAGTAGCGCTTAACAAGATCGAAAATACTCTCTATAGGATTCAGATCTGGTGACCGCGCGGGATTTTATGAAAGCTTCACTCAATATCTTCAACGCCGGCGAGTTTCGCGACCCGATTGGTCTGTGAGGGGTCGTTGTCCATAAGAAATAAACGTCAACCATCTCCTTTTGGACCAGTTTTTGCAAAAGTAAGGTTGAAATGTTCTGGAATAAATGTCGCAAAAAATTCACCTGTCATTTTCTCGTACGGTACTTTCAAGATGACTCCTTTTCCGTATGCTTTGGCGATGATAACATGCAAACGCCGTCCACCCGCTAAATCTTTACATCCTTCGGCTGTAACTTGAAGCCCTTCCTCTCCTTTTCGCCACACCCTCAGTGGCTCTGTTACAGGCCGCGCCACTTTTCGGGTGATACTTGTGAACAGACGATACCCCGTCCAAGTAAAAGGAAATTTCATTTTTCCAGTAATCAGGATTTCTAATCAGCTCTTGCTTCATGTTACGTGCAAATTGCAGTCGCACTTTTTTTTCATTGTCACTAAGAATCCCCTTTCTCTGAGCCGAAAAATAATAGTATCCAAGTTCATTCAAATCATGAGCGCGAATACGTCCTCCTACTGGCCCCTTGAAAACTAAGACCACTCTCTTCCACTAAACTTCTCACAGTAACATGTACATTATTCCGTCAAAAAGGCTTTAAGGTACGAATCAGTAAACGCATCTTTCTTTCGCTTACATTTCGTGGTCTTCCCTGCTTCTTGTTACTTGGTATCGTCGTCACGCTTCCATTTCCAAACTCATTACTGCAAATTCCGTGCGCAGACGATTTTGATATTCCACATTCCTCAGCGATTCTTCGAAAAGAAAACTAATTTACTCTATGTTCTCAGGTACCAAGCAAAAGCCCTTTTCTCTCCTGCAATTTGTTGGATGAATCGAAGACCATACTTGCGTGTACGTGTAACTATTCACAAACCAGACGAAGAGTACTTTTTAATGGTAAAAGTTGAACAACCGTCACAGTCGATACCGTTTTCGAACTCTGCAAAAGCACGCGCAAACATTACATTTGATCATGCCATATATCCTTTCACAATATAAATAACTATTCCTTGTCCTATTATGGTGTTTCTTTCTAGTTTTCAAAACGTTATTAGTACTTTTGAGCGTTAGGCAGTATTCAGACAATGGGGGACAAAAGTCTTAGGACAATTAGCACGATCTGCCTTAATTTATCCCACTTTCCCCCTCGCCCCCAAGCAATGTTGTAGTTTGTGCAGCCCTGTACCGCTTTACCCTGTCCTAAACGTCTTTCTTCATCCCAACATTGTTTGGAGGGGGGAGGGGAGGGCCATTCGCGGTATCCACGTGGTTAGAGAAGTACATATTATGTGACATCTGATTATTTCATAAGTTAAGGATGAGGAAGGAAGGTTTTCCGTAACCGTTCCAAGGATTTTTGTCCTCCATTGTAGTCAGATCTTTACCCTTTACTTACAAACCTCGCTTTCTTTCATATAATCCAGTTTCAACCCATACAATCAGTTCAATACATTTTTATGTCACTGATTCTTCTGGAGCTCCAGTTCATTTGAACGGTATAGATTGGTATATAGAGATATTCTTGAGAGGGACGGAATTATAAAACCAAATAGTATATGAAACGATTTGAGTATAAAAACTATAGTGAGAAAGAAGAGAAAGATTTGGAACAACGTGGCGAAGGTCTGACGGACATTATCAAAACAGTTGGAAAAAAAGCTAGTGAATATGCTGGTAAAAAAGCAGCTACAACAATTGGCGATTATGCTGGCAAAAAAGCTGGTGACAAAAATAATTGAACTTTTAAGCAACGGAAAGACAAAACCAGAACAGAACCCCTTAACTGCTTATGAAGTGAATGAACGTCTTAAAAACCTTCTCAATTAATTTTTATCTAACCTATTTGTATATGACAAATTATCGTGACTCATCAAAAATAGAAAGATATGAAGATGTAGTATTTGAACTTGAGACGGCATTGAATACTGTACTTGCAAACGGGGTACATCAGAAGAAAACTGGTTATCGATTCGTTGTTGATAACAGTGGGAGAAACTACACCATTCGATTGGTTCAATGCTCGGTTAAATGTTGATTTGATTGTAAAGAAGTTGCAAATAGAGCTGATATGGCTGATGGCGATCGAGATGGCGTGGTAAATTCAGCTTTCTCTTTAATAAATAGTATAAATGTAAAAATGAATGGTGTTGACGTTTATGAGTGTAGAGATGCTAATCAAGCGACAAATATAAAAAACTTGCTTCAATATAGCCAGGGTTATGTCTCCTCCCAAGGGACAAATGAGTTTTACTATCTTGACACAAATAGAAATGCTGATGAAAGGGAAGATCAAGCTACATATAATAAGGGATTTGCAACTAGAAAATCTTTCTTGGATGGCGCCAATGGTAAATTTAATGCAGAAATACCATTGAACAGATATGGATTTTTCAAGAGTCTTTACGGAGAGATTCTACCAAACTCGAAAATAGAGTTGAATCTTACACTTGAAACTGATAATAATTTGAGCTGGAGACACGGCGGCACGGACAATCGCGTTGTACTCACAAAATTTCAATTAATTGTCCCTCGTATCGTTTTTAATGAAAATGGAAAGTCATTATATACGAGCAAATATCTAGATACGAGAAAGTGGACATATCTTCGAGAAACAATTGAGAGAGGTAACTCAACAAGACAGCAGACTGGTAATTTCCGTATTTCAACAGGAATAAACAAACCGAGACATGTATTCGTTTTTATAATTAATGATGCGAGTGATGAATCTCAGACGGCTAACAAATTCTTGTATAATACATTTTCTGTTGCAAATAACCGAACACTTAATTCTTGCCATCTTGAGGTCGGAAATGGGGTGGATTGTCCAGAAGTTCATTATAAGCCTTCAACTGAGCCTTCTCGAGTGTTCCGAGATGTTTTGAAGTATGTCGAAGCGATAAATGATTTTAGTGAATCTACGCTTTTAAACAGAAATAACTTCAATTCCATATTCCCTTTCATCTACTTCGATCTTACAAAACAGAAAAGATGGAATGACAAAACTAACTTTCAAATACACTTTGAGTGGCGCAACAAATGCAGATTATAGTATATTGCACTAATCCTCAATGAACAAGATATTGAGATGAGAAAGACTGATGGAAAATTGATCCTGAGGTCGATGTAAGGAAATATTATTCTTCATCCTAAACTATATCTAATTCCAAAACATGGAAACAAATTCAGCTGTGACAATACGATTATCAAATGACGAATTATCCGGTAATGATCAACTTATGTTGACAAAAACACAAATCAAAAAACTGATTAAAGCCAAAAATATGAACAAAGGATCAGACATCAAGATATCAAAGACACAAATCAGAAAAGCTATTGTACATAGTGGTTCTTTTTGGACAAGTCTTTTTTCTCTTGGAACAAAACTATTACCATATGCAACTAAAGCAGCTCCAGCATTCGCAACAGGTGCTCTTTCAGCTTTGGAAGCTTGGGAATTGATAAACTATTTGGAAAAAAGGGAGGTTTTCTTATTCCGAATAATAAATTGTCCCAGTTATTAAATTATAAAAAATTTACTGAACGCGAGACAAATGGCTGATTTAATTAGTTCGATGCAGTCTGGAGGGCAACTTATTATAAGACCAACAAAAACTCAGTCTGGCGGTCTTCTTGGAACAATATTGGCGAGTATTGGAATTCCCTTGCTTATGAAAGCTTTGACGGGAAAAGGTTTACATGTTGAAAGTCGTCGTCCGAGACGATCAATACCTGTGCATGTTCCTGAATCAATAATGAAAAAAGATGGTGGAAATCATATTATGATGCCTTGGCGATCCCCACCTGTTGTAGGTTCATGGGATGATCCAATTGGTTTTGGATTAAAAAAAAACTCGAAAAAAAGGACAATTCTTTAAGACAAAAATTCATTAACAAACCTTTATCCAACTTTGATTTATTGAATTGGGTAAATCATCTTGACATCAAACATTTTAGGGGAGTTTTCAGTCGGGACACTTTACCAAAACAAATCAGAAAGAATGTGGGATTATCAATCTTGACACCCATATTGGACCAGGCACTCATTGGGTATGTTATCGGAATATCGACAAATTTTGTGAATACTTCCACTCTTTCGGACTGATGATGCCAATAGAAGTTCAACAATATATGGCTACGAGCCAAAAACAACTCGTATACTCTGGAGATGAGATACAAGAGCGTGATTCAATGTTATGTGGATATTGGTGTTTGTTCTCTCTTCTCGAGAGACAAAAAGGTAGATAAATTCTGAATTTGATACATGACAAAAAACTAAATAAATCCTTCATCATCAACTACTTTAAAAATATAAACCTTATCTAATTCACTTATATAAATGTCTCAACTTTGTAAAATCAATGTAAAACTATCAGAAAATCAGAAGATTAGACTAAAGATTGCTTATAATGAAAGGAAAACTATTGTCCTAAGACTTTCAAAAAACTCTCTTAATGGTAATGACGTTTTACATGTTCTAGCAATAACAAAAACAAGATTGGAAGAACACAGGAAATTAATGAAGGCATTAGATATTAAAATTTTTTCAATTGTTGATATTATTGAGAATGAAGAAGGTCAATTAATGCTAGCATATTAAAACTATCTAACATATTTGTATATGAAATCATATTGCATTAAACAGAAGAAAGTCACTGAATGTGTTAAAGATTCTGAACAAAACCTCAAATAATAGAACCATAATGAAATGTGTTTGTAGTGAATGTGGAATAACTAAAAAAAATTTGTTTAAGAATAAAAAAGGACGAGGTTTTTGTGGACAAACGTTTGGATGAAGCAAACCCTGTTAATAGATTAAAAGCTGTTCCAAAGGGTATTAATCTTTTGGTAAAAGCACTATCCGGACCGACATTATCAGAGAAAGATGCTAAAACACTCGTCGCGGGCTATAAGAAAGAGTACAAAAAGTATAAGGATAACGGTGGAAAAAAGAGTTATGGACAGTGGGTAATAGATATGGGATATGGTCGAAGAGCTTAAAATTATCTAATTAATTTATATGAAAACATATTGTGTCAAACAAAAGAAAGTTACTGAATGTGTTAAAAATAGTGAAAGATATGAAAAAACCTCAAATAATAGAACCATAATGAAATGTGTTTGTGCTGAATGTGGAATAACTAAAACAAAATTTGTTAAGAATCAAACTGGACGAGGTGTTGTTGATACGGTAGCTGAAACAGCTCTCGATGGCTTTCTGCAACATGGAATCCCATTTCTCGCGAAAAAAGGAACTCAAGCTGGAAGATATTATGCATCTGAGATAATGAGGGACCCGAAGTTACAGCAAAAAGCCATCAACTTCGCTCTAAATAAAGCTAAACCAATTATAAGTAAAGTGGGTAAAGAGGGTTTTGTACAATTATCAACAAAAATTAGACCAAAACGAAAAGATGGAAAACAAATGCATAAAACCGATATTAAAGGATTGGATTATGGAGGTGCTATTGATATCCACAAGATGATCGGTAAACTACCGAAACCAAAATCAGGTTGGACTCCTGGAAATTACAAATACATGGGGCCGTATAATAATCTTGACCAACAATTGGAGTATGATAAAAACACAGGTGAGGTCACAAAATGGTATATTCAACCATGTAATAAAGTTGATGAGATAGCAGCATATCACGATATATGTTATGATATGGGAAAAATAAAGGTGATTGCGATAGAACAATGGTCGAGTCACTTGATCAAATACCATATGGTGAGATGCCAAAATGGGGTCAAACAGCTAGATTCTTAATCAACACAAAAACAGAAACTTGGTCTCGGTGTTCCAAAAAACGGAAAAAGCCGTCGAGTGAAGAAAACTGGCAAGAAAATTAGCAGATGAATTACATACACCCATAAAAAGCAATTTTACTCGACGGCGTGTGATTGTAAATAAAATTGATGAAATATGGGCTGCTGATCTTGTTGAAATGCAAAAATTCAGCAAATGGAATAAAGGTTATAAACATCTTTTGATGGTTATCGATGTTTTCAGTAAATATGGTTGGATTGTTCCTCTGAAGGATAAAAAGGGTGAAACTGTAACTGAAGCATTTCAAACAATATTCAGAGATAGAAAACCACAATATCTTTGGGTTGATAAGGGTAAAGAATTCTATAACAAACACTTGAAGGACTTGCTAGAGAAAAATGAGATACGTTTGTACTCCACCGAGAATGAAGAAAAGTCCTCAGTGGTTGAAAGATGGAATAGAACAATGAAGTCCAAGATGTGGAAGCAGTTCACAATTCAAGGCAATACAATGTATCTCGATATGTTACCAAATTAGTGAAAAAATATAATAACACAAAACATTCAAGCATAAAGATGACACCCATAGAGGCTTCAAAGAAAGAGAATGAAGGAACAGTGTATTTTAATTTATATGGTGAAATGGAAACATTACAACATAAACCAAAATTTAAAGTAGGTGACAAGGTCCGAATATCCAAGTATAAACGGAATGTGTTCGACAAGGGTTATACACCAAATTGGACAGAATAATTATTCATAATAAATAAGATCCAATACACTAATCCAATAACATACAAAATAAAGGATCTAAGAGGTGAAGATATTGAAGGGAGTTTTTATGAACCTGAATTATTAAAAGCCAAACAAAATGTTTTCCGTATTGATAAAGTCATTCGGAGGGATTACAAGAAGAAACAAGCTTTAGTGAAGTGGAAGGGATATAGTGATGATTTCAATAGTTGGATCCCATTCAGGGATTTAAAGGATATGTGAGAAATGATGATTGTACCAAAAAAAACAAAACTTTATCTAACATATATATAATAAGAACGGGTTAGTGTTAAACACTATTTTGCTTTTGGTAGCCAAAAATATAATTGTTTCTGGCTTTTTGCATTTTTTGTTATGATATCGTCTATTGCCGTTTTTCATTGTTTTTTCACATTTTAAACACTTGAATTCCTTGTTTTGCCACCTTTTAATAGCTTCCAAATTGTGTTTCCTTTTATCTTCGTCTGTCAATTTCGGACGCATATCCGATTTCAAATAATTATCAGGCAAATCCTCCCTTTTAACGTACTCGAATTGTAATCATAAGGATAAATTCCTTTTTGTGTCATTAAGTTAAATTTTTTACCTTTGAATTTTTTGGAGGTGTATTTTAACAATTCTTTTGGTAAATTGCTTACTAGTTTTTCCAAACTTGAGCTCATGAATTGAAAACTGTCAATGAAAGTTAGATGATTGCCAAGCACGAAAACCATGTATTTCTCCATGTTATTAGGAATTGCATTGATGTTCATTTGACACTTTTCACCTTTCTTATTTGTGTATGTGTGATTTTTGACTATTTCACCGATTTCTTGCATAATGAAATGGCTGTCATACCCACGGAGATTATGAAATATTACTGGAATTTTATCAGTTATTTTAAAATTTAGATTACAATTTTGATGGGCTGATCCTCTATACTGGCCAGTAATATGACAGTGGTCTTCGACTTTTATATCAGTGTCAGTATACTTTTTATTAAAAATATGACAACTATCAGCTTTTTGGAATTCGTTTTCATTATCTGTTGTCATTTTCAGTGGTTTTTTGAATTCTTTCTTTATAACATTTTTGCAATATTCAACTTCATATAACATGGCTTCCATAAATTTATACACAGCGTTTTCACCTCTATATGTTTTCAGTGATTTGGTGTATTTATCATCATAACAACAAACAACCTTGTATCCGTAACCACAGTCTGTATTCTTTTGATAAGCTTCAGTGTATGATTTATCATTATTGGGTTGACATCCAGACACCTTTTCTGTAATAGCCTCAAAAGCAGCATATATGACGAATGGTACTGGCAGTTGTTTGTGGAAATTGTTGAATTTTAATATGTTATTGTCTTTTGTAGGGATTTTTATTGCCTGTTCTCCATTTTCTTGAATACAGTTTTCTTTGTGATTAGCAAGTACTTTTTCAGAGCTGAAGCATTGCAGACAATGCATGCAAAAATGTTTTCTTTCTTTATGGTTTGTTTGGTTGTACATAAACTTATTAAAATCTTTGATTAATACATAGTGTTTGTTTTTATTTTCTATGATCAATAGCAGATTCATAATGTCTTTGTTATTTTCTTTTGATACATATATTGGGTAAGGTTGTTTGTTTTCATAACCAAATACATTGATGTTAATGTCATTTTGTTTTTCTATTTTGTTATACTGTTTGGTTGCAACTGGAAATTCAATTCCTGAATAATGTAATTTATCAACCATTTCTTTGTCGATTTTTCTAATTCTTTGTGGATCTTTTTCTTTTGGATTAAAATGTCTAATATGACACCATCTGAAACACTCATTGTCTTCATTTTTAATGTTGATTAACCCTTTGCACTATTTCTTAATCTTGTGGTAGTTTAATAAAAGAAGATCCTTTCATTGGATTATATATCACAACATTGAGATAATGACTGTCAACAGATTGTACAACCCATCCAGATCCCTCAGATATCCAAACAGCTACCTTGTTTAATATGTTTTGTTGTATTGCTTGGAGGGTAGATTTGATTTCGTTATTGTTTATTATTGTTTGAGTTGGACTGTTAAAATATGTTGTTTTGTTAATTATTTCTTTGTTAGAAATTTTTTTGAACGTTATCTTGAGAACTTCTATGAATTTTAGTCCTTTCATTGATTTCAGTAGATTTTTGACGTGTTTTGCAATAGCCTTTTGTGTTTTTGGAGTTGCACAAGTGGGTCTTTGTTGTTTTTCAACTCAATAGAGCATGATTTTGTGTAGCCTTTTAGAGCTTTATTAGTTTCCTCTATTTTAGTCTTTGAATTAGACATTAGTTTTCGATACTTTTTATCGATTTTGGATGATTTTTTCTTGATGCGTTTCTCTTTTTTGACACTTTTTTCATTGTTTTTTTCAAATGGATTGTTTTTGACAACTTTTCCCATAAAATCTGGAAATGGGTCATCTTCAAATAAATTTTCGAGATTATAAACCAACTTATTTGGCACCGGTTTAATCACTTTAGGCTTCTCTCGCTTCAATAGCATTTTGATAAGCTGAGATTTTGACATTTTTTTAAGATCACTCTTATTCATACTATTATATTTAGAAAAATTATTTTTGACCATTGGTATTATAATATAGCGTTATATCCTTAAGTGTCTTTGTGTTTTCCTTAAGCCATATCAGAATTCATAAATTGTTCTCTTTTGTCGAACTAAATGATGAACCCATTTCACACCTACCTATAACTCTGTTTCAGGGCACTAAAAAATAGGTGTGAGTTTTTGGCATTACAGCACCAGTAGTTTTCCAAGCCTTGAAACAAATATTTGAAAAAATGAGCTCGTACCCCCAACCCCTATACTACTGACGAGAGAACTGCTAACGTCATTGAGGATTATTTCTCTGATCGCCAACAACGAGTGAAAATAGCTGGAGAATATTCGAGCTGGAATTATATTTCCAGAGGGATTGCCCAAGGGTCAATCCTCGGGCCTTTGATATTTAATATTTTCATCAACGATCTCCTGTTTATCGTGAAAAGATGCAAACTCTCTAGCTACGCAGACGACACGCAAATTTTCTTTGCTCATAATGACTATAGAGAAGTTCAGAGTGCTATTAACTCTGATCTGGAGCTTGTTGATAAATAGTATGATGAGAACGGTCTGAAAAGCAACAATTCTAAGTATCAAGCCATTGTGATGGGAAAATCTGATGCCACACTTGATTTCAAGTGTGAAAATTCCAGAATCCCAGTATCTAAAGAATTTGAGATGCTTGGCATAACGATAGATAACAAATGGAAGTTTGACAATCATGTTGCTAAAATATGTAGGAAAGTTTCACAGCAAATAGCTGTTCTTAAAAGAATGAAGAAAATACTTCCCTTCGAAACAAGGCGCGACTTATATTTAGCATTTATCCTTCCTCACTTCAATTATTGCAGTGAAACCTGGAATTTTTGTAGTAAAAGTGCTGCAGATAAATTGGAAAGGTTAAATGAGCGCGCGATCAGGTTTGTTTTCAGGGATAAGTACACGAGCTACCCGGAACTTCTTAACGCATTAGGCCTCTCATCTTTAAAACAAAGATTAATTAAAATTACATTGTCTATTTTTAATGCCGTCCACAATTCTTTAGCGCCTGAAAGTATACAAGACCTAATAGTTCATAGGAAGAACGATAGTTACAATTAAAGAGGTGACTATATTCTCTTGCTACCCAAGCCAAAGTCTACTACATATGGCTTGAACTCAGTCCGCTATATTGGTCCGAAACTCTGGAATTCAATTCCTAACATGTTGAGAAATATAACGAATTTTAAGTCTTTTAAGAGATCCATTAGACAAGTTGACTTAGTGCAATTTTTATAATTACGACGCTTTTTTAATATAATTTTAATTGTAGTATGTTCCATATTTAGCTTTTTAACTCTTAATTTTATTGTGTTTGTGGAATACCTGTAAATTAGCTGGCGTGCTTTCACAGAGCCCTACTTCGGTCCCGTCTGTGAAAGCACGCCATTACTGTAGCTAAGTGTATTTTCACAATAAACTTTATTGTATTGTATTGTATTGTATCACACCGTGTTAGTTTTAAATGCATTTCCAGCCATTTCAGACGACTTTAATTGAAAAATATTCCGGGGAGCATGCGCCCTGACCACCCTAGTTGACTCACGCTAAAGCGTTCGAAGCAAGCCCCCCAGTTGCAAACTTGTTGCGTGGGCTCTGAGAGTATATCTTGCCTTGCGCAAAATATTCCATAGTTTCGACTTCTTCCTTTCGCCGGCAAATCCAACCGAAATTAAGTGGCCAGCTGGTTCACGAAATTGCTACGATTACGGCTTAAAAACATGTTACCCATGTTTACGTATAAAACTCCTTGCTGCTCCTTGAAGAGGGCTACAATATTTAGAGGAAACCGGTGTTACAATAATAAGGACGCTTTGTATCTCAAAGTTTCCCAGTGCTATCAACGTCTTTTCCTTTATAAAATCGCCCGGTTCTAAATGTTTTCTAAAATTGTTGCTCCTTTGGAATTCTTCCGCTCTTGTGGATGTCTGTAGGACAATCCTCAGTGCTCTGGTCAAGTAGGTTGAAGCTATACCACAAAAAGTTATACACAGCAGCATCATCGGCAAAACTGAATTATATATTTCGTTTTATTATATAAAATGTAGTTATTTATAGGGATTTCCAACACTGAGAAATACCGTATCTCAACACGTGTGAAATTACGATAACTTTTCGTGTGTTTGAGATCGCTAATCAGCTACTGACACAACACTCGCTTTCTGTCGCGCCACTAAGTAGAAGTGCTGAATGAATGGCAACGCTGCATTCTTATTTTTTTTTTTTTTTTTGGGGGGGGGGGGGGGTCAAAAACATTCGATATGGCTTCAAACAATACTCTTGCAAACAATAATGAAAAATTGTCGCTGGTAGTGATAGGTTCCTATCGTTCACCGACGGCGACAATGTAGAAAGAGCGACAGTGGTGAAGCGTTGGTGATGGCATTTCTGGTCTCGAAAAAATGAAAACAGAAGACTTGAAGATTTACCACCACCAGAATTAGACGCTTACCTGGGTATATTCCTTTTGTCGATAAGGGAAATTCTGGTGAAGAATATAAACCAACAATTCTCAGAGAGTTAATTGTTTCGGTGGAACGCCATCTGAAAAAAAAAACATCTCTACAGCGACTCGATTATGACGGGGCACGCGTTTGCCAAAACCCGAGACATACTGAAGTCAAAACAGAAACAGTTGAAAAAGCTTGGTAATGGAAAGAAAACACAAGAGGCCTCTAGTCTCAACCAAGATAAAATTGATACTCTTTTCAATAAGGGAGCCATGGGAATTCACTCTCCTGAAGCACTTATGAACACGCTATGGCTCATTAACTGTTTAAACTTGGGATGACGAGAAGGAAAGGAACAACGAGACTTGAATTGGGGGGATATTATCCTCAGAACAGACAGTGTTGGAAAAGAATATCTCGAGTACTCAACTGAAAGACATACAAAATCAAGACCGATATACTAAACAGAAGATCAGCCAAGCGACAAATGTATAAAAACCTTGCAGTCCCCGCCAAGCGAAATCCTATTTCTACTTAACACATAGTCAGAAATCCCATACAACATGGCTTCCAAAATGGCCGCAAGCATGCGTGGAACACGCACATACGGATTTAACATGGCGGCGAAACATAAAGGAAATGAGGGGAAAATAATATTGTTTTGCATTTTGTGGCGTAGCCGCACAAAACTAAGTATTCCACATGATTGTAGCAGAGAGAGTCAAGTTCGAACCATGTTATAATTGAGTAAAATATGAGAAAAAAATAGTTCTAAACGGTGCCTCTTAGATCGAAATAATCTCCTAAACAAGCCACACTTTTCTCTCAATGCTCGTTTAAATAGGTCTTACCTTCATAGTTTTCTTAGTCGGCTTTGAGGACACAACTGCACCGAGTTAATTCCCCACGATCTTATTCAAAAGATAAGATATAAAGACCGCAAAAGTAGTATTCTTGGCCCTAACAAATTTCTTTAACATAGTGCGTTTTTTTATGTAAATAGTGGCATTTTCCAGAAATGCGAGACGAGCCGAAACGAAGCCATTTCGGTGGAAAAAAGCATCTTCGAGAGGTTTGCTTTCATTCCACTACGGTCGCCATATCGTTTTAACGTGTTTACAGCGGTCAGTTGTATTCCCCATAACAAGTTAGGTGCTTGATATATGATGAATAGGCCGAATTTCGAAAAATAGCGGGAACCTCGAAGTAATTAGAGCCCTTAACATACTCGTTTATCGGTGTACGGGTACGGGTAGTGTACCCGTATACGTAAAACGTTCATGCGTGTAGCCAGTTTCATTAAGATAGCCGTAGAGTTAACGCGCTATGATTGGTAACGATTGTTTACAAAGATGGCGGCAGCGGTGGCAAGGTTTGCCCCTTTTCCTCAACAACAACAACAACAACAACAATGTATTTATTTAAAGAATATAAAGTTTACAATACTTCATGTCCTGCAAATAGCTATAATGCTAATCTAGGCAGGACAAGACTTTAATTTTGGCGTTATTAAATTACAAAAACAAAAGAGAATTACAAAGGCATACAGAAAGAAAACACGTTACATATAAATTCAAGTACAAGGGATTTTGTTATTTGAAAAAGACTAAAATTACGACTGGAAGTATATACAACATATCAGGTTAACTTCACAAAATATTCTATTAAATAATTAACATTCAAATAATTATCTTCATCACCTAGAACATTAAGGAGTAGTGATTTACTTTTTTTACGAAAATTAGAAACTTTAAGAGTCTTAACAGAAAGTGGAATAGAATTCCATATGGACACACCAATTCTAGTAAAAGATTTTTTCAATTTTTCGTTTCTAGAGAATTTAACAGAGAAGCATTCTTTTGTAGATAATCGCGTATTATAATGATGTTTTGTATTGATTTTCGAAAACTTATCGAGAAGACTTTTAGGAGCTGTCTTAGCATGAACGTCATACATTAAATAGCTTAACTGTTCAAAAAACAAGGACTGCAAAGGAAGGCAGTTTGCTTCAATAAAAAAAAGGGATTGCATGGTCTCTGGGTTTAGAAAAATAGATCAATCTTATAGCACGTTTTTGCAGAACAAGTATCTTATTGAGGTAGGTCTGTGGACAGTTGCCCCATGCACAGATACCATAATTTAAATAAGGAGAAATAAGTGTACGATATAAATTTAAAAGAAGATGCCGTGGAATGTAATGCTTCATTTTAGCAATTATTCCAACCGATCTACTAATTTTGTGACAGATAAAGTCAATATGATGCTTCCATGATAGTCCAGAATCAATCATTATGCCCAAATATTTAACAAAGTCCTTCATCTCTAGAGTTACTCGAGTATTTAAAGTTGGATTAAAAATCTTAATTTGAGGAATGAAAGGTATTTTTTTTTGGCGCGGACGAAAAATTACATAATTAGACTTTTTGACGTTGAGCGTTAGTTTGTTAGCATTAAGCCATGTACTTACTTTCTCAAGTTCATTATTGACAGTTAGTTCAAGAGTACGTAAGTTGTCATTTGCATAAGTTAGACTTGTATCATCTGCGAATAGATGAAAAGTAAATTCCTTGGAGAAGTAAATTCCTTGCAGAAAGTAAATTCCTTCCTCGGATATAAGTTTGCTGAATTGTTTAATAAAGTCTTGACTATCAAATATATCCAAAATTCTTCCTTAAGAATGTTCTTTGTTTAGGAAGTACGCCGATGATATGATTCTTCTTCATGCGCTCGACTCTGAGAATTCTTCTTGTAGATGCTTTGAGCCAAGTTCCATCTGTAACAAATCAGTAATTCATCCATAAACAAGCTTACTGATTAGATCTATCATAGATTTAAAGACAATTGGCGGGAATTCCTTCGATTCCATAGGAGAATCGAATGCATGCCGGCGTGCTCTACGCTTGTTGACACAAATATTAAACCTCACCATTTGAAGCAAATCAACAAACAATCTCTTTGATTGTCAACTCCAGCAGTGATTCCCATGCAAAATTTTACAATTTTTTCGCATTGCTAGTTCTTCTGGGGGACTCGAAATCTTGAGTATTTCTCAGAAATTCCCAAAAATACCACCGCAAATTGAAAGCGTTTCAGAGTTCAATTCGTGCATTTGCAGGCACTCGAAATCTAAAATCAATCTATTTTGAAGCGCTCTCTTTACAGCTAAAATTTAAATTTGGCATAAATATCTCACCAGAGTTGCAATAACATTGCCAACTAGTCATACAATTCACATTTGTACTTAAAACGTCATAAAAACTTACTCGTTTCTCCATCACGTCTTCTCTGCAACGAGGTTGGACTTCTCTGTCAGCTACTCGTAATTCTTCTCCGGGTAAACTGGTGTCTACCCCGGAAAAACGGCTAGGTCTACCGGGTAAGCTCGATGACGTCATCGCAAAATGAAAAAAAAAAATGGCGCTACCCGTTACCCGTACACCGATTTCGGGGTATCTTAAGGTCCCTAATATCGAAGGAAGCAGAGGAAAATATTCACATATCCCAAGTCTGATGTAACACCAATTAAATCATTTCAAACTTGGTAAATTGATTTTGTGGATACATTTCGATCGATAATCCTTAAAAGTAGCGAAGCAAAGAGCATGTAAACAACAATAATAGCCTTCATTTGTCCGCCCGCCATGTTGAATATCAAAATATACGCGCCCGTCGTTCAATCCGCTGACTGTTTTGGATTTCTGGCTATGAATTAGATTGCGAGCTCGAGATTTCTATCGCGTGATAGCTGATAGCGAGTAGCGTAGCCAATCAGAGAACGGCATTCGTGATAGAACGCTAGTAGAGTTATACTAAATACAAATTATACAAGTTCAAACAGCGGGAGGAAACACTCACGGATTTTTGGCCGTTTTACCTAACGATAAACAACGTTTAAGTTGTCTTTACCAGATGAAAATGGTTCAAACCTCTTCTATGGGAGTGAACAAACTAAATTCGTTGATGAAAAATCGTGCAGCAGCGGCTCGGCTCGGCTTGGATAAGCGCATCGTCAATCACCGTGCGAGAAAAACGCTTGACGATAGACAATGGGCAAAAATTGCGAGATAACAATGTTCCTCCGATTGAAATTGTCCAAATAACCTGTCATAAAACTGTGGACAACAGCTCCAAACAATATCTTCCTCGCAGCTACAACGACGAATACTGCCAGCGATACAACAAGAACACGTCAATACGACCGAGTCCATTGAAAGGCAAATGCTCAGGTCTCTTTTCCAAGGAAATTATAGAACTGGAAAAACATTTAACGTTCATGTTTCAACGAGTTCTGCGTCCAGTCATACCATGGTAACGGAAAGTCCACAACCGAAGAGTTGTCGCAGACTCAGTCACGTGTTGGATAGTGACAGTCAAGAACATGAGGAGATGCAAGTGGGCCTAAACTGGAAGTACTTGATTTCCGAACTAATTAAAATTGCGGTTTACTCCTTAATTAAACTTCTGTCAACAAAGAGAGGTGAACACGGATCAAATAGGATTAATATGTCAGTATCAAATTTAGTCTTGACGATTGACGTGCGTTCAGTCATGTTGTCTCGTTTCCGCAGTCATTTGAGAAAACCGAGCCACGTAGAATTGTGTCGATGGCTCCGAGGAATATTTCTCGAGGAATATTCCCTACTAGCACGCTTTCCGGAGGATATTGTCCGAGTATTCAAGGCGAAGAGCTTTAGAGACGATAGATGGAGAACCGTATCAAGGAAAAGCTTCTTCAGAGGATGAAATCGTTGCCTCATCGTTTGGATTAATTGCGGCATTCCTTTCTCCGTGCACGAGATTGGCAATTATATCAAGAGGAGATCTTTGAGCAGCTAAGATGCTTTTTAAACAGCCTTGTCATTAGCGTACTTTGCGAAGCTCAAGCCGACGTATAAACGAGCACTCGCACGGTCGCGAATAGTTCGAATCCTGTGATGAAGACTCAAACGAATCGCCGTTTGCAAATGTCAGGGTCATCATCGGTTGTTTCACAAGAAATGGATGAAGACATTGGCTGCTTATTACTAACCCTGCCAAGTAGCTGCCCCAAAAAGGTAAGCTTAGAGAAATTCTCAATTCTTTTTTCTGCGAACCTTGCACTCGGAAAAACTGCTCAGCGGCTTTCCATTGCGAGTGGCGCGAAATAGTTCTTGTAGCACGAAAAATAAATCCTAAGGAACAGATTTCGCGACAGAGGAGTAAATACTCACTATTTGAGGACCAAAATACTACAACAGACCCCGTCAACGAAAGGTAATTCCCGTTCTCTTTACTTAATCCGCACAATGTCACTCATAAACTATGCTCACATTTCCTGAAAAAGTTATTTTCATGTCTTAGGCCTTATTGAGGGGGATAAGAGGGATTCCTAGAACAGGATAAAATTGTAGTTTGCTACAAGAACAAGAGGGGGGTAACTCGGACATATTAGGACATTTGACTTTTCAAAATAATTTTTGGTCAAAATCCCACACTAGGGCCGGAAATTTGGTAAAACTGGATAAAACTTCCCCACCTTAGGCATTAATTATATCTCTTTATAAGTATCACAGTTCTCCACTCCCTCTCCTTTCCTACAGATCAACCGGGATACATGATGATCTTGAATTTTTGTTAGAGGAGGAGCTGAGCAGTATTCAACTCTTTGCAATGTCACATATGGAAAGACGAAATACTGAGCAGCTTCTTGATTCTTTAGCTTTGTTGCCTACAAGATTAATTCCCTGCAGGAGGCTAACTGGGCACTGAGAAGTTATGGTCCAGAGTCCTTCAATGGGACCAGCTGACGGTGCAAAAGAAGAATGGACAACGAACAGAAATTGGAAAACACAATATCCATGTTAGCTCAATTTCAGGTATGTAAAATGGTTAAGACTAAACATTAAAAAAATCCTCTGGGGATGTTTTGTAACTGGAAATCAATGGCTTACATGTATTGTTGCTGATTGTTGTCAATGCAGTCAGCAGCTCATTTATGACAAATGTCCATTTTTCTTTTCAGGTCCCACAAAAATGAATATCTTGGGAAATGTAGAAGATACTGTGGGGCATGCACTCCCCATTGAGAAGATGGGATTTTTTCCTGAGAAATTTATTTCGTATATTTTTTGATTTTATGCTATTTGAGACTAGATCAACAGATTGGAAAAGATGTAAACAATTTGCATCTTTTCCAATCTGTTGATCTAGTCTCAAATAGCATAAAATAAGAAAAATATACAAAATAAATTGCTCAGGAATCACCAAGGTTACCAGTAACATCCAGATGTTTCGTCGGAGTGTGCTACTGTTGCCTTTAACAATTCTTGTTTTCATTTTCATTATAACTGTTCAACTATCACCAAGGTTACCAGTGGCATCCAGATGTTTCGTCGGAGTGTGCAACTGTTGCCTTTCACAATTCTTGTTTTCATTTTCATTATAACTGTTCAACTATCACCAAGGTTTCCAGTGGCATCCAGATGTTTCGTGGGAGTGTGCTACTGTTGCCTTTAACAATTCTTGTTTTCATTTTCATTATAACTGTTCAACTATTACCAGGGTTACCAGTGGCATCCAGATGTTTCGTCGGAGTGTGCTACTGTTGCCTTTCACAATTCTTGTTTTCATTTTCATTATAACTGTTCAAGTATCACCAAGGTTACCAGTGGCATCCAGATGTTTCGTCGGAGTGTGCTACTGTTGCCTTTAACAATTCTTGTTTTTATTTTAATTATATCTGATCAACTATCACCAAGGTTACCAGTGGCATCCACATGTATCGTCGGAGTGTGCTAGTGTTGCCTTTAACAATTGCTGTTTCATTTTAACTATTCAAGTATCTCCAAGGTTACCAGTTGTATCCATATGTATCGTTAGTGTGCTACTGTTCCCTTTAACAATTCTTGTTTTTATTTTCATTTTAACCATTGTAGTATCACCAAGGTTACTAGTGGCATGAGATGTCACGAATAGTCCACTTGTCTTGTGATTTAAAGTCAAACTAATTGGAACGGAATTTTTGTGACTGCCAATGATAGATAGTAGTCAACTTACATGTACTTCCGTACTAAAAGTTCGCCAAAATTCGTGAGGCGGAACAGGCTTAGATTAAGCATTGTAATATTTTGAGTTTGTGCCACAGGTTACCCACTTCGTTGGGTGTAATAATGAATCGAAACAAACAATAATGTTGTTTGAGGTATAGTAAATGTTTATAATAAAAAAAAATGTGATCAACAGATGAGAATGAAAAGGGTTAGTTTTAAAAGATACTGTCAGGTGCTGCGTCTTTTGGGGAGTGAAACACGAGAATATGGTTTGTCAACGGAATTGACCACCGTAAAGAGATTAAAAAAGCTGACGTTTCTAGTGTTTGCCCTTCCACAGATCGCATCGAGGAATTGCGGGTTATGTATGGTTTGTGCACAGAATCTGGAGCTACGTGAAAAACGGAAATAAATAGAATGAAAAGCGTTCATTGATACGATTTGAAAGATGAATTTTTGCTCTAGATTTTTCCCCCTTTCAGTGTTAACTTGATCCCGGGAAGGGGGTGGGGTGGGGGTGGGGGTGTACTCCCAGAAAAATTGGGTAGGGCGTGCGGCCCCCTTCTCGAAACACTTACCTTATTTCAGAACAAAATCAGCGGTTCTCCCTACCCTATTTCAGACCTGATCAAAATTTGATACCCTGTTTCAGACTTATTTTATGTGCGCGATAAAAGATAATTAAGGACAAAAAAGAAGGGCTTTTGCAGATGGTCTTATCGCCTACTTACGAAGAAGTAGCTTCTTCTAAAAAAGTATACCCAATCCAAGACGAGTGTACAAACCATACCTTATTTCAGACCAAAATGTTCAAAATCGATAACCTATTTCATACCAACACGGCTAAAAATCCATACCCTTTGGTGCCCCATATACCTGACATAGCGCATAAGGGAGTACCTCCCCCCGCCCCCGACCTTTTTTTCTTTTTCATTCGCTGATAACTATTAAAAGCAAATTAATGGTGTGGCGATTAGCACAAAAATGGTACCCAGCTACGCCATTCTTTTTCTTTTGGTTTTGGTTTTGTTTTTGTTTTTTGTAGGTTATACGTTGAGCACCAATTCTTCAATCAATACAAAGACCCTAAACCTGACCTATACGGTCACTACATCGACGACGGCATCGGTGCAGTGTTTTGAGGAACTCAGTGAATTTATAACCTCCGTCAATTCCTCTCATCCGGTTCTGAAATAAAACTGGGAAATTACAGAAACTTCGCTGGCTCTTCTTGATATCAAAGTTTCTATCCGTGGCAACAACTTATGTACCAGTGTGCTCTCCAAAGTCACAGATTCTCACAGTTATTTATTGTATTCATCTTCACATCCATCTCACGTCAAATACTGAAAGCCACTGCTCCCTGTTACGGTCGTAGGAAAATCCACGGAAATTTAATCAAATCAACATAGCCGGCGTTGAGTAAATTTTTCATAGACAAAGGAAACGTGCTATAATTGTAAACGCTTACAAAATGAAAAATTTTATAACTGAACATACATTACTTGAGTGAACTCGCCTACCAGGAAGAGAACGAGTTGTGGAGGCGTAGGCGAGTTTACCGGTATTCCTAATTCGGCCGGGTTTTCTTAATAAAAAAAAAAACGAATGCGTGATTTGGACTTCTGCATTATTGTTTGTTGTCTCGTCACTTTCTCAGTCTCCCCGCCGCATAGAAAGTGATCCTAATTTTCTCACGGCTCAATCACAGTGTTTCCGGTGACAAAAATTAGTTTTGACGCCGAATTTTCACGCCTTCTACTTTACACGGGCTGACTCGCTGACAGATTGAAATTCAAATATGTAAGGAATGCGGGGTCCACAACCCCGCATTCCTTTGTAATACTTCCAGATAGACTCCAAGAATTTAGCTCAAAACGATTACATTTTGCAAAAATCGACAGTTAGTAAGTCTTTGCAGTGTCCAGGTTTCTTTAACGCAGTGAGCTTTTAAAGGAAAATTTTAGCCGTAATATTGATTTTAAGCCTTATTGCCCACTTAGTTTTGTAACTTTACCCTGAAGTTTTTCACCATTTGTGACTTAACAGTAGTTTTTAAATTATGCGCAAAGTCTATTTGAGACGTCATTAAAGTCGATTTCAAAATAATACATGGGCGCGTATAGAACGCGAACCTCAATTATCCGGACTTGCTTAGCTGGTCCCAGTTTTTGACGAATGTTAATTAGCCATATTTAAGATCCGCAGCAAAACTTTTTCCCTTCAAATTAAGTAATGAAACTCCGGTGTAAACTGAATTTGTTTTGCTTCAAAACACAAATCTGTACGCTTTTTGAGCTCACGTGCGTCGTACTCCTGCAATTCACTGAGCTATGACTTGCTAAGGTTTTCTGAGTGAAAATTTCACGCTCCACTCGTTCAGTCATTCAGTTTTAGTTTTGGCTCATTTATATTCATATTTTCGATTATGTGAACTCTCGATTATCCGCACTATTCAGCTCAGTCTCCACGAGTCCGGATAATCGAGGTTCGACTGTATTATTATCTATTTAATTTGTTACTGAACCTGTTATTCAATTTTCAGTAAGCCATTGGTTAACCGATAATTTTTATCCTGTCAGCCGCTGATCAGACAGGCTACTCATTTAATTTCCGACATCAACGATCGCCTTGTGCCGTACCAAGTAGTACACAGTTGTTTGGTAGTGTTTTAGCCTTTATGTCGGTTTCTTTCAGAGAATATCAATTCGTCAAATCAAATTCTTCATGAAGGGCAGAGCTTGTCGCTTTGAGGACGCCTGTGGCCCTGCGCATGCGCTGAGGAAAGGCGTAACCATAAGCGACTGACCAGTGCCTTAGATTTCGTTATATCACAGATGTAACATATATAACGGAACCATAAGTGACTGATCAGTGCCGGCTTAGATTTTTGTTATATAACGGATTTAATTAATGTAACGAAACGATAAGCGTCTGAACAGCGGCTTAGATTTCGTTATATCACAGATTTGACATATATGACGGAACCATTTGCGACTGATCAGTGGCTTAGCTTTCCTTACATGACAGATTTAACATAAATAACGGAACCATATTAAGCTACTGATCAGTGGCTTAGATTGGCGGATTTCATTAACGAAACGACAAGCGTCTAATCAGTGGCTTAGATTACGTTATATAACGGAGTTAATATATATAACGAAACAATAAACGTGCAATTACTAGCTTATATATTTCTATTACAAATAAAGTTACATATCAATTTCATCGCTTAAATTTTCCCGTTTTACAGAAAATTTTAATTTCATAATATGCCATTATATATATTCCCGATTGTTGATTTAATTTAACAGTGAAACCATCCGATAAGACCAGAGAGGGATGTTTACGTTTGACCCAGTTCTTCATCACATGGAGAGTGTCATAAAAGAAAACGTTAACACAGGAAAGTTTTTCACAAAGTTGATGTCCACCTTGACGAACAAGGGTTGGAGTGTGACTGATATATGAAATGAATCATTTATGAACTGCGGAAATGAAATCAAATGAAGAACAATCCTCGCAGTTGTGAACGCAATTTATGCAATTGCGAAAAGAAGCCTGAAAAAAATTCAGGACTTCAACGGGGTTTGAACCCGTGACCTCGCGATTACCGGTACGATGCTCCAACCAACTGAGCTATGAAGCAACTGACGTTGGGAGCACGTTCCACAATTGACCTGCCCCCAACGTCAGCTATGAAGCCATGAAGCCACTGACTTTGGGAGCAGGTTCCACAACTGACCTATGAAGCCGTGAAGCCACTGACTTTGGGAGCAGGTTCCACAATTGACCTGCTCCACAATTGACCTGCTTCCAACGTCAGCGGCTTCATAGCTCAGTTGGTTGGAGCATCGCACCGGTAATCGCGAGGTCACGGGTTCAAACCCCGTTGAAGTCCTGAATTTTTTTCAGGCTTCTTTTCCCAATTGCATAAATTGCGTTCACAACTGCGAGGTTCATTCTTCATTTGATTTCATTTCCGCAGTTCATATATGATTCATTTCATATATCATTCACACTCATTTCTTTCACGGGATCATATGAACCCACAATTGACCTGCTCCCAACGTCATTGGCTTCATAGCGGAGCTCCGGAGCACCATACCTATAGAAACTCGTCAACTGCCTTTCTCATGGTAAAAATGGCTAGCGGTATTGCTTGTGGGCGCGTACGCACGACGACGACGACGACGGAGTCACCCAATAATTAATAGGGAACTTAAGAACCACGACGAAGTTCACGACGACGACGTCTATTGACCGGGAAAGGACTGGAACGACAACGTCGGTTTCGGCGGGAAAAAAGAAACTTAAGAAGCGGTCAGTCGTTACGACGACGACGATACTGATTGCAAACTGTTCCTTCGAAATGGCGTCTTTTAAAGCGATGCAAGAACTTCTTTTATTGAGTCGTATGTCTAACTTTATTGACGATGAAGAATATTTAGTGCTGCATGATCTATTCGACTCGAAAAATCCTTGCTTTCCATACGAGGATTATTCAATGTTCGCCCTGGATGAAATGACCGACTCCGAGTTCAGATTTAAGAAAAGAGACATTCCTTTAATTGCAGAAGTTCTTGGCGTGCCAGAGACCATACGGTGTGAACAAGGATCTACTTGTGACGACATGGAAGGTCTTTGCATGCTATTGAGACGGCTGTCATTCCCCTGCAGATATGGGGATATGATTCCCAGATTTGCGAAGCCTGTCCCCGTGATCAGTATGGTGACGAACACTGTGTTAGACTTTATATATGACACCCACGGTGCTAGAATAACGCGATGGAATCATGATATCTTAGGCCCTGACCAGATGGAGATGTACGCTGCAGCCATAAGCGCAAAAGGTGCCCCTCTACAAAATTGCTTCGTCTTTATAGACGGCACAGTGAGACCAATCGCTCGGCCTGGGGAAAATCAAAGGACCCTGTCCAACGGACACAAGCGGGTACACGCTTTAAAATTTCAGTCCGTTGTATTACCCAATGGCTTGATTGCGAATATGTATGGTCCAGTAGGTAAGACCTGAATTTTATGACATTAACCTTCCACATCATTTAACTCGAGGTTATGTAACGTAAGCTTAGCTTACTGTATGCCGTATATGTACAAGTAAACAAATGTTAAAGGTTTATGATCACAACCGGCTTTTCTTTGATTTCTTGCAGAGGGCAGAAAACATGATGCATCCATGCTTACGGAGTCAGGATTTCTACGTGACCTACAACAATTTGCTTTTTCACACGCTGGCCAACCCATGTGTGTTTATGGGGATCCGGCGTACCCCTTAAGGGTACATCTGCAATGTCCTTTTCGACACGGGGTCCTTACTGACCAAATGAAAGCATATAATGCTTCAATGAGTGCCGTTAGGTCCTCCGTTGAAGGGTTATTCGGTGATATAATCAACTATTTTAAGTGTCTAGACTTCAAGAAAAACCTTAAAATTGGCCTCAGTAGTGTTGGCAAGATGTATATAGTTTCTGCTCTTCTCCAGAATGCTCTTACCTGTCTTTACGGTAACCAAACCTCCTCTTTTTTTGCCCTGGAACCACCCACTTTAGAGGAGTACTTTTCCTGAGTGAGCAACCACAAAGTAATTCGCAAAGTAATTGGGTCTGATTATATAGGACTAGTGCTTGTTAGTAAACACCCAGTTCCTTGAATAAGGTCATCATTTGTCTCACAAAAGTGTATTTTTTAATGTTCAGAAAAAAAAACACTAAGATGAAATGAATTACATCGAGGCGAATTCCAAAGAATCGTGTTCGCGTTTACTTGTGAGATAATTGGTTTAAAAACTCAACGAATGTTGCGTAATAACATCTGACTGTAAGAAAATTAGACGAAATGCACAACTTTAAATGGGATCTCAACATTATATAAAACAACAATGAAAATAACTGTAAGTTATTTTGGAACAATTTTTTCGATCAGAGACATTAAAGCCTGTGATTGTTGTTGTTATTGGTTCATGAGCATCATCATCATCTGCTGCTGTTGGTCTTGCTGTTTGAGCATAGTAGAGAGCAGTTTATCTTGCTGTTCATTCCTCTCTCTCTCTCCTTTTGTGACATGCTTTCTTGCTCTTTCTTTCTCATCTCCAACTCCCTTTCCCTTAACTGTATCTCTGTAGAAGCTCTTTCCTTTAAATATTCCACTGCTTCGCCTGTACTCTTTCGACTTTTTTTCTTGGATGGTCCTGCCTTAGTTTCCTCTTCTTTATCCTTTCTTTTAGTCGTCTGTCCTACCCGTTCTAAGGCACGTTTCCGCATATCTTCAGCTGCCGCCTTTTCATTCTCGAGAGATTTCTTTTTATCATCATCATCATTGTTGAGCTTCTCTTTTGCAGCTTTTTCCTTCTCTAAGATTTCTTCTAAAAGATCATCAAGCTCGGAATTATTCCCAGCAATACCACTGGCCTTCTCTTCCGTGTTTAGTCTTGCCTGAAGTTTTTTTGTTAGTATGTTATACCTATCGCGAACAGATCGTGGGGTGACTCGGAACTTTGGACACGATGTCGTATTTAAGTGACTTGAAATGGTTTCCCATGCTTTCCCTCTTTCGGGACTTCTTAATTTAAACTGGTACGGTTCGATGTCTAGAACTTCCCGGCACATCAGTATGTCGTGACCGTAACTCCAGGTAAAGTTTGGATTCCTGTAAGATTAGAGAAATTTACGTCCAAAACTAATCGTAACCCGTAACCAAGGTCGAATGTTTTGAGTCAAAAATCCCAACTTCTTACATTCGTGAAATAATGATTCTATTAACTGAAAATACCACAGGAGGATTGTCAGTTTATTCCCCAACCGAATGAAAAAATGCTACGTCTCTGTGAAACTACACAGGCTGCTTATATTTTACGTAAGACGCACACACAAGGAAGGAAAAATATGGCGTAAATTCAGAATTTTTACCGAGGCTACAGCCCTTTTAAATCTGAAGCCTTT
The DNA here is from genome assembly GCA_016490735.1 of Pachyseris speciosa. Taxonomy (NCBI): domain Eukaryota; kingdom Metazoa; phylum Cnidaria; class Anthozoa; order Scleractinia; family Pachyseridae; genus Pachyseris; species Pachyseris speciosa. Next base: position 571,350 of record JAEMWC010000375.1, read on the forward strand.
TCCTGCTTAAAGACATTGCGATTACTATTCTTGACATAAAGTGTTTTTCTTCCATGATGGAGATCGACGATGTGTCTTTCCTAAATACTTACAAATAACAATGAAATAAATTTATAACTTACGAGTTCGGTCGCTCCTCCAAATCTGCTGCTTTTGTTGTTGTTGTCATTCCTAAATATAAACACGTAAATTCACTAGTCAAATTTTCAACCGAATTCGCCTGTTAGAAAAAAAAAAGAAAGCAAACGTCGATGTACAAAGATAAGAATTTCCAAAGCAGTCCAAAATTCGAAAAACAAGGGTAGATTTTTACCTGAAACTTGGCGAACAAAACTCCTTTCAACGACGACGTGAAAGAGCTGCCTTTGAGGTCGTCGAGGACAGCAGGACGACGGAATTTGCTGGCCGCGCGTTCGCACTGACGTATATCTCACTTCCGGTCGTCGTCGACTAACCCGTCGTCGTGGTTCTTAAGTTCCCTAATAGCGGAGCTCCGGCGGCCCGAAGGGCCGCCAAGCGGAGCATCATACCCATAGAAACCCGTCAACTGCTTTTCGCATGGTAAAAATGGCTAGCGGTATTGCTCGTGGACGCGCAGGACGACGACGACGGTGGTGTTGCCCAATAACTAATAATATCCTAATAATAATCATAATAATCCAACATGGCGGCCATACTCCACCTGGTCCAGCTGACCAGATAGTTTACAGCGTACATCTTTGATACTGGACATCCATCTTATAGCCAATTGACACTTTTCAAAACAAGGTATCCGCTGACCAGTGTCACGTGACCATATCGCGGGCTCAAGTTAAGACCTATTCCAGGTCAGCTGTGTTTTTAAAGTTGATCGCTGACCAGGTACTTTCTTTCGATTTGATCGCAGGCTCAGCTAGGTGTGGGACACCCAAATCGAGGCTTAATTTTTCGCGCGCTTTTTGACATTCACTTGGTTTCTTCATTTTGAGCAAAACAACTTCATCTTCTTCGATCGAAATTTGTCTTTAAATTCGCGTAAAAAGCATAAAAATCAAGAACTTGTCAAAAGATACTCCGGAAGGTGAATTTTCAAGTGATGAAAGGAAGAGCGATTTTTCTCAAGAAAAGCTTCAAACTTGGATCGATTGTGCGGTTGAAAACAATAATAATTCAACGCTTCAAGGGCTTTCACTTTAGCGCGGCATCTTACATCTCACTAAAAAAGGTCACTTAACAGTTTACCTGTGTTAATGGGAGGAACGAGTAGCTCAAACTCTGTGGAAAAAGCTCTTTCTTTGGACAGACCGTTTGCTTTTTTTGCGGATGCTTGTTTTTACTTTACTGAAGCTTACAAATTTTCAAGTGGTAGAAACCTCTACAACACAGCGCAGGACAGTGAGGTAAATTAAATAAATAGAAGCTTAACATTTGGTTTAATCGTTGTTACTTTTGTTCAGGAATGAAACTTGTATTTTTTTCTCTGGAATGGATATAAATAACAATCATCTGTACTCGTTTAGGACGCAAAGAAGTAGTTGAATTGTTTGTTTGTTTGTTTGTTTTTTTGTTACGTTGTTTTCTTTGCAAGCGAAGGAGTGTTTTTACTTGGCTTGGCTGACTGTTTTTCGATCTTGGTACCTCAACAGCGTTAAGAAACGTTTGCCCTTATCTTAATAACACGTAATCACGATGAGTCCTCGTAAAATTAAGGATTACAGGCGGAAACTCAAGCTTGAGTAAAAAAAAATTACAAAACAGAAAAAAAAGCCGATCAAATGCATGTGCACGTGCCGTCTCAAAATCTGACATAAAATTGTCAAAATGCTGTCAAAAATTTCAAAGACCAGCGCGCTTCACTCGTCATTTGAAAAACGTTTTAGAGATCTTCCTCGAGAGCGGCCTGTAAACAACAATATTAAGTTTCGCCGTCGATAAACATGTCGTCTTAATTTGTTTGAACCGGTAATAATCAGCGTTTGGATGTTGAAAACACCGAAATGGGTTGACTGGCTGGGCTGGCTTTGATAAATTTTATAGTGGACGGGTCTGCGAGAGAAATGCTAGTGTGGTTTGGCAAGCGCTTTCTTCGTTAGCTTTATGACGCTTTGCCACTGAGAATCATTAATTGAAGAAGGTTCTTCGGAAGACATGGGAAGTACCAGTAAAACTATCAAAGCTCTTTAGCGTTTTGTGTCAGCCAAGGAAAGATTTTGTGGGAAATGGCGCTATTATTCAGCTTTGTCGCGTTCCGAGTGATTGCTGCCTCAGTGATTCCTGTTGACTGCTCTAAACGATCAAATGTGGACCTCTTTTTTGTCTTTTCTACAGACATTTATGTCAAAATTGCTAAGCAATTTTTGTTACTTGTCTAATTTCTCCACCTTCTCCCAGAATCTTCGAAGAAATATTATTCGTATTGTGCTTTGTTTTCTTCTAATACTTATGTTTGTTGTGCTGTTGTTTCTGAAACGCGGTTAATTCATGTTGACTTCTCTTCTCTCTTTTTACCCTTTATTGTCTTTTCTACGGACATTTATGTCAAAATAAATACCGATTTTTCTAGATTAATCAGTCTGAAAGTAGTTAGGACTCACGAATGTCTGTATTTTTTTGCAAACGTTTGCTATCGAAAACTCTTCGTTTTCCCTGCTGCTGCTCAATTGTTTTGGACACAAATTAAACTGGCCCAAATATGCTCGGTGAGAGTGTGCAGCTCCGATTCTAGGCTTGGCCTGGCTAAATATATATATGGCCTTCAGCTTTTCTTTTTGTAATCGCTACATACCAGACTGGAATGGTGTTCCATCGAACATCATGCATGCACCTTCAGTCCTATCTATTACATTATTTGTGTCAATTTGAAATCAGATGTAGCTTGTGAGTGACAAGTATGTAATTTAATTAGGTTAGCTTTGAATTGTATTTCAATTTTACTTCTTTATTTTTAGTGTCAATCTCAAAGCAGGAGTGACTTGTAAGAGACAAGTATTCGATTTAATTTGATTAGGTTAGCTTTGGGCCACATTTAAATTTCACCTCTTAGTTTTTAGACTGTGTAATACAGTAATAGCCCACGTATAGGAACCTGAATTTTCCAATTTAGCCTAAATAGGTTCTTATATAAATGGTACTTAAAGGAAATTTAGGCTACCAAGGTTCTTAAAATAGGTTCTTATATTTTTATATGAATTTTATCTGATTATACTATATATATGATAAATATCATCTCATAATACAGTATAAATCATTTATTTGTACCATAGAGAAATGCCTATATTGGGGAGCAGGGATGGCGCAGTGGTGAGAGCACTCGCCTTCCACCAGTGTGGCCCGGGTTCGATTCCCGGACTCGACGACATATGTGGGTTGAGTTTGTTGTTGGTTCTGTTCTCTGCTCCGAGAAGTTTTTCTCCGGGTTCTCCGGTTTTCCCCTCTCCACAAAAACCAACATTTCCAAATTCCAATTTCATCTGCTTGTAAAGCGCATTTGATCATATACACATGGAAAATGCGCCATATAAGTTCCAAATTATTATTATTATAATTATTATTATTATTATTATTATTATTATTATTATTATCATTATTATAGGCAGTTCAGTGCAGGTACAGTATATGTCCTTAAAGAAACATAACAAAGAAACTCATTGAGCAGTTTCTACCTTTACACTTTTACAGCAACCCCACTGATAAGAACCTAACTTAAAATTTTAAACTTAATAGGTTCTTATGTGCAGTGGGCTTAAAATGAAAATTTTAGCCTAACAGGTTCTTAACACCCAGGTTCTTATACGTGGGCTATTACTGTATTAGATAATATTCTTTGTATGGGAATTTACTTCCTCCCAATTATTCTCCAGTCATGCACTTTTTTTTGTATCAACTTAGATGTATTCGCATGACAAAGTATTATTAAACTTAAAACTTAAAATTAAACTTAAAGTAAGCTATTTCTCATCAATGTACACATCCTCTGGACTTCCTTCTCCTGCGTGCAGTCTTTCAATTAATTTTATTCATAGATGGTTACACCAATCTTGTGGTATGTTTGGATGACATTTGGCACTAATGTTTAATGGGATTTTTGATGTTTCATGAAGTATGTTGTGCAATTTCAAATGTACATGGAGAAATGTGAGACTAGTCCTTACCCTTCTTGCAAAATAGAAAATCAAGTTAGGATGGCTAAGACGGATTTCCAGCACTTTTGCTTTGGTGAATCATTACCTTAAATCCTCATACTACGTTGTTAATTACCTTGATAGTGATATCAACCAAATGCCCAATATTTTATTATCAAGTTGCTTAGTCTTGCACTTGGTTGGCCAGAAGAGCAGCTGGATTTCTTTTTGAAAACACTGTAGGTGCATTGATTGATTAGCTTAATGTCAGCAAGAAGTTTTTTGCGATAGTAAGGTCAAGAAGTAACTGATCAAAAGAAATATCTTGGTCTTAATGCATATCATCTAAATATTTTTATTGATTTCCATGTATCTTTCTTTCATAATTTTTTTGAGGAATACCTATATCCAGAGGATACACAATTTCTGATTTCCAACTGTCTCATGGAAGGCTTTGGATAACTGAAATTGCATTCATTATGAAGTGATGATCTGAATCACTATATATCTGATGTCGGATACTGATTCAAAATAGCATTCACCTGGCTTCTCCTCCAATTTCTAGTGGCTCTAAACCATAACTAAGTATCCTACAGTTGAACATGGAAACAGACCTGTCCTTAGTATTGCTCTAAGATGTTAAGAAATGTTTTGTTTTAAAAATTTGTAGATGCAAACTAGCATTGCAGGTTCTTTCTTACACAAAGTATTAAAGATTATTAAAAAAAAAACCTACCTCAACGTTTTTATTTTGCCTTTTAACATCTCCAAACTCAATTTGCAAAGTAATTTTTATTACCTTACTCAATAGAACGGTTGTTTTTTTTTTTTGGGGGGGGGGGGGAGGGGGGGTGGGTGGGTGTCCAAATCCGTAAAAGGGGGTTCATATCTGCTAGCAGTTCTGGACTAGGGGGTCCAAATCTGATCCACAAGCAGATCTGGACTGGAGGGTGCAAATCTGCAGGGGGTCCAAATCCACTGTGCCACTGGCTCAGATCACCTTTCCATACTATTTTTTACAGCATTGGGTCTGTAGCTTGAGTGAGGTCAGATGGGTGATATGACAAGCAGACTATATGTAAATGCCAGTAGAAAAAGAATGCTTTTGGAGCTCCGCTTTTAGGCTTGGCTAAATATATATATTAGCTCAGTTGGTTGGAGCATCGCACCGGTAATCGCGAGATCACGGGTTCAAACCCCGTTGAAGTCCTGAATTTTTTTCAGGCTTCTTTTCGCAATTGCATAAATTGCGTTCACAACTGCGAGGATTATTCTTCATTTGATTTTATTTCCGCAGTTTATATTATGTACTTATTGACTGAGTGGGAGGGTCGGACGGGAAAATATTTGGCTCGAGGTCATGGCGTACGGACCGAACGCAGTGATGTCCGTGCGTCATGACGGAGAGCCAAATATTTTCCCGTCCGGCCTGACCTAACTCAGTCAATAAGTGTTTTATCATATGGCCTCTTTAGACTGTTAATGATCATGCAGAAGATGAAGTTTGTTACAAAAAATCGCACAAATTTGCACAGCAAATTGATCTAATATGTTGTTTGTATTTGTCTTCTGGGTGTAAAATAAAGTTACGTGGTGAGATGCCACGAAATCCTCTAAATCCGTATCGCTCGCGCCGCACGTTTTCCTAGCAGTGCGGCTTTTTCAGGCCCTGCTCGCGTTAAGGCGTACGGCCCTCATACGGGCATTGTCTTAATAGTTTCACAATGAAAGCGCGCGCGGGGCCGAACGGGTCATATGATAAATGATTCATTTCATATATCATTCACACTCATTTCTTTCACGGGATCATATGAACCCACAACTGACCTGCTCCCAACGTCAGTGGCTTCATAGCTCAGTTGGTTGGAACATCGCACCGGTAATCGCGAGATCACGGGTTCAAACCCCGTTGAAGTCCTGAATTTTTTTCAGGCTTCTTTTCGCAATTGTATAAATTGCGTTCACAACTGCGAGGATTATTCTTCATTTGAAAGGTTGGAGTATCGAAAACGTGAGAGTTGTGCCCGATTAAAACAGTATAAATATTATTATCGCTTTTCACACGCCTGAAAGTTTTCTCTAAGCAGGTTAGACAATTTTCCAATGACTTTCCAAGTGCCACAGTTTCGACTGGTTGATTGTCTTTGAACAGGGTCGTGACGCTTCTGACTGTTCGGACACTTAAACCATTTACCATTGTAGTACGAATATCTACGTCCTTCAAAGGCAATATATAGTCGTTGAAACAATGCAAACCTGATTGATCAACTGCTTCCATAGGCTCCATTGCTTTTGATGATGCTGTATGATTGAGTCTACAATTGTGTTGCTTGCCTTTTTTTCCAGTTTTTTTTAGCATTTGTACAAACCCTGCAGGATTTTGTTCTCGTAGTAATAATCCATAACCTTGCCATAAGTTAAACCCTGACTGCAGTATGACCGGTTGACGAGTTATGCCCCTTTTCCCGTTTTTGCCAACCCATGTCATATGAGCAGGGGATATTGATGCAGCCCTTTTTGATGGCCGCAATTCTTTCTTCTGACATTGCAGTTTTGCAACTTTTCGTTGTTACTTGCGCTAGTGCATGCCCAATCTCATTTTCTCTACTCTTGAAAGTTACTGGATTCATAGAGGTAATATCTAATGTACACAGTAAATTATTTAGGTGGGTTTCACCGATTCCTGTATGTATATACCCAAGAACAGCTCTTGAATAAACATAATGACTGAGAGGATCTCTTTGTCCGCTCCTGTGTTCACTGGAGGTCTTGACAACATTCTCTGTACCACATACTGCACAGGTAACTGATCATGAGAACACTGAGGCTAACCCACATATTTTTCTGCTGTTATGTTCCACAATGACAAATTGGCTGAAAACGAAGTGATAATATTGATACTCAGGAAAATCTGATACTTTGTTCTGGCAGTGTATTTTCTCCTATAATTTGGAATAAATGACCACAAGTAAAGTTTTGCAAAAAATAACATTACAAAATTTTACAAACGCAGTGAATGCAATTTGTGGTCTGTGGAAAATTTACAACTGCTTGTTTGTTCCAAATTTACAAAAACATTTTTGTTGCTAACAATAGACATACAACTGTGTGATGCTTGGTATAGGGTAAGGGTAAGGGTTTCAGAACTTGCCCAAAATTTAATGACCAACCCCAGGCTTCTTATGGCTGATTGCATATGAGAAGTTTTGTAATGTAGTGAAGATATACATGTATTATCAACCTCATAATTGTTTTTTGGAAACATGTTAATTTTGTAGCCTCAAAGTTGTGTGTACTTGCCATAGAACTGAGAATTCATTTTGGCTTTTCTTTAGTGTTGATTTTCTTCGGGCAGAAAAATATTTCTTCCCACCTGCTTTACAGTACTGACAGCATTTCAATGAACTTCTCAAAACATCCAAATCCATAATTCTACTTCTATGCAATTCTCCTTTGTTTGTTTCTGGTAAAAATTCAAAACTTGTACGTTTCAATGGTAATTGTAACTGGAACAAAACATTTGTTGGAATTTTAAAATGAAATGTCAAAATGTTCAGGTATAATCATGTTGACGAGATAATTTGCCATGAACTACCTGTGGTATAATACAAAAACTGAAATTGAGGACTATTTCATAGCAATGAAAGTAGTAGTAGTTCAGCAAAGATAAGCCTTGTTACGGCCTAGGTGCTTAGGTGCTACGGCCTAGGTGCCTAGGTGTCTGGAGTGGGTTCCCTTTATTAATATGCATACCGGTCGAGTCAATGACGTCACCTATTTTGATAACCTAGGGAAAAAATGCGTTCCTCCATACTAATGAAGTGCCTAGGTAAAAATGCGTTCCTCCATACTAATTAAGTGCCTAGGTAAAAGTGTCTTCCTCCATACTAATAAGCGTCGCTTTAGTTCAATAAAAACAATAGACCTGCCCAAACTTGCCCGATCTATGCCCACCCTGATTGGTTCATGTACAATCTATTCTATCTTCCAAATAAAAGCGCGTAGATTTCGAAAGCGCTATCGTTCTTGCAATCGCTTTGCTAAGGAAAATTTATCTCCGAGATTATCGTTCGATTTTCCGAAAGTGTTAACAGTTTCGCCTATAAAAATAAATTCGACTTAGCTAACTAACTTTTCCGCTCCGTTAGTCACTAATTATTCAAAACTAGTGATCCAAACTACCCTATATTTGCATACAAACTCTAAAGTAAAAAGGCCCATGGGAGAACCTTCTACCATTCAATAACAACAATGGACGTTCGGAGCGCTTAATTTTCAACACGCGACTAATATGAATTACACCTTTCTTGAGTGACAAACATAAAATTTATTGCCTTTTCTCAGCGAATACAAAAACAATACAGAAATTGATTAGAAAGCTCCAGCAACTACGAAATTCTTAGCACAAAGTATCAGGAAATTAGGATGCAATCAATCGTCTTCATCTTCGCTTGGAAGATAATGACTCTTCTTAAAAGTTTCTGAATCAATATGTTTCACTGCGTGACAATCAGCGCAGCAAATAAATCCATCCGTCGAGTGTTTACGATCAACAGGAATTTTGTATGCGCAAATCGGACAAGTCTTATAACCATCATGCCAGTGCCATCTTGGACATTTTACTACTGCAGTTTGGTAGATGTTTTCTCCGTTGCAATGGTAGCAAGAGCCTTTTCCTTGACGCAAAATCTCTGGACTTGCGCTCTCTTCAGAACATTCAACGCCTGAATTTCCTTCATGTTCCAGATTTGCAGGGTTTTCGGTTTCTTTGCCATCTTCATCATCACTGCTTTCGGAAACCATTTCTTCATCACCAGCCTCACCTTCTTCATCTCGATAGGCTCGTTCTTTTTCCATAAGCTTAGCCAAAATTTTCTTATTCTTTATATACCGTTTATTAATTCCTAACTCTGCCAACCCGTCTATAAATGTTTTGAGGGCGCGGGGTTTGGCAACCTCGTCGTTATAAGGGAGTAACACATATTCAACCAGCTCTGAGATGTTGGTCACTGGTATTATTCGCTGGTTTCGAAGTAACTGTCCACGAGGTGTCCAAAACAAGATATCCTTGGAAGTTGCCATGCTGTGTAATAAATCGGAGGCCTGTTGTCTGGAAACACCTTGGGAAAGTCCTTCTAAAACATCTTTAATTCGAGGTTCTTCGTCATCACTTTCCTCTTCACTTGTGTTAGTGTCATCATAATCACTCTCTTCCTCTTGATCCCAATCGACCTTTCTCTTCATATTGACCAGCACTCGCTAACGACAAGAACCAACTGAACACACTACAGAGTAGTTCGCGATTTTTTATAACATTAGGGACCCAAAGCTAGTTACAACTGGTATCAACAAATCTTGAATAAAGCCTCCACCCTCTTGAGCAAGGGTTTGCTTCTTTGTCTTGTAAGGAATACTTGGCTCAGCAAGATTAAGAATCGCTTCCTTGAATGGAATCATTTTACGCTTATCTTCTTCAGAGACTGGAATATTTCCACGAAGCAAATTATAAATAATTTGTACTAATGCGTGTATCTGTTGTGGAGTGGCTGTTTCCAGGAGAAACTGACGCTGATGTTCAGGGCAACAAGTTAAGAGTTCAAGGAAACCGTGATTGTTCTTTACTACTCGAGACATGGTCATAGAATGAATTAAGGATAGTAGGCGCCAGTATTTTATAGAGAGCCCAGCTCAATTTACGACCAAAGTTCAAAGTCGTCTTGGTCTTGATCCAACACAACTGTTTTTCGTTTCTTCCCTGGAGGTAAACAACGAAACTGCACTTTTCTTTTTGTAGAACTCTGACCACTCCCAGCCTGAGATACTAGATCACCAATAGCTTCTCTACTTCGCTTTGCAAGCGCTGTGTTAACATGATCTCCATCAAGAACATCTTGAGCGACTTGAGCACCTGTTTGTAGTGCCTTTTTGCCGAGTACCTTAGCACCTTGTTGTAAATGAGGCATCGCCCAGCGAAACAAACCTTTAAATATGGAACCTAAGCCATATCCCTCCTGAAATCGGGATCCGTGGAAAGCCGGTAAATTACCTCCTTTTTGCTTAGCTTGGTTTAGATAATAATCTTCATACAAATTGGTATTTGGAATGTAAAGTTTCTTCATTTCTACTCTGACGAAAATGAAGTGTAAGCAACACTTTCCCAAACTCGAATGACATACTTTCTCCAGTGTCTCGCTTTATATTGATTTCAATATAGTGATAGAGCAAAAGAATTGAGGAGGAGGAGGGAAAACAATAGAATTGAGGAGGAGGAGGAGGAGGGAAAACAAAATAATTGTGGTGGTGGCGGTGGTGGTAAACAATAGAATTGTGGTGGTGGTGGTGGTGGTGGCGGCGGCGGCGGCGGTGTGGTGGTGGTGGTAAACAATAGAATTGTGGTGGCGGCGGTGGTGGTAAACAATAGAATTGTGGTGGTGGCGGCGGCGGCGGCGGTGGTGGTGGTGGTGGTGGTGGTGGTGGTAAACAATAGAATTGTGGTGGTGGTGGTGGTGGTGATGGTGGTGGTGGCGGTAGTGGTAAACAATAGAATTGTGGTGGTGGTGGTAGTGGTGGTGGCGGTGGTGGTAAAAATAGAATTGTGGTGGTGGTGGTGGTGGTGATGGTGGTGGTGGCGGTAGTGGTAAACAATAGAATTGTGGTGGTGGTGGTGGTGGTGGTGGTGGTAAACAATAGAATTTTTGTGCTGAAGCCTATATAATTGTGAAACATGACACATTTTGTCAGTTGATGTTAAGCTTCGATTCAGTTGACATGAGTTGGTCCTGTTCTGTTTGTCAAAAGGTTTTTTCCAGAAAAGATAGTATGCAAAGACACATGAACAGTAAACACAGTTATTCCGGTTTCGCTCCAGTTATACCGATGTCTCAAGAAAAGTGTCGGCGGTTTCAAATGCTTCACCCATTTACCTGCATGGTTGCAGGGATGACTGGCTCGGGAAAAACGTTCTGGGTGCAATCACTCTTGCAACAAGCTCAAACCGTGATCGATCAGCCACCGGAGAGAATAATCTGGTGTTATTCACAGTGGCAACCCGCTTACACCCAGTTATTGATGGTGCTACCGACAATCGAATTTGTCAAGGGGATTCCGCCTTCTCTAGAAAATGATTCCTATTTGGATGTCAACATACGCAACTTGATTGTCATCGACGACCAAATGATTGAAGCAGGAAGTGATAATCGGATCGTGAACCTGTTTACAAAAGGATCCCATCATCGAAACCTGAGCGTTATTTACATTGTACAAAATCTGTTTCACCAAGGCAAAGGCAACCGAAGCATCAGCTTAAACAGTCATTACTTGGTCCTTTTCAAGAATCCTCGGGATAAACTGCAGATTTTGACTTTAGCCAAACAAATGTACCCAAGACAAACTGCTTTGTTTTTCAAAGAGTACGAAGAAGCGGTGCAAAGACCATTTGGGTATCTTTTTGTTGATCTCAAGCCAACGACTCCAGATAGTTGCAGATTGCGAACAAATGTATTACCTGGCGAAGAAAGATTCGACAAAGGGTTCGAAGAGAGTAGCATTTCCCAGGAACTGCTCCAGTATCTCAAGCAGCAAACCCAGATGGTTCCCCGGTAATTCCGGAGATGCAGCGCATTCAGAATAATATGGATAACCTTCTGTATCGTACAAACCTTGGAGACGACGAAAGAGCGAGGCAGTACATGCAGCTCCAAAACAAGTTTTTAACATATAAACACTAGTTCAATTCCTTAACACCTGAAGCAACAATTCTGCCTCAACCTCAAGGGCGGGAACACATTTCTAACGAGGCTATGGTAAACAATTTACCAACAGTGCAACCAACTCCAGGTCAAGCGCCACCACCTGAACCAACGGCAAAGGAGCCAGCCCCACATTCCTTATCTACCACGGCAACCTCCACGCCCGCACCTCCCTCCCTCCCTCCGTCGATCTTGACACCCCCTTCCACAGTCGAAACGCTGTCGCCAGCAAGAAAGCGTAAACGCCCACAATTAAAATTTGTAAATTACATGGACGATGAACCGAAGAAACTTTCAAGACGATCTCGACGTTTACACAGGAAGTCACCTTACAAGTATTCCAAATATCAAGAAGACGACTGATTGCATCCTAATTTTCTGATACTTTGTGCTAAGCATTTCGTAGTTGTTGGAGCTTTCGTTGTCAATAAATGTATTTTTATTCATTTCAAATCACTTTCTGTATTGTTTCTGTATTCGCTGAGAAAAGGCAATAAATTTTATGTTTGTCACTCAAGAAAGGTGTAATTCATATTAGTCGCGTGTTGAAAATTAAGCGCTCCGAACGTCGATTGTCGTTGTTGAATGGTAGAAGGTTCTCTCATGGGCCTTTTTACTTTAGAGTTTGTATGCAAATATAGGGTAGTTTGGATCACTAGTTTTGAATAATTAGTGACTAACGGAGCGGAAAAGTTAAAGTTAGCTAAGTCGAATTTATTTTTATAGGCGAAGCTGTTAACACTTTTAGAAAAGCGAACGATAATCTCGGATATAAATTTTCCTTAGCAAAGCGATTGCAAGAACGATAGCGCTTTCGAAATCTACCCGCTTTTATTTTGAACAGATAATAGATTCTTGACTAACCAATCAGGGTTAAAAGAGATCGGGCAAGTTTGGGCAGGTCTATTGTTGCTATTGAACTAGAGTGACGCTCATTAGTATGGAGGAAGGTATTTTTACCTAAACGCTTAATTAATATGCAGGAAGACACTTCATTAGTATGGAGGAAGACACTTTATTAGTATGCAGGAAGACAGGGAAGACAGGGGAAGACAGTAATCCGGCTAAGTTTGCTGAACTACTACTACTAATGAAAGTCTTGATGAAGCACTTGTCTTAAACTTTTAGGTGAATTGATTGATGCCACGTATAGCGAAACAAGATTTAAACCACACCTGACTTAAACGGGGTGGGAACCAATCTTCGGCCATTCATTGAAACTCTAATTTCCTCTTTGCCCTCCACTCCTTTATCCCACGAGTCCTGTCGTCCGTGTTTCTACTTTTCGTGAGAACCGACCCTTTTCGTTACGCAATGGTGGTTGTTTTTCCGGTGTCAGTTGCGCCTTGGTAGACACTCCAGCTGTTTTCGGTGTTTCATCGCCCAGGGAAATCAAAGCGAAGCCTCCGACCATAAAAAGTGCACCGTGACCGCTCTGCGACTTCCTTCGCGTACGATCACGACCGTCTTCTTTCCCTGATGTCGGCGCGATAAGTACTGCAAATTGGCTCCTCAGTTTAACCACGTGAGGAGAAGACGAAAGAAGTGTACTTTTAAACACATTTCTGGGCGTTTTTTTGATGAACACATGTTCGGAACAAAAAGGATAGCGTTAAGTGGAACGCGACTCGCGATAAAAGTCTCTGTATTTTCTTTTCTTTTAAATACTCGCGCGCTAGCGCCATTCGTACCCATGCTTCGCGCGCCAATAAAACTATACAGAGCCACCTTAATGTAAACATCAGTAGTGAGAAGTTGTTGCTTTATTAATAAGGCGCATCCTTTTACATATTTACAGTTAAGATAGTTTTTTTTAATTTCGGTTCCAGACCCCTATATTAAAAGTATATAAATAGTTTTCAAAAATTGTAACGGTGACAGGGCTGAATAACGACTGCGCATGTGCAAAGGTTGCGGAGGTCCTGGGCTCTAGAGTAGTACTGCTTGCAATATGATTTTTGTAAACTGCGTGGGGAGGTGAACATTTTGCCGATTTTTAACGCCGTTTCTGCATTTTTAAGGTCACTATTAATAACACAGGTAGATCTTTTATGGGTTATTTAATTCACTTTCCTACCTTTCTAATTTTTTCCCTACTTTATGCTATAGCCATCCGAAGCTCCTACGCTGTGAATGAAGTAGATCCGTGAAAAGAAGTATGGCACAGTTGCAGTGCCTCCCATGATTTAGGCATTTTTAAGAAATCCTGATAAAATCTCCGGCCGATTTTTACAATACAAGTTTATGTTTGCCAGCTTTTTTGGTCGTAGTTTTCTACGTTTTCAAGTTTTGTTTTTTGTTATGTTGTTAGCCGAGAAAGTTTGCACTATGGGAACCGTAGGGTTCAAGATGTCGTGTCTGCAGTCGTGCAGTAAGGGCATCGCACGTTTTGTCGATTTTTAACGCCCTTTATACATATTTAAGGCAAAGATTTTAATACCTCAGGTAGGTATTTTTAAGTTTATGTAATTTTCTTTCCTACCTCTCTAATTTTTCTCCTACCTTTTTCTATAGCCATTCGAAGCTCGTACGTGGTGATCGAACTAGACCCGGGAGACAACGTATGGCACAGATGAATGTCATCGTAAAGATTTTGGCCATATTGGCTGAGTTCGACAATACAGGGTTATGTTAACCTGCTTGTCTCGACGTGACTTTCTACCTTTTCAATTTTCGTTCCCTTTTATGTTGTTAGCCCAGAAAGTTTTCGCTATGGGAGACGCAGGAGTGTTACGTATGGCATCTGCCATGCATCGAGGGCAACACGTTTTTCCGATTTTTAATGTAGTTACTGTATATTTAATGCCAGTGTTGATACTACAGGTAGCTCTTGTTAATATTTATGCAATGCTTGTTCCTACCTATCTAATTTTCCTCTCCTGTTAGTTATAACCTTCTTAGGAGTGTTGTTGCCCATCTCAAGTGTACCATCAACATTTTCATCATATGAAAATGAATTCCATATCTTAACAGTCACTTTGATCATGTTTAAGAAATCATCAGCATAATGGTACTCATATATTTTCGCCTTCTTTTACTACTTGAATTTTACTACTGGGATCTTATCTTTTTTGCCCACTACGCTGGTACGTACAATTCACATAGATAAGTTATAGCAAATTAACATGCTGTAAGTTATAATATTACCAAATTATGCAACCTTGAAAAACCTGAGACATACAGTCAGACTACATCAGGATGCTGGTAAACTGTTTATACAAAAGAATCTGTTTTCATCATCATTCGCTGAAACACACCTGTAACACTACATAGTAAGTGCAATCTTAATCTATCAGGATGCACCTCCATGTAGACTGCACAAGTTCACCATGCCAATATCCAACTGCCATGAAAGCCCTGTAATGCTACAAAAGGTGCCAGGTCAATACACTGCCCCAATTACCATGCAAACATCTGCCACAAATCTGCTTTTCCAGATTGATTTGGCAAGTAGTTGTGCCGGCTTGCCTTGATAAGTTGGCACATATGGAAAGGCCTCAAAAATGATACTAACTCTACCAGTAGTGAGAAAAACATTAACTGTTTTTTGCTCATGAGTGATAATTTTTGTACAAATCTGTTTTGTAATATTTTTCCATTCTTTTTCCCAAAAACACTAGAGCTAGGTTCCATTTGAGTCTTGTAAAAACCATGGTAATCACCTGTTAAAAAACACTGACTGATCCAATCTGAACTCACAACAACAAAGTTAAAAAGGCACCAGCATGCAAGAGAATCTTAGAGTAATTATTGGGTTCAGCTGTGAGTGTTGGGAGTTTTGTTAACCAATTACATTATTACTTCCAACAAATATCCATTAAAATCACTATCAAATAAGTAAAAGACAAAACTATTTATCTATGTCTCATCACTTTTATGTCTTCAACATATTTTTATAAATTTAATTTGGTCAGATTACATATTTTAGAAAGCAAATATTCTCGGGAGTACAATAATTATTACCCTCTGATTTTCAAGGACATTGGTAACGTAATTAGTCTTAAAAAAGCCCTCATTATTTTTAGATACATGGTGAGGTCACACTAAAGGACTTCATCACATGACTACAACTTCGAACAACCTCACGAGACAGCATAATTTGTAAAGTGCATGAAAAGTACATTCAACTTATAAAAGCATGTTGTTTAGCAAAAACAAATTGAGAGAGAGAAAGGCAGCCATCTTGTTTCACTTAATGAATTAGTCTTTACTGGAGATGATCCTTCACCTTCAACGTACAAATTCCATTTACCTACAAAGTAACCACATCAATCTATTATTTTCATTTTACTTCTCAGAAACTGAAAATTTTTGCCATGGATAAAGTGAATTTTTAGTAATTCAATCATGTTTTGCAGCCGCTAACACTAAAATTTGTGCCTGGTATTAGTGTCAGGTTTTCGGTTTTGGTTAAAAAAGGTGTACATAAACAAGCCGTGAAACAAAACAAACCCTCTTCAACAGAATAGAACAAACAGCAAAGACGATCTAAAAGTTTGATTCCACTCGCTTCTTGTTTGAAATTGTCCAGGGGGGCTGTCTGATCGTCACCAGACGAGAAAAGGCTTCTCTTCTTACAACTGGTGTGCAATTCAGGACTCTTTGAGGCTTCTCGGTTGGCGGAAATAATCTAAATATCGTGAACTAGGGCTAGTTTTCCCCATTCGCAAAGGGCTCCACAAGCCTGCTTCTGTCAATTGCTGGTTACAAAACAGAAAAATAAGACGTCACCTACCTCGCAAACAAACACAGAAATGCTCGATCTCTACTCAAATGACTTATCTTTGATGACATACAAAGATAAAGACAAATCCTGAAACTAAAAGTGACAAACTGCGCGGCCATACAAGACAATTGCAAATCTTTCGAACACTCCGGACGAAAACAACAGCCCGAATCTTGCATAATCTCGGTCACGTCATGGACATGCGCATTGCGTTATTCAGCCCTGTCTGTAACGGTCACTTTTGAAAATGTATGTTGCCAAGTATACGAAACGTCAAGTGTAGATAAAATGCGTTGGTTTACCATTTTTACCTCAGCTGTTTGTGTTTTATTGCTGGAACAGTAACTAGTTTGTCTGTTGCTTCGTCAAGGTACGGCTATACGTCTGAGAAGACATACAGACGTCTATGGTCCCCTTTGGAAAGGGCCTTTCTCTTTTATATGCATTGAGATCAAAAGACTGTTAACTCTTTGTCTACCGAATTACCAATAATAGGGCCACTTGGCCCTATACTTTGCAACTTTCCCAAATCCGGAACCATGGTTGAAATGAACCATTTTTATTGCCAAGTGATCAGTTTTTTAGACTTAATCACCCCGGAAACTGACTGAAACTCCCAATTTTCATTTAATATGACTGTCTATTCTCTTGCAAAACCAAAAAACGCCCTCAGTCAACACCAAAATTCACGCAACTTTGTCTTGAAGTTTTTAAGACAAAAATTCCTCTTGAAGCTAAACGTTTACATTGGCACCAAACTTCGACTCCACTTTTTACAATCTGTTCCACATTTTCCTGCTCACGTCTTTAGCTCGACCCCGATAACGCTATTTGATTTCAGTTGCTCTCACTAGTCTGTCATGTTCGCGTTTAAGACCCAAAGGAATTTGGGATTTTCTTGGATAACGGCAGCATGAAAGTCCGCCAATTATCATTTTACATATTTTTTATAGGTGTCGAGCCACCCGGTCCTGCTGACGAAATATTTTACCGATTGAATTATTATGGCCAAAATTGCCATGCCAGGTCCTGGAATCCACTCACAAAACGGCTTAAGACACAACTTCACTCCGTGAATTACCATCACTCGCTCGAATATTTTGAGCGGCAAAATTCTTGTGAAACTGCTTCTCACCTCTGTTTTCTTTCAAAGGATTGCCTCCACCCATCAACCCAGCTTTATGCTGCCAGACAGGGGGCTTCTGAGGTGAAAAATGGCTCGAATAACACACTTATAAATCAAATACACAACGAATTGTAGTTGTAGTGATCGTTTAAAAATAGACAACAGCTAGCGTGACGAACGTGACAGCAAAGATAGAGCCTTCGGTGTTGTGGACAAGGGAAATCTCCATGGTAACCCCTTATATGGAATGTCCAGATGGACTTGACCTCTTACCCTCCGAAAATTGCAAAAAAGGCGACCAAATCGCCGGTAGACAAAGGGTTAATGCTCTGATGTTTCTCTTTTTGCCTACAGATTCGCCTCGAAACTTGTTCATAAAATGCTATACGGTAACGCATTCCAGAAAAAAAGTAACAAAGAGAAAATTGCCTGGCTCAACATACTTTGCACTTTAAAAGACTCATACTGCAATGCACTGGTGTTTGGAATGGTATCGTAAATGAGGCGAACCTGGAAAAAAAACATTCAGTTTTGGTGTGGGGCTCATGAATCATAACTTGGTCAAACCAGAAAATCCTCCTATCCCAACTAGGAGAGAAATAATGACTTGTCTCCTATGTCCCACTTGCATATCTTTACGAAAAGAATAAAAAATAAATCAATCAATAAAGTCGTGTTATGGGAAAATATATAACTAAAAAGCAACTCCCTTGGCGTCTAGAAACTTTTTCTCTGACTCAAAAGAACATTTAATCAAAAGAAGGACTGTCAATGGTTATTATTTCGCAGATAAATCCCTTAGTGATCCTGCAGTGATCGTCATTCCACTGTGCGTCATAACTGTTCCCGTAAAATTGCCCCATTCGTATTTCTCCACAATCCTGGCTGGACAAAAAATTATTTGGCTGATTTGGTCCCCAGTTTATGAAGCCACTCAATGTAGTCCCGTCGGCCCACTTCCAGACACGTTCATTTGCAAAGTCGGTAAGTCCGATCCAGTACCCTACAGATTTTCCAGCGAGATATTTCAATTTAATGAATTCGTTCTCATCAGCGGACTCAATCTTTAACAGGTGGCCACCATTGTTAATACATGTCGATTTCGCGTTGTACCAGTAATGAGGAGTTGTGAAAAGTCGATAACACGAGCTATTATGACCAGTCCAAAATGACGATGGGCAAAGCACTAAAAACGTCATGACATATCATTAACTTTCGAGCTGAAGTAAAACCTGAGTGAATACTTCCCAATCCATCTCCCAAGCCCCATCCCATTCCCGGTTTCTGGGTCTCGTGTCGCTCCATGTTGTTAGGGAGTGAGGGGGGAGGGGTGAGACAGCGTCAGCGAGCGAGTTAGACGTACTTATCATACTGGTGACGAAAATCTATCAAGAATCCGAACAACAGCGGCATTCTGAGTGCAGCTGCTTGTTGTGGATGATTTTTTTGGCTTTCCCAGAGATTTAATTTTGTAACTGCTATAATTGCCTGAGTAGTGTTGATGGTCGTATGGAAGTTACAAAAAATAAAGCAGTCATCAGTTGTTGCAGACGCTCAAATAACGGATTATTGTTTATATACGTGACATAACAATAACATAACATCCTTGGAAACCTCTCGTATGAAATAGAAACCGAATAAACTAATTCTGTACTATTTTTCCTTTAAATCATATCTTGCGATATGTACAGGTGTTGATGCACTGAGTATAGCAAGAAGGGGACAGTGTTTAAACGGCACATTTATCAGCCGAATTAACAATCTTTATTGGTTAAAAAATGCCGCAATCCGACCACCCGTTGACACTTTCCAGAGATAAAAATAAAAAGTAAAAATAGCGATACATAAAAGTACTTCTGGTTCTGAATGTTCTTGTAAGCCTGAAGATCCAATAACATTTTTCTTAAGTCCCGTGGGTGTCTTGAAGATAACTACCACTTTTTTCCCTTCTACCCCTTCTAATAGGGACAACTAGGAGCAAAGAACTCAGTGACTTTGTATAAAAATGAAAGTGTTAGGCGTTTTGTATTTTTTCTCAATGCTATACATTTTTTGCTAGAGAGAGCTTATCTGTCCTAGTTTTTCCATCTCCAGTGAATCCAGACTTTAAAAAAACACTCAAATGAGCCAGGAATATTGTCCCAGGTAGCAAAAGAAGAACAATTGATGCAGCTGCATTGATCGATATCTGGGAAAAGGAGAATTTACAGTTCCGTAAATTATTCACCAAACTTTCAGCTTTCTCAAACGTTTACACCAGCAATGTCCTCTTTTGTTCGAGGAGCGACTAATAACAAGTGAACATCCGGGGAACCCATTGCCTCACTGACGTTTTTGGAATTATATAATAAACCAAATAAAGGCAAAGAAACTGACTTACTATCACAGTTAACACCATCCCCGGTGTAACATTTACATTCAAACGATCCAGGCTGATTGATACAATCTGCGTTTGATGAACAGTTACCGGTACCAGGCATGCTGCATTCATCTAAACCTGTAAGAATAATTTAATTGAGGGCCTAAGAGTTACTTCATTTATAGTAATATCTACTATTGCAAATCACAAGGATTGCAATTGCATTGAAAGGATCCAGGTTTATCAACACAGTCCGCGTTTGGTGAGCAGTTATTAGCGTCCGGGGAATAGTGCACTAATTCAAATTTCTAGCAGACCAAGCTCCCCTAAACGTATTTATTTATTGGGTCATTCATCAACGAGATAGTGCTATAGCTTTGACCTTATTGAAGACAAGCATGAGAGCAAAGCATTCGTCGGCCGGATCACTGAGCAGTTCCTTAGTCAAGAATTTTCGAGAGAGAATAATTTAATTATATATGTATCATGCTGAATCTCTACTATCGGTTTCCAGTACATATTTTTAGTAAATTGTGGTGTCTTCCAGAGGTAATTTTGGCAAAATGTTGTAATCCAAGATAGCAGATTCAACATGGCCGGCAACTGGAAATCGTGATGATTTAAGTTTTAATGGCACCATTGGCGGTCTCGAACACCACAGAAAACAACTTGGTAAAGAGGTCAAAAGGTTGTTAAAATAAAGTTAAAATTCATTTGTGTCATGTAATATCATTGTAAATAACGTTATTACCTGCAGGAAAAAGTTCCCATCTAGAGACGTATGAAATATATTAAAGTATTGAAAATAATATCATAGACTGATATAAAACAAAACCAGGAAAGAGTAACTGACTTTAGTTACCATCGCAATTTACACCATCTCCAGTGTAACCAACTCGGCATTTACATTCAAATGATCCAGGTTTGTTGATACAGTCTGCGTTTGACGAACATTTACCGGAGCCATGCATGTTACACTCATCTACAAGTACATCTGTAAACATCATTTCATTGAATGATTTGAGCAAGATACTTTTTTGTTCTTCCGACTATTGAGAAACAACTAAAACTTGCCATTGCAAATCACGCCATTCCCAGTGTAGCCAGGGCTGCAATTACATTCAAAGGATCCAGGTGTATTGACACAGTCCGCGTGAAGGGAACAGTTATTAGAGCTTTGGGTAGTGCATTCATCTAAATCTGCAAGGAAACACAATTTTCACTAATTTAATTTTTTTCAATTTTTACCCTGAAAAGAGAAAGAAAACAATAAGAGTTCTAAGCGAAGTCACCGAGTAGTAAGTGAATAAGTGTTCTGAGTCAGAGTTAACACATGAACCTCTCCTCCCCGTAAGCGAACACCCTTGAGACGGTCATGCGCGTCTACGTGCGGTAGGTCCCCGCTTACAGGAGGATACAGATGAGGGGTAATTCAGTGGAGAAGTCGTCTGGACCGTGGTTTGTTGATGCCTCCTTATGGAAGATGCCCGCTTACTGTAGGTTTCAGTAAGCTTAAGTTCGACTGTAAAAACAAAGGATGACTTTCGAAGACCTGTAGAATTCATGTGATCTCCTACCATTGCAAAAATAAAATCGTAGTTAATTCTAAAAACAAAATTGTTTCTTAATTACTTGAATTACCTTTCGGATCGTCGTCCTCCTCAAAAACTATCTTCAGGATCTTTGAAAACCGTTTTAAGTTCGTTCATGTCGCTAAAACTAAATTCATGGTAATTGGGTCAAATCAACGAATACATGCTCTATCGAATAATCAGATCGATATTGAGATCGACGGGAAATCGATCAAAAAAAAGTCGAAGAAGTTAAATCGCTGCGCTTGTTTATTGACGAACACCTTTCATGAACAAAACATATAGAAGAAATTAATAAGAAGATATCCTCAGCCATAGGCGCCCTTAAACGACTAAGACCATTCATTTCCGAAAGTACCGCTGTTGAAATCTACCAAGCGTTGGTTTTACCCCACTTTGACTACTGCAGCCCTGTTTGGGATGAACTCAGCGTTTCCTTGAGCGACAAACTCCAGAAACTCCAAAATAGGGCTGCCAGGGTCATTGCCAGGTCCAGTTATGACACTAGTGCCAGTCTCCTCCTAAAAAGGCTCAACTGGGACAATCTCTCCACACGAAGGAAAAAGCTTAAGGCGATGTTAATGTTTAAGGTAATTAAAGGGCTTTCCCCAGTGTACCTGCAGGATTTATTTAGCATCCGTAGAACACAGTATAACTTAAGAGATTCTGAGATTAAACTAAACCTGCCCAAGCCACGCACGAACTATTGTAAGCATGCCTTGGGCCACAGCGGGGCGCTACTACGTAATAGCCTACCCGTAAATTTAAGAAAATCAGACTCTCTTGGACAAAATTCACAGCAATTGTCAGTCGGGCTCCCACACGGCAATCTTGTAAAACAGTGTTGCTTTAAGTAATATTTTTATTAATGTAATATCTACTGAAGATTTTACCGTGTATAAACAAATAAAGCATGTGTGTATGTATAAAACGTCAACCATTTTGGACTGACAAATAAAGTATTTGTGTATGTATAAAACGTCAACCATTTTGGACTGAAATCCCTTGTCGTCAAGCAGGCCAAGTTTTTCTTAATGATTAGCTAAATCTATCAACTTCTTGTTCTCCAAATTAGGATCCAAACGGAGGTAAAGCGAAATTCTGCGAAATCACGCGGCGCAACAGAAATAGGTTATGACTGAAACTATCAATTTGGTGGACAGATGCAAATTCATTCAGAAAGATTTACCTTCATCTGGGTCATGATCGTGGAGATCGACGCTGAGGGATCAGGGATGGATGAACACGAGACGAGTCCGAGAAGAACTGGCACTTAGAATACAAAATGGCCGCTTGACTACACAGCACGACACGGAGAAACATCGCGAGTCTTTTTTAATTTGGTCCATTTTTGACCGGAATTTTAACCTTCAAATAAGTAAAAGATTCAATTTTATGTTTGTTTTCATGATCCGAGACGATCCGAGTCGATCCGAGTTGATCCGGTCCGACTTTTGTGCCTGCCTATTTACACCATCTCCAGTGTAACAAACTCTGCATTTACATTCAAATGATCCAGGTTTGTTGATACAGTCTGCGCTTGACGAACATTTACTGGAGCCATGCATGTTACACTCACCTACATGTACATCGGTAAAAATCATTTCATTGAATGATTCAAGTAAGATACTTTTTTGTTCTTCCGACTATTAAGAAACAACTAAAACTTGCCATTGCAAATCACGCCATTCCCAGTGTAGCCAGGACTGCAATTACATTCAAAGGATCCAGGTGTATTGAGACAGTCCGCGTGAAGGGAACAGTTATTAGGGCCTTGGGTAGTGCATTCGTCTAAATCTGCAAAAAAACACAATTTTCACTAATTTAATATTTTGTTTACTTTTTTTCCCTGAAAAGAGAAAGAAAACAATACGAGTTCTAAGCGAAGTCACTGAGTAGTCAGTAAATAAGTGTTTTTTGTAAGATTTAACACAGTGAATCCTTCCTCCCCGTACGCGAACACTCTTGAGACGGTCATGCGCGTCTGTTTACGGAAGGTGCCCGCTTACAGCAGGATATAGATTAGGGGTAATTCAGTGGAGAAGTCGTCTGGACCGTGGGTTGTTGATGCCTCCTTATGGAAGGTGCCCGGTTACTTAGCTGTCAGTAAGCTTAGGTTCGACTGTAAAAACAAAGAATGACTTTCGAAGACCTGTAGAATTCATTTGATCTCCTACCATTGCAAACAGTACCATCTCCAGTGTAGCCAGGTCTGCAATTACAATCGAACGATCCAAACGTATTTAGACACTCTGCGTCTGGAGAGCAGGTATTGGCAGGTTGAGCAGAACATTCATTCAAATCTATAAGAGAGCAAATGTCGCATAATAAATGTTAGGTGCTCGAGACGTAACTTTTTTTAACACTAGTTTGACGGACAGTTACGGTTGCGAAGTTGGAAGATAAGACAATGTTCCAACTTCGAAAACTTACCTGTCCATCAAACTAGTGGAGCCCATTCAGTTTGTCTTTAAATAAAAGTACACTCAGACACATAATACTGTTTGCTCCTCTTTATTTAATAATTAAGTTTCACTGCAGCTGTTAGAGTCTTGTACAAAAACTATTTTAAGACGGAAATGGCATGTTTATGATTCGAAATAAGACCCCCGTTAATGAGGCCTCAAATTAAATAAGCGTCCCTCACCCCCGAGGAGCTTAATAGATCTTTAACGATGCATACGTATATTAAGCCCCACAAGTTTCGTTGAATGATGCAGAATTAAAGCATCCTTCCATCACACCGTCACGCTAGACTGAACTATCAAAGCACATATCAGAAACTGAAAGATACCAACAAACCGTTCAACCTAAAGCTATAAATACTCAGGAAATGCAAACCCTATAATAGTATCAACAAGAAATGTAATAGCGAAACTCCGGCGGCCCGAAGGACCGCCAAGCATCATACCTATAGAAACCCGTCAACTGCATTTCTCATGGTAAAAATGGCTAGCGGTATTGCTCGTGGGCGCGTACGCACGACGACGACGACGGAGTCGCCCAATAGTTAATAATATCCTAATAATAATCATAATAATCCAACATGGCGGTCATACTCCCCCCGGCCCAGCTGACCAGCTACTTTACAGCGTACGTCTTTGATACTGGACATCCATCTTATAGCCAATTGACACCTGTCAAAACAAGGTATCTGCTGACCAGTGTCACGTGACCATATCGCAGGCTCAAGTTAAGACCTCATCGAGGTCAGCTGTGTTTTTGAAGTTGACCGCTGACCAGGTACTTACTTTCGATTGGATCTCAGGCTCAAGCCAGGTGTGGGACACCCAAACCAAATCGAGGCTTTTAAATTTGCGGCTCGTAATTTCACATTCAGTTGGTTTCTTTATTTTGAGCAAAACAGCTTCATCTTCTTTGATCGAAGTTTGTCTTTCGCGTAAAAGGCATAAAAATCAAGAACTTGTCAAAAGATACTCCGGAAGGTGAATTTTCAAGTGATGAAAGGAAGGACGAAAGATAATTCTCAGGAAAAGCTTCAAACTTGGATCGATTGTGCGGTTGAAAACAGTATAATTCAACGCTTCAAGGGCTTTCACTTCACCCCGGCATCTTGCATCTCACCAAGAAAAGTCACTTAACAGTTTACCGGTATTAATGGCATGAACGAGTAGCTCAAACTCTGTGGAAGAAGCTCTTTCTTTGGACAAACCGTTCGCTATTTTTCCGGATGCTTGTTTTTACTGTATTGAAGCTTTCGTATTTTCAAGTGGTAGAAACCTCTACAACACAGCATAGGACAGTGAGGTAAATTTTAAAAATAAATAGAAGCTTAAAATTTGGTTTAATCGTTGTTACTTTTGTTCGGGAATGAAACTTGTATTTTTCTCTGGAATGGATATAAATAACAATCATCTGTACTCGTTTAGGACGTAAAGAAGTAGTTGAATTGTTTGTTTTTTTGTTACGTCGTTTTCTTTGCAAGCGAACGAGTGTTTTTAGTCGGCTTGGCTGACTGTTTTTCGACCTTGGTACCTCAACAGCGTTAAGAAACTTTTGCCCTTATCTTAATAACACGTAATCACAATGAGTCCTCGTAACATTAAGCATTAAAGGCGCAAACTCAAGCTCGAGTAAAAAAAAAAAAAAAAAAAAAGCCGATCAAATGGAAGTGCATGTGCATGTCTCAAAATCTGACATAAAGTTGTCAAAATGCTGTCAAAAATTTCAAAGACCAGCGCGCTTCACTCGTCATTTGAAAAACGTTTTAAGGATCTTCGTCGAAAGCGGCCTGTAGACAACAATATTAAGTTTCGCCGTCTATAAACATGTCGTCTTAATTTGTTTGAACCGGTAAGAATCAGCGTTTGGATGTTAAAAACACCGAAATGGGTTGACTGGCTGGGCTGGCTTTGATAAATTTTATAGTGGACGGGTCTGCAAGAGAAATGCTGGTGTGGTTTGGCAAGCGCTTTCTTCGTTAACTGGATGACGCTTTGCCACTGAGAATCATTAATTGGAGAAGGTTCTTCGGAAGACATGGGAAGTACCAGTAAAACTATCAAAGCTCTTTAGCGTTTTGTGTCAGCCAAGGAAAGATTTTGTGGGAAATGGCGCTATTATTCAGCTCTGTCGCATTCCGAGTGATTGCTGGCTCAGTGATTCCTGTTGACTGCTCTAAACGATCAGGTGTGGACCTCGTTTTTGTCTTTTCTACGGACATTTACGTCAAAATTGCTAAGCAATTTTTGTTACATGTCTAATTTCTCCACCTTGTCCAAGAATCTTTGAAGAAATATTATTCGTATTGTGCTTTGTTTTCTTGTAATACTTATGTTTGTTGTTCTGTTGTCTCTGAACCGGGGTCAATTGCTGTGGACTGCTCTTAACGATCAGTTTTTACCCTTTATTGTCTTTTCTAAGGGCATTTATGTCAAAATAAATACCGATTTTTCTAGATTAATCAGTACATATTTTTATTACAAGCCAGTCTTGTTTAATTTCTCCACCTTCTCCTTCTTCGAGCGAAACACTCGCATCGTACTTTGTTCGCTTGTAGTGTTTTTTTTAATCCGCTTTGAATTCCGTTACACTTTCATCTGAAAGTAGTTAGGACTCACGAATGTCTGTCTTTTTTTTGCAAACGTTTGCTATCGAAAACTCTTTTTCCCTGTTTTCCCTGCTGCTGCTCAATTGTTTTGGAGACAAATTAAACTGGCCCAAATAAAGCCATGCGAAGTTGCCGGTGAGAGTGTGCAGCTCCGATTCTAGGCTTGGCCTGGCTAAATATAAATATATATATATATATATATGGCCTTCAGCTTTTCGTTTTGTAATCGCTACATACCAGACTAGAATGGTGTTTGATCGACCATCATGGGTGCACCTTCTTTAAGCAGTTTTAAGTCCTATCTATCACATTATTTGTGTCAATTTTAAATTAGTTGTAGCTTGTGAGTGACAAGTATGTAATTTAATTACGTTAGCTTTGGATTGTATTTCAATTTTACTTCTTTATTTTTAGTTTCAATCTCAAAGCAGGGGTGACTTGTAGGAGACAAGTATTCGATTTAATTTGATTAGGTTAGCTTGAGGCCACGTTGAAATTTCACCTCTTAGTTTTTAGAATGTGTCATACAGTAATAGCCCACATATAAGAACCTGAATTTTCCAATTTAGCCTAAATAGGTTCTTATATAAAAGGTACTTAAAGCAAATTTAGGCTACCAAGGTTCTTAAAATAGATTCTTATATTTTCATATGAATTTTATCTGAATATACTATATATAAAATTATGATAAATATCATCTCATAATACAGTATAAATCATTTATTTGTACCATAGAGAAATGCCTATAGGCAGTTCAGTGCAGGTACAGTATATGTCCTTAACAAAACATAAAAAAGAAACTCATTCAGTAGTTTCTACCTTTACACTTTTACAGCAACCCACTGATAGGAGCCTAATTTAAAATTTTAGCCTTAATAAGTTCTTATGTGGAGGGAGCTTAAAATGAAATTTTTAGCCTAACAGGTTCTTAAAACCAAGGTTCTTATACGTGGGCTATTACTGTATTAGATAATATTCTTTGTATGGGAATTTACTTCCTCCCAATTATTCTCCAGTCATGCACTTTTTTTTTTGTATCAACTTAGATGGATTCGCATGACAAAGTATTATTAAACTTAAAACTTAAAATTAAACTTAAAGTAAGCTATTTCTCATCAATGTACACATCCTTTGGCCTTCCTTCTCCTGCATGCAGTCTTTCAATTAATTTTATTCATAGATGGTCACACCAATCTTGTGGTATGTTTGGATGACATTTGGCACTAATGTTTAATGGGATTTTTGATGTTTGATGAAGTATGTTGTGCAATTTCAAATGTACATGGAGAAATGTGAGACTAGTCCTTACCTTTCTTGCAAAATAGAAAATGAAGTTAAGATGGCTAACACGGATTTCCAGCACTTTTGCTTTGGTGAATCATTACCTTAAATCCTCATACTACATTGTTAATTACCTTGATAGTGATATCAACCAAATGCCCAATATTTTATTATCAAGTTGCTTAGTGTTGCACTTGGTTGGCCTGAAGAGCAGCTGGATTTCTTTTTGAAAACACTGTAGGTGCATTGATTGATTAGCTTAATGTCAGCAAGACGTTTTTTGGGATAGTAAGGTCAAGAAGTAACTGATCAAAAGAAATATCTTGGTCTTAATGCATATCATCTAAATATTTTTATTGATTTCCATGTATCTTTCTTTCATAATTTTTTTGATGCATACATATATCCAGAGGATACACAATTTCTGATTTCCAACTGTCTCATGGAAGGCTTTGGATAACTGAAATTGCATTCATTATGAAGTGATGATCTGAATCACTATATATCTGATGTCGGATACTGATTCAAAATAGCATTCACCTGGCTTCTCCTCCAATTTCTAGTGGCTCTAAACTATAACTAAGTAGCCTATAGTTGAACGGGGAAACAGACCTGTCCTTAGGTATTGTTCTAAGATGTTAAGAAATGTTTTGTTTTAAACATTTGTAGATGCAAACTAGCGTTGCAGGTTTTTTTTACACAAAGTATTAAAGATTATTTAAAAAAAAAACCTACCTCAATATTTTTATTTTGCTTTTTAACATCTCCAAACTCAATTTACAAAGGAATTTTTTTTACCTTACTCAATAGAACGCTTGTTTTTAGGGGGGGGGGGGGGGGGGGGGGTTCAAATCCGTAAAAGGGGGTTCATATCTGCTAGCAGTTCTGGACTAGGGGGTCCAAATCTGATCCACAAGCAGATCTGGACTGGAGGGTGCAAATCTGCAGGGGGTCCACATCCACTGTGCCACTGGCTCAGATCACCTTTCCATACTATTTTTTACAGCATTGGGTCTGTAGCTTGAGTGAGGTCATATGGGTGAATGACAAGCAGACTATATGTAAATGCCAGTAGAAAAAGATTTCTTTTGGAGCTCCGCTTTAAGGCTTGGCTAAATATATATATTATGTGCCTTTACGAGAAATGTGTGATGATCTGGGACGAAAACGCAACGAATTAATGAATTTATGCCCTCCAAAATAAAAGGTACGTTTTTTAAAAAAGGCTTTAACATTACGTGACGCAGTTATAAGTACCATAGCAACCATACATTTGTCTATTATACCGCCAGCATTTCAACTTCACCGGTTTTCATTAAATGTTTATTTATTTAATAGCTTCGCCAGAGACCTGGCAGGGACACTACAACAGCTTGCGCCAATTACTGTAGGCCAGTAACTGCAAATCCCTCCCCCATAACCACATTCTGGTTGAGATAGACCACCACACCGGGGACTACGTCCGCTACTCTTTTCTAACAGTGCGTGGTTGCTTTAACGTCCCACAGAATCAATTATGAAGAGTTATGAGACGGGGCCTACGGTTAATCGTCCTTATCCGAGAAGACTAGAAAGTCTAACCATTTGCAGATGTCATTACAAAGGCAGTACTTTATCCTCAATTATTTACAGACCCTGAGTGTTGGTCCAGTCGAGGTTTGAACCCCCGACCTCCTGCACGGTAGTCCGGTGTTCTACCACTGAGCTAACCGGTCGGCGGTCACCTGATGAATGTGGTCTTCGTTTGACCATACGAATCAGAACTGTTGCAATAAGACGATGGATCACTCCTGAAGTCTTGAACTGATTACAAAGAATTCTGCTCCTATATGTTTACTTCTTCACATTCGACCGATGACGGGAGGTAGTCGAAACGTCATGTAACATTACTATCGTTGATTTTCCTTTTAAAAGCCAAGCAGAGTTAACAGCAATCTTACTTAAACGTCAATAATCTCTGTATGTGTGCGTAATTATTTTTCATTACCTTCACACTGACCATGATCCCCATGTGGTGATAAAACCCTCGCGACATTTGCATCTGTAGCCCTTATTCGTAAATCCGACTTGACAAACGCTGACATCCTCTGGGCACGTGTGACCATGACAAAAATTCTGGATGGTAGCGCAAACAAAATCAATTAATGATGAAACCTTATTACCAAAAACCGTTCGTGGGCTAACCCGCGAGATTTATGGCCGCTACAAGATAATTTCAATTGCAACAGCAAGAAGAAAACCTCCAAAGTTCAAGACTGCCTCGCTCTCTCGTTTTTTCTATTAGTAATTGTAAATGACCGTGATGAGAAATGGAACGTCCACCCATCCAATTGCTAAGAAACCTATGAACCTTTACATTTCCTTATAGCTCAGTAGGCCGTATTTACACAAGAGGACATCTAATACGTCTTAGACCTTCAGGTTAAAAACGAAAATGAAAATTAGATCGACGAATGTTACGTATTTATACCAGTCGTGTAATACGTTTGAGAAGTCTCTGTCCTCCTCTAGTACAAATACGGTCAGTGACGTCATACCCGTCCCACACAGGTATGTTAATTACTGGGTCGGGCCATTATCTTCTTAGAAAGTAAGGGGGTAGTCTATCATTGTATCATTGGTAGTCTATCATTGGTAGTCTATCATATCACAATAACAGTGACATTGGCCATAGCGATAGGTTAATTGGCATTCTTGTTACCATCGAGACGAATTGCGTGACCACTGTAAGTGAATTCCGGTTTGTTTCCTTCAAGGTTCTGCACACCAGGAAAAATGATCTTAATCCAGACTTTCAGCATTCATCCCTAACTATTGGAATGGTTTACTCATACATGTCCCGCATTTACATTTTATGGAGGTTGCTTGACACTAAAGTAGTTACAATTCATTGATGGCGTGACTTGGACACGCCTTCAAGTTAGTTTCATATCCAACTTCTGTCAACCAAAATGATCCAAATATCAGTTCTAAGATACATTTGCTCTGAGGTGATGTGCATCTTGCAAAAGAAAACAAAGGAAATTGGATACCTTAAAGAGTCACGTGATCATTTATGTGACAGTTACCCATCTAAACGAACATTGATAACTAGTTTGAGCCTTTGGCTAAGTTTCATGTTAAGATTTTAAATACTTTCAGATATAAGCCACCCTCTAATATTATTAACTTTCATTTCATCTGACCCACTCCTTAATACACCTAAGCAGTCGCCTATACCGTCTCATATAAAAAAAATTGCAAGACACAATAAAGTGGGACGAACTTAGCACAAAACGTTAAGTGCATCCTTTGGTCATAGGATTCAAGCCCCTCTTTTGTTTTAAAGAAATTGTACATTTGATTTTTCGTCGTCCCAGTTTATGCGTCCCGGATATATATCTGTCCTCAGATCTTCAACAAATGTATTAACTGCCAAAGGCGTATATATACGTCCTAAACACTGTTAGTGTTTTGAAAATGTACAACTTTCCCAAATCCCTTGCTATGGTCGAAATGAACCATTCTTATTGACAAATGCTCAGTTATGTGGACTTTATCACTCCGTAAACTGACCAAAACTCCCTATTTTCATCAAATATGACCGTTTATTTTGTTGCAAAGCCAAAATGTTGGTTTTGAACGCCCTTTGACCACACCAAAAATAAGCAAATTGCTTTGAAGTTTTTCGGACAAAAATATTTTTTGAAGCTAAAATTCAACGTTGGTAGCACACTTTGATTCCACTTCTTGAAATCTGTTCCACATTTTCTTGCTTACTTGTTTAGCGCGACGCGGATACTAGCGCTTTTGATTTCACTTTTACTCAATGGTCTGTAAGTTTCGCCTTTGTGACTCAAAGGAATTCTGGGAAATTCTTGGATAACACAAAACATTGCACCGATTGCATGATTTAAAGTGAAAGTTCGCCAAAATTGCCATGCGAGGACCCGGAATTTACTAACAGAACGGCTAGGAATGCAACTTCACTTCGTGAATCACCATGACTCGATTGAAAACATTCGGTGGCCCACTTTGTGAAATCGCTTCTCACCTCTGTTTTTTGCTTTCAGAGTATTGCCTCTACCACCAACCCAGCTTTATGATGCCAGGCAGGAGGCGTCTGAGGTAGAAAATGGCTCGAAAAACACACTTATAAGTGAAATACCTACCAAATTGTTAGCTGCAGCGAACACTTGTACACAAGCGGCAACTACCGTGACGAGCGTGACATGATAAATATGGCCTTCGGTGTTTTGGACCAGCGAAATCTCCCTGGTAACCCCTTATATAGAACAGCGAGGTCGTCTTGACCTCCTACCCTCAGAAAAAAAATAAAGACTTGCAAAAGTCGGTAGGGAATGGATTAAAGCTCTGAACGTTACGCAACCTCGTTCCCAGGGTCTCTCCTCTTCCCGTCCCCTTGAGCGAGAGAGGGATAGACCCTGGCTTGGTCTGGTCACATGCATCTGAGGCAATTGAAGATGTCAGGGAGGGGTCCTTATATCTTAATATTTTGTTGTCGTAAGTTTTGTCACAATCAAAGCGAGGCTTTCGTGTTCACACGCGGTTTTAAAGGCAAAGTACAATGCGCGCCGAGATCCAGTAGCGCAGTAGCGGTGTTACGGCCAGGTTATTCGTTAAAAAAAATTTGCAGCCTTTCGCACCGCTTGGAATCCCAATAATCCCATGGACTCTTCATGGTTGCTGTGTCAAAGTTCCCCTTTCATTCGCTAACACTTTAACATTCGAATGCTGTAACGAATTATCGTGGTGTGATACAATTGCGACGATACGCTTCGCGAAGAATCATCTCCAGTGAAATGTTCATTCGATAATTTTCAAGGTGAAAAGATTTCGGATCTTCGACATCCACTGCAAAATATAGCTCATTTATTTCTTCTTCTCTCTGAGCTGCGGCACTTCGAGCAAAAATATAAATTTTGGCTTATCCATGCAACAGGTCATAGCTTCAGCGTCCTTTAACAAAGTGATCTGTAGGTGTAAACATTTAACGTGCAATTGCTTGTTACCCTGCTTGTTTGTGTTCTTCGAAATGAATATTTACGTGTCTTGATCCCGACTGTTTACCCGAATGCTGTAACAAATTATCGTGGTGTGATACATTTGCGACGATACGCTGCGAGAAGAATCATCTCCAGTGAAATGTTCATTCGATAATTTTCAAGGTGAAAAGATTTCGGATCTTCGACATCCACTGCAAAATATAGCTCATTTATTTCTTCTTCTCTCTGAGCTGCGGCACTTCGAGCAAATATATAAATTTTGGCTTATCCATGCAACAGGTCATAGCTTCAGCGTCCTTTAACAAAGTGATCTGTAGGTGTAAACATTTAACGTGCAATTGCTTGTTACCCTTGCTTGTTTGTGTTCTTCGAAACGAATATTTACGTGTCTTGATCCCGACTGGTTACCCTTAAGCCGTTTACACCGTTTGTTTTGGCGTTCTGAGGGGTTTTGAGCTAACTCATATTTATAGCAGTTGTTCAGCCGTTCAACTTTTTTCCGTTTGTCATCAGTTCAGTAGCCTTGCAGATATCAGTTTGTGTACGTTTATGCGTGAAGGGTCACATTTTTGAAATGGCCAGTCGATCTACATAGCCTGCATCAACGCAAAAGCGCACTAGCCGTTGCTGGATCCTGCATCAACACTGGTGTCTTTGGCGTCTGAGGATTTATCAGTTCAGTAGCCGTGTGGATATCTGTTTGTGAACGATTACGCGTGAGAGGTCACATTTTTAAAATTAAATGGCCAGTCGATCTACATGGCCTGCATGAACACAAAACCGCACTAGCCGTCGCTTTGTAAGTTTTTCTCTTTGGCGTCTGAGGATTTATCTAGGCATGGCGCGCGAAAGCTACTTCGCGAAAAAGACGCTTCGTCGGCTACTTTTCCGCTCTCCACTGGGCTTAGTGGAGACAACAAGCGGACGTATTAGCTCTACCCACTAATCTTTTCTTTGTTACATCCCAGATTTTGGGACACATGTGAACATACGAGACCAGAGTGTGTGTATGTGTGTGTGTGTGTGTGTGTGTCTCTCTCTCTCTCTCTCTCTCTCTCTCTCTCTCTCTCTCACCCCTCCCCCCCCCCCCCCAGAGGGCGAGAGGAGGAGAGGTCCAGGGAATGAGGTTGAACGTTATGCATATTTTTAGATCGGGAATACTTACTATCGATATTAAAAAAACTCAGAACGTGAGTAATGGGAGAAACAGGAATAAAAGAAAGTAATTGCGTTCTTACAGAGCTATTACAACGAAAAACAGAGGGATATGAAAGCAATTTTCTTACAAAACAATGGCAACAAATTACAATTTTCTAACACAACAGAGCTGAAAAAAATAATCGTTTCCTTAACCTGTCATTTGTGTCTTGTTGAATGAACGCATCATTGTAATTGTAAGTTTTCTTGAGATATCTTCAAAGCGAGCGTTTTGTGCTTAGAGAAGCTCGCGTGTAAAATTTTCGTGAAATTATTTGATCTTTCGTTTATTTTATGTCTTGGTAATGAGTTTTTAGAGTTTGGTATCACAATATATTTCTGCCCAATTTGCTGTGATTTTATGTGACTTATAACATTAAGGAAGGACCTGAATTTCTTGACAAATACTACTCGTACATTAACAGGAATTCTTCACCCTGAATAACTAGAGGAAGAGGGCGAATGTATCTGAAAGAAGAAATATAGAGCCCAATTGCAAAGGTCACCGTCAATGGAAAGTCTTTCTTTTCCTTTTAATTAACCCCACCAAGAACCAACACGACGCCTCAGTTTTTCTTAGAAATGACGGCATTATTGTGTCGTGTCGTGCGTAAAAGCTCCAGACCTCCTCTATCTTAACCCTTACGTATATCATTGACAATCAAATAGTCAGTATAATTTTTATCATCCTTAAACGAAAAAACTATAACTAAACAATAACAATGCAATTGCTAGGATTTAAAGGATACCTCAACAGCGTAGTGGACATAATCTTTTCTTTTCTCCAGTGAAGTCGAGTGTGACGAGCTGTCATCGGTGTGATTGTTTAACTCGCACGTAAGTTGTCCTTCAGTGCCAGGTCCCACATTGATGGACACACAGTTAGGCTCTAAATAACATTTCACTCGACAGCTCCCTTCGTTCGGCACTTGCTCAGTTCTCATTACGTGCGCTGGAAGTGCCTTGTCTAGAATCGGTTCTTTGAATATCAAGATGCGGTCGTATTCTGTTGCGAGAACTGGGAGTGAATGAGAGCGTAATTCAGTATTACTGTCAACACATTTGGCTAGCACGCCTTTTAATCTTGGGATCAATTAAGAACTATATAGACAAGCAATAAGTATATCCAGATCTAAAATGGGTTGCAACCCTAGCTTATTACGCTCAGTTGTGTCCCTTGATTAGCGGGTATATAGAGCATTTAGTCTTTTCTTCTTTCCCGCTGACGTTGTCACGATTTTCTGGTAGTCGGTACGGAACATATCTCGCTAAAGCCACGGCTAAACTATCAAGTATTTTCATCCAACATCGTGTTTGTCAAACACGAAGTTAAGTGTCTAAAAGTACAAACAATGTTTGACCAAAAATCAGACAAAGTCATCCAATGCGCATAATTAAAGATAGAGTGAACGAAAAACGTCATGTATAAATCATGATCATTGTCATACTTCCTGTTTTAAAGACAGGGCAGCTAGGAGAAAAGAAAGTTCAGAAAACGTTGACAAAAGGCTAAAGAAAGGAAGATAAAGAAGTCCGATTTAATGAGTCTAGGGCGAGAAGCTCTTACTCTTAGAAAGTGAAGCAAATTAAAGTTGGAAATGAAAATTTTTAAGCCCCTTCATTTTTTGTGTGGAGGTAGGTTGAATTGGGGGATGAACGAAAATGGCTATACAAGGGTCACCTGATATATCGTTGTTATGGTAACCACAAATGATCATACCC
This sequence comes from Pachyseris speciosa, assembly GCA_016490735.1. NCBI lineage: Eukaryota > Metazoa > Cnidaria > Anthozoa > Scleractinia > Pachyseridae > Pachyseris > Pachyseris speciosa. Next base: position 607,278 of record JAEMWC010000375.1, read on the forward strand.
GCAAAAATTTTACCCTGAAATGGCCGACAAATATGAGTCTATTTCTAGAGTGAATGTGAGCCGATTCAAACGACATTCCACCAGGAGGTAGGGCTATCCCTCTACTTTCAAACAAATGCTGTTATGGTATCTTGACTTCTACAAACAAGTACAAAATAATGGCTTTACTATGTTGCCTGTCGGCCATTTTGACAAACATAAAAAATAAGCTCGATCAATTCCGCAATTTCTCGAAAAGTTCTCTCTTCCCAGACATTAAATTCGCAGCAGAGCTTAAACAGATACTAGAGTCTCTAAATATTAGAAAAATTATAATTGGGCGATGAACACATTTGGTGAAAATTTGAATAAATTCCAAATTTGGCCATTTTCAGACAGCATTGGTTTCCTCTAAAAATGCTTAAGGTGGGTGCTTAAGCTGTAAACATACTTTCTATCGTCTTGTCTTTAGGCTACACTTGATGTATGATGCTTTAGATTATTACCATTGATGAAAAACGAAGTTTGACAGAAAGCCTACCTTGTAAATTTTGGTAATTTAGGCAGTATACTATTATCGCGTTCATTTAACTTTTCGCTCGTCTCTCTCGACAAAATCTAATGCAGGCATCGACTCAGTAGGGATGTTTCAGCTGTTTGAAACCAAGGATGATGGCGGATTCGATTCGCTTGTACTTGATAAACACGTTCGTGGTATTTGTGGTTTCTGCTGTTGATGCTGTAAAATCTATCCGTTGGGGTTTGTTGAGGAATAAATTAAATGAATCACTATTTTATGCACTAAACAAATACACGCTTGTGAAGACAAAGAATAAAGCATTCGGCTATAAGCGAACCATACATTGTCTTCAGTCGCCATGAAGTTGTTGTCCTGAAGTTTCGGGAAGACATGTAGACCGTGTCCTCGGATAAGGAAGATAAACCGTAGCCCCGTCTCACAACTGTTCATAATTCTCTGATTCTGTGGGAACCACTAGGGACGTAACAAAACTCTAGCAGTGACCACCCCTAGTGTCTGTCTTAATTTGATATTGATATTACGGGGGCACTCATAACTGAACTGCATTAATTGTAAACTGCGTTATAAGCAATCTGGCAAAAGTCTTCCGGCCAGTGTTGTAAAGCGCCTAGAACAGCTAGTGATATAGGCGCTATATAAATAGAGTTTATTATTATTATTATTATTATTATTATTATTATTATTACCTAGTTTGTGGGTTTGCACATGCCTGGTAATTTCGCTGTCGCATTATAACATTATAACACTTCCTCTGCAATCCAACCCCCCCCCCCCCCCTCCCCGTGAAATTTGTAAACAAACAGCTCTGACAGCTTTCCATTTCTTTTGCCGTCAGTGTATTTTATTGGGACCACTACGATATGCAAATCAGCTTCAGTGCTCATTTTTAATTTGGTATTGAAAACATACTTTCGGTCAGGAAAATATACCTCTGCCCTCTACCAAAAGCAAACATTGAAAGGTTCAAGTTCCTCGCCTTGCAGAAGAATATTTTTTTATTGTAGAAGATACAGGTCAGTGCCTCTTCTCATTAAAAAGAGCACTAGATTTACGGTGTAACTTCACCGAATTCTTCCTTTCCCAGTTGTGGAGGTATAGGCTCTTAAACCATTTCAGTATTATATCTGGCAAGCTGATTAAGGAAACAACAAAGCACGAAGAAACGTGGCCACAAAAGTGTACCAATAGAGGGTTTTCACTTGACGTCATAAAGACTAAAATTCAAAAGTAAACAGGCTTTTGCATTTTTATCTTTATCTCGAAAAAGACATTTTAGAAATGTATCTGCTTGCATGTTTTCAGCTTGGTAGCTTGCTTGGTTTTGAAAATAGAGCAGTTTGAATTTTAAAGGTTTTTTCAGTGGGTGACATAAGGATGTCTGCTCACAAGCACGTCACAACATCGATTCACCATGTGTTTTTGAGGTTCGAAAAGTCGCCATGATAAGAGAAGCGTCTATGTGAATGTTCGAAAGCACAACAGAGAGAACAAAGCCTTTGAGATAGCTTGAGTAAGACACATATGTTTTAACTCGTTTCCGGCCGCCATCTTGGCGTCCGTCAGAGGGACGTCAGCTGTACTCTACAAGAAAGTAGATACTTGTAAATACACGAGCATCTCAGTGTGGCTCAAAACATCCCTAAATCTATTTTAGATGGAAGAGGCCATAACTTTTCACCTGACGATAAGAATTTGTGCTCGAATTGGTGAAGAAAATGAAGCGAGCAATCACGAAAAGTTGCCAAAACGTACAACATTACCACATATTGGCGACATTTTTCTCCCGCGCGATTGCACGCTAGACACGCGAGTTTCCAAGATGGCAGCTTTTTAGCGAAGGCGTCGAGAGCGGCTAAATAAAAGCAATTCTTTACACCAGTGGACTTATGCAAAAAAGGCCTGGTTTCTAAGTCAAACTGAATAATGTCACTAATGGCTAGCAAGTATTGAGAACGAGCAGAAACTCTAACTTCGACCAGTCTCAGGGGAGTGCTTTGCTCAATGAACCCTAAAATCGACTGGCTGCGAACTTTGAACTTTTTTGTTGTAATTTTGTCTGGATTTATCTTTTACAAAACCGGTCAAAAGTGGCTATTTTGGCAAGCTCATGCTTTAGTAATATTGCTTGGACGTGTCGAAGATTGTCAGAACGAGGAAATGCATTGCAAAATTTGTATTTAAGGTGAGTAATTTTACTAAAATCTGACTATAATAGTGACTGTATAGGAGTCGGTAACCAAAGTTTTTCAATTGAAAATTGTCCGAAGTTTTTTTAACGTTTCCAGTCAAATTAAAACAAACAAACAAGCAACAACAACAACACAGAACACTTTGTTAAAGGTTTATTTTTCATATGCGAAGTGCGAAAAATAAGCAGCATTTGCCACCGGTAAATTTATCTGAAGTTTTCTGTTGAAATGGGCCCTTTGCAGCTGGTCAGTCATGTGGTACAAAAACGCCATGCTGGAGAGCAAGGAACGCACTGGGACATGAAAAACAAAGAGCTTACATCATTTAAAATGGTAATTTTCTTTGTTTGTCTTGTCCCAGTGCGTTGCTTGCTCTCCAGCATGGTGGTTTTTGTACCACGTGACTGACCAGCTGCAAAGGGCTCATTCATAGCGGAGCTCCGGCGGAGCACCATACTTATAGCGGAGCTCCGACGGCCCGAAGGGCCGTCAAGCGGAGCACCATACCTATAGAAACCCGTCAACTGCTTTTCTCATGGTAAAAATGGCTAGCGGTATTGCTCGTGGGCGCGTACGCACGACGACGACGACGACGACGACGACGACGACGACGACGGAGTCGCCCAATAATTAATAATATCCTAATAATAATCATAATAATCCAACATGGCGGCCATACTCCACCTGGCCCAGCTGACCAGCTAGTTTACAGCGTAAGTCTTTGATACTGGACATCCATCTTATAGCCAATTGACACCTGTCAAAACAAGGTATCCGCTGACCAGTGTAACGTGACCATATCGCGGGCTCAAGTTAAGACCTCATCGAGGTCAGCTGTTTTTTTGAAGTTGACCGCTGACCAGGTACTTGCTTTCGATTGGATCGCAGGCTCAAGCCAAGTCTTGGACACCCAAACCAAATCGAGGCCGTTAAAATTTTTCGCGCGCTTTCTGCGGCTGGTAATTTCACATTCAGTTGGTTTCTTTATTTTGAGCAAAACAACTTCATCTTCTTCGATCGAAGTTTGTCTTTCGCGTAAAAAGCATAAAGGTCAAGAACTTGTCAAAAGATACTCCGGAAGGTGAATTTTCAAGTGATGAAAGGAAGGACGGAAGATTTTTCTCAGGAAAAGCTTCAAAGATTGTGCGGTTGAAAACAGTATAATTCAACGCTTCAAGGGCTTTCACTTCACCGCGGCATCTTGCATCTCACCAAGAAAAGTCACTTAACAGTTCACCGGTATTAATGGGAGGAATGAGTAGCTCAAACTCTGTGGAAGAAGCTCTTTCTTTGGACAAACCGTTCGCTATTTTTGCGGATGCTTGTTTTTACTTTACTGAAGCTTACGTATTTTCAAGTGGTAGAAATCTCTACAACACAGGACAGTGAGGTAAATTAAATAAATAGAAGCTTAACATTTGGTTTAATCGTTGTTACTTTTGTTCAGGAATGAAACTTGTCTTTTTCTCTCGAATGGATATAAATAACAATCATCTGTACTCGTTTTGGACGCAAAGAAGTAGTTGAATTGTTTGTTTGTTTTGTTACGTTATTTTCTTTGCAAGCGAACGAGTGTTTTTACTCGGCTTGGCTGACTGTTTTTCGACCTTGGTTCCTCACAGTAGCGTTAAGAAACTTTTGCCCTTATCTTATCAACACGTAATCGCAATGAGTCCTCGTAAAATTAAGCATTAAAGGGGGAGACTCGAGCTCGAGTAAAAATAAAAAATCCGATCAAATGCATGTGCATGTGCACTTCTCAAAATCTGACATTAAGTTGTCAAAATGCTGCCAAAACAGTCAAAACCCAGCGCGCTTCACTTCGTCAAGTCTTTAAGAGATCTTCGTCGAAAGCAGCCTGTAAACAACAATTAAGTTTCGCCGTCTTTAAACATGTCGTTTGTTTGAACCGGTAAGAATCAGCGTTTGGATGTTAAAAACAGCGAAATGGGTTGACTGGCTGGCTGGCTTTGATAAATTTTAAAGTGGACGGGTCTGCGAGAGAAATGCTCGTTTGGTTTGGCAAGCGCTTTCTTCGTTATCTGGATGATGTTTTGCCACTGAGAATCATTAATTGAAGAAGGTTCTTCGGAAGACATGGGAAGTAACAGTAAAACCATCAAAGCACTTAAGTGTTTTGTGTAAGCCAAGGAAAGATTTTGTGGGAAATGGCTCTATTATTCAGCTCTGTCGCACGCCGAGTGATTGCTGTCTCAGTGATTCCTGTTGACTGCTCTAAACGATCAGGTACGGACCTCTTTTTTGTCTTTTCTACGGACATTTATGTCAAATCTGCTAAGGAAATTTTCTAGCTTAATACAAGATAGTTTTGTTACCTGTCCAATTTCTGCACCTTCTCCAAGAATCTTCGAAGAAATATTATTCATATTGTGCTTTGTTTTCTTGTAATAAGTCTTATGTTTGTTGTTATATTGTTTCTGAACCGCGGTCAATTCCTGTTGACTGCTGTAAACGAAGAGTTTGTACCCTTTATTTTTTTTTCTAGGGGCATTTATGTCAAAATAAATACCGATTTTCCTAGCTTTATCATTACAAGCTATTTTAATTACTAGCTAGTCTTGTTTAATTTCTCTACCTTCTCCTTCTTCGAGCAAACACTCGCCGGCATTGTACTTTGTTCGCTTGCAGTGTTTTTGTTTTGTTTTGTTTTGTTTTGTTTTTTTTTTGATCCGCTTTGAATCCCTTTACGCTTTCATCTCAAAGTAGTTAGACTCAAGAATGTCCGTCTTTTTTTTTTTCTTTTTTGCAAACGTTTACTATCGAAAACTCTTCGTTTTCCCTGCTGCTGCTCAATTGTTTTGGACACAAATTAAACTGGCCCAAATAAACTCTTGCGAAGTTGCTCGGTGAGAGTGTGCAGCTCCGATTCTAGGCTTGGCATGGCTAAATATATATATGGCCTTCAGCTTTTCTTTTTTTAATCGCTACATAACAGACTGGAATGGTGTTCCATCGAACATCATGCATGCACCTTCTTTAAGCAGTTTTAAGTCCTATCTATTACATTATTAGTGTCAATTTTAAATCACATGTAGCTTGTGAGTGACAAGTATGTAATTTAATTAGGTTTGCTTTGGATTACTTCATGATTTTAAGTCTCAATCTCAAACTAGGGGTGACTTGTAAGAGACAAGTATTTGATTTAATTTGATTAGGTTAGCTTTGGGCCACGTTTAAATTTCACCTATTAGTTTTTAGAATGTGTAATATTAGATAATATTCTTTGTATGGGAATTTAGTTTCTCCCAATTATTCTCCAGTCATGCACTTTTTTGTTTTGTATCAACTTAGTTGTATTCACATGACAAAGTATTATTAAACTTAAAAACTTAAAATTAAACTTAAAGTAAGCTCTTTCTCATCAATGTACACATCCTTTGGACTTCCTCCTCCTGCATACAGTCTTTCAATTAATTTTATTAGTAGCTGGTCACACCAATCTTGTGGGATGTTTGGATGACATTTGGCATTAATGTTTAATGGAATCTCTGATGTTTGATGAAGTATGTTAAGATCAAGTTAAGATGGCTAACGGATTTCCAGCACTTTTGCTTTGATGAATCACCTTGATAGTGGTATCAACCAAATGCCCAATATATTATTATCAAGTTGTTTGGTCTTGCACTTAACTGGCCAGAAGAGCAGCTGGATTTCTTTTTGAAAACACTGTAGGTGCATTGAGTGATGAGCTTAATGTTAGCAAGCAGTTTTTTTTGCGATAGTAAGGTCAAGAAGTAATTGATCAAAATAAATATCTTGGTCTTAATTCATGGCATCTAAATATTTTTATTGATTTCCATGTATCTTTCTTTCATAATTTTTGTGAGGCATACATATATCCAGAGGATACACAATTTCCGATTTCTGAGTGTCTCATGGGAGGCTGTGGATAATTGAAATTGCATTCATTATGAAGTGATGATCTGAATCACTATATATCTGATGTGATACTGATTCCAAGGAGCAATCACCAGGCTTCTCCACCAATTTCTAGTGGCTCTAGACCATACCTAAGTAGCTAAGTATGTAACTAAGTTGCCTACAGTTGAACGGGGAAACAGACCTGTCCTTAGGTTTTGCTCTAAGATGTTAAGAAATGTTTTGTTTTAAAAAATTTTAGATGAAAACTAGCTTTGCAGGTTCTTTTTTACACAAGGTATTAAAGATTATGTAAAAAAAACCTACCTCAATATTTTTATTTTGCTTTTTTAACATCTCCAAACTCAGTTTGGAAAGGAATTTTTATTACCTTACTCAATAGAACGCTTGTTTTTAGGAGGGGTGGGGGTCCAAATTCGTAAAAGGGGATTCATATCTGCTAGCAGTTCTGGACTAGGGGGTCCAAATCTGATCCACAAGCAGATCTGGACTGGAGGGTGCAAATCCACGTGGGGTCCAAATCCACTGTGCCACTGGCTCAGATCACCTTTCCATACTATTTTCTACAGCATTGGGTCTGTAGCTTGAGTGAGGTCAGATGGGTGATATGACAAGCAGACTATATGTAAATGCCAGTAGAAAAAGAATGCTTTTGGAGCTCCGCTTTTAGGCTTGGCTAAATATATATATTAGAAACCCGTCAACTGCTTTTCTCATGGTAAAAATGGCTAGCGGTATTGCTCGTGGGCGCGTACGCACGACGACGACGACGACGACGACGACGACGGAGTCGCCCAATAATTAATAATATCCTAATAATAATCATAATAATCCAACATGGCGGCCATACTCTAGCTGATCACCTAGTTTACAGCGTATATCTTTGATATAGGGTATCCGTGTCATGGCTAATTGACACCTGTCAAAACAAGGTTTCCGCTGACCAGTATCACGTGACCATATCGCGGGCTCAAGTTAGAGCTCATCGAGGTCCGCTGTTTTTTTTAAGTTGACCGCTGATCAGGTAATGGTTTTCAATTGAATCGCAGGCTCAAGTCAAGTTAATTTAACCAAAACGAGACACCCAAGCCACAACGAGGCTTAATTTTTCGCGCGCTTTCTGCGGCTCGAGATTTCAGATTCAGTTGGTGTCTTCATTTTGAGCAAAACAACATCATCTTCGAAGTTCAGTTTCTGTCTCTTAATTCGCATAAAGGGCATAAAAATCAAGAACTACTTAAAAGATACTCCGGAAGGTGAATTTTCAACTGGAAAATGGAAGAGCGAAAGGTTGTTCGCAGGAAATTCTTCAATTTTTGGATCCACTTCTATGGCGCCCGGATTGTGTGGTTGAAAAACAAAATGATTTAATGCTTCAGGGCTTGTTCACTTTACCGCGACATCTTGCAGCTCACCAAGAAAGTTCTTAACAACTCACCGGCATTAATAGGAGGAACGAGTAGCTCACACTTGGTGGAAGAAGTTCTTTCTTTGAACAAACCGTTTGCTATTTTTGTAGATGCGTGTTTTTACTATAGTTGATCGATGCGTATTTTCAAGTGGTAGAAACCTCGACAACACAGGTAACTTAAATAAATTGAAGCTTAGCATTTGGTTTAATCGTTGTTAATTTTGTTCAGGAAGGAAACTTGTATTTCTGTCTCGAATGGATATAAATAACAGTCTACTCGTTTTGGACACAAAGAAGTAGCTAATTGAATTGTTTGTTTGTTGTTTTACAAACGAACGAGTGTTTTCCTTCGCTTGGCTGACTGCACATGTTTTTCGGCGTCTGTGTTTCTGCAGTGTTAAAAACTGAAAGAAACGTTTGCCCTTATGCTATTAACACGTAATCGCAATGAATCCTCGTAAAATTAAGGATTAGTATCACTTATGTTTTGCGCGATGAGGGCAATTTCAGAAACTTTCTGAAAACTGGCATAAGTGATATTTACTCGGCCCCATGCGATTACCTATCCAAACTATCAGGATTGTTTTCCTTTTTCTCTTTTCTAGGACATTTAAGCTATGTCAAAACTTAACGTACTATGAAATATGTTTGTTAAGTCCCGGCTAAAAGATCAAACATTTTCTTCCATTATCGTGTTTGTCAAGCATAACGTTTGGTGGCTAAACGCAAAACAATGTTTGATCAAACACGGGACCAAGTGAGTCCGAAATAAATGATTTTTGCGTATTATTGCTGAAATTTTCGACGTTACGTGGCTCATTTGGTTGCTTTTTACCGTTTGTGCACGATTTGTTTGTTGGGGTGGCTAAACGATCAAACATTTGTTCGTAATGCGAAATTTTGGATGAACATGTTTGATTTCGATCAAACATGGAAAGCCATTTAATGCACTATTGTGAGAGGTGGCTAAACCGTCAAACATGCTCGTCCAACGATGTTGGATGAAAATATTTGATCATTCTTTGATTGCTAAATTTGTTTTTGAACAAACACACGTGTCGACTGTATTGTTTTCTCGTAATGTCTTGATGTTTTTGAACCGCGGTCAATTCCCATTGTCTGCTCTAAACATAAAATATTGGCGCAAGGAAAGCCGTGCGGTGTTCTTCAATACCAGTAAAAAAAAATAATAATCGTGGAGCTCCGCTTTTAGGCTTGGCTAAATCTATATATTAGCGGAGCTCCGGCGGCCCGAAGGGCCGCCAAGCGGAGCACCATACCTATAGAAACCCGTCAACTGCTTTTCTCATGGTAAAAATGGCTAGCGGTATTGCTCGTGGGCGCGTACGCACGACGACGACGACGGAGTCGCCCAATAATTAATAATATCCTAATAATAATTATAATAATCCAACATGGCGGCTATACTCCACCTGGCCCAGCTGACCAGCTACATTACAGCGTACGCCTTTGATACTGGACTTACTGGACTTCCATCTTACAGCCAATTGACACCTGTCAAAACAAGGTATACGCTGACCAGTGACCATATCGCGGGCTCAAGTTAAGACCTCATCGAGGTCAGCTGTTTTTTTGAAGTTGACCGCTGACCAGGTACTTGCTTTCGATTGATTCGCAGGCTCAAGCCAGGTGTGGGACACCCAAACCAAATCGAGGCTTTTAAATTTTTCGCGCGCTTTCTGCGGCTCGTAATTTCACATTCAGTTGGTTTCTTTATTTTGAGCGAAACAACTTCATCTTCTTCGATCGAAATTTGTCTTTCGCATAAAAATCAAGAACTTGTGAAAAGATACTCCGAAGGTGAATTTTCAAGTGATTAAAGGAAGGACGAAAGATTTTTCTCAGGAAAACTTGGATCGATTGTGCGGTTGAAAACAGTATAATTCAACGCTTCAAGGGCTTTCACTTCACCGCGGCATCTTGCATCTCACCAAGAAAAGTCACTTAACAGTTCAGCGGTATTAATGGCAGGAATGAGTAGCTCAAACTCTGTGGAAGAAGCTCTTTCTTTGGACAAACCGTTTGCTATTTTTGCGGATGCTTGTTTTACTCTACTGAAGCTTACGTATTTTCAAGTGGTAGAAACCTCTACAACACAGCGCAGGACTGTGAGGTAAATTAAATAAATAGAAGCTTAACATTTGGTTTAATTGTTGTTACTTTTGTTCAGGAATGAAACTTGTCTTTTTCTCTCGAATGGATATAAATAACAATCATCTTACTCGTTTTGGACGCAAAGAAGTAGTTGAATTGTTTGTTTGTTTTGTTACGTTATTTTCTTTGCAAGCGAACGAGTGTTTTTAGTCGGCTTGGCTGACTGTTTTTCGACCTTGGTACCTCAACAGCGTTAAAAAACTTTTACCCATATCTTAATAACACGTAATCACAATGAGTCCTCGTAAAATTAAGCATTAAAGGCGGAAACTCAAGCTCGAGTAAAAAAGAAAGCCGATCAAATGCATGTGCATGTGCACTTCTCAAAATCTGACATAAAGTTGTCAAAATGCTGTCAAAAATGTCAAAGACCAGCGCGCTTCAATCGTCATTTGAAAATGTTTTAGAGAGCTTCGTCGAAAGCGGTCTGTAAACAGCAATATTAAGTTTCGCCGTCTATAAACATGCCGTCTTAATTTGTTTGAACCGGTAAGAATTAGTGTTTGGATGTTAAAAACACCGAAATGGGTTGACTGGCTGGGCTGGCTTTGATAATTTTTATAGTGAACGGGTCTGCGAGAGAAATGCTGGTGTGGTTTGGCAAGCGCTTTCTTCGTTAACTTGATGACGCTTTGCCACTGAGAATCATTAATTGAAGAAGGTTCTTCGGAAGACATGGGAAGTACCAGGCTATCAAAGCTCTTTAGCGTTTTGTGTCAGCCAAGGAAAGATTTTGTGAGAAATGGCGCTATTATTCAGCTCTGTCGCGTTCCGAGTGATTGCTGCCTCAGTGATTCCTGTTGACTGCTCTAAACGATCAGGTGTGGATCTCTTTTTTGTTTTTCTACGGACATTTATGTCAAAATTGCTAAGCAATTTTTGTTACTTGTCTAATTTCTCCACCTTCTCCAAGAATCTTCGAAGAAATATTATTCGTATTTTGCTTTGTTTTCTTGTAATACTTATGTTTGTTGTTCTGTTGTTTTTGAACCGCGGTCAATTCCTGTTGACTGCTCTTAACGATCAGTTTTTACCCTTTATCTTCTTTTCTACGAGCATTTATGTCAAAACAAATACCGATTTTTCTAATCAGTACAAGCTATTATTATAACAAGCTAGTCTTGTTTAATTTCTCCACCTTCTCCTTCTTCGAGCAAAACACTCGCATCGTACTTTGTTCGCTTGTAGTGTTTTTTTTTAATCCGCTTTGAATTCCATTACGCTTTCATCTGAAAGTAGTTAGGACTCACGAATGTCTGTCCTTTTTTTTTTGCAAACGTTTGCTATCGAAAACTCTTCGTTTTCCCTGCTGCTGCTCAATTGTTTTGGACACAAATTAAACTGGCCCAAATAAAGCCATGCGAAGGATCTCGGTGAGAGTGTGCAGCTCCGATTCTAGGCTTGGCCTGGCTAAATATATATATATATATATATATATATATATATATATATGGCCTTCAGCTTTTCTTTTTATAATCGCTACATACCAGACTGGAATGGTGTTCCATGGAACATCATGCATGCACCTTCTTTAAGCAGTTTTAAGTCCTATCTATTACATTATTTGTGTCAATTTTAAATCAGATGTAGCTTGTGAGTGACAAGTATGTAGCTTTGGATTGTATTTCAATTTTACTTCTTTATTTTTAGTGTCAATCTCAAAGCAGGGGTGACTTGTAAGAGACAAGTATTCGATTTAATTTGATTAGGTTAGCTTTGGGCCACGTTTAAATTTCACCTCTTAGTTTTTGGAATGTGTAATACAGTAATAGCCCACGTATAAGAACCTGAATTTTCCAATTTAGCCTAAATAGACTCTTATATAAATGATACTTAAAGCAAATTTAGGCTACCAAGGTTCTTAAAATAGGTTCTTATATTTTCATATGAATTTTATCTGAATATACTATATATATATTAAACATCATCTCATGATACAGTATAAATCATTTATTTGTACCATAGAGAAATGCCTATAGGCAGTTCAGTGCAGGTACAGTATATGTCTTTAACAAAACATAACAAAGAAACTCATTCAGCAGTTTCTACCTTTACACTTTTACAGCAACCCCAGTGATAAGAACCTAACTTAAAATTTTAGCTTTAATAGGTTCTTATGTGGAGGGGGCTTAAAATGAAAATTTTAGCCTAACAGGTTCTTAAAACCCAGGTTCTTATACGTGGGCTATTACTGTATTAGATAATATTCATTGTATGGGAATTTACGTTATCCCAATTATTCTCCAGTCATGCACTTTTTTTTCCTTTTTGGTATCAACTTAGATGTATTCGCATGAAAAGGAATTATTAAACTTAAAATTAAACTTAAAGTAAGCTCTTTCTCATCAATGTACTTCCTTCTCCTGCATGCAGTCTTTCAATTAATTTTATTCATAGCTGGTCACACCAATCTTGTGGTATGTTTGGATGACATTTGGCACTAATGTTTAATGGGATTTTTGATGTTTGATGAAGTATGTTGTGCAATTTCAAATGTACATGGAGAATAGAAAATCAAGTTAAGATGGCTAACACGGATTTCCAGCACTTTTGCTTTGGTGAATCATTACCTTAAGTCCTCATACTACATTGTTAATTACCTTGATAGTGATATCAACCAAATGCCCAATATTTTATTATCAAGTTGCTTAGTCTTGCACTTGGCTGGCCAGAAGAGCAGCTGGATTTCTTTTTGATTGATGAGCTTAATGTCAGCAAGAAGTTTTTTGGGATAGTAAGGTCAAGAAGTAACTGATCAAAAGAAATATCTTGGTCTTAATGCATATCATCTAAATATTTTTATTGATTTCCATGTATCTTTCTTTCATAATTTTTTTGAGGCATACATATATTCAGAGGATACACAATTTCTGATTTCCAACTGTCTCATGGGAGGCTTTGGATAACTGAAATTGCATTCATTATGAAGTGATGATCTGAATCACTATATATCTGATGTCGGATACTGATTCAAAATAGCATTCACCAGGCTTCTCCACCAATTTCTAGTGGCTCTAAACCATAACTAAGTACCCTACAGTTGAACGGGGAAACAGACCTGTCCTTAGGTATTGTTCTAAGATGTGAAGAAATGTCTTTTTTTTAAAGTTTATAGATGCAAACTAGCGTTGCAGGTTCTTTTTTACACAAAGTATTAAATATTATTTTTAAAAAAACCTACCTCAAAATTTTTATTTTGCTTTTTAACATCTCCAAATTCAATTTGCAAAGGAATTTTTATTACCTTACTCAATAGAACGCTTGTTTTTAGAGGGTGGGGGGGTCCAAATCCGTAAAAGGGGGTTCATATCTGCTAGCAGTTCTGGACTAGGGGGTCCAAATCTGATCCACAAGCAGATCTGCACTGGAGGGTCCAAATCCACTGTGCCAGTGGCTCAGATCACCTTTCCATACATTTGGAGCATTGGGTCTGTAGCTTGAGTGAGCTCAGATGGGAGATGTGACAAGCAGACTATGTGTTAATGTCAGTAGAAAAAGAATGCTTTTGGAGCTCCGCTTTTAGGCTTGGCTAAATATATATATTACATTCTTTAGTAACTCCGGCAGCCATTATAAAGGCCGCGTGACGCATGAATAATATATCTCCTGATGAACGTGACGCGGATTTCTGGTAATGAGGTAGGCTTTCTGTCAACTTCGTTTCAATCGATCGTAATGATATAAGGCATCACACATCAAGTTTATTTCATAGAAAAGATGATAGGAAACATATTAAGAGCAGGTCTCTGAGAAAGTGAAGCAAAGTTGGAAATGACAATTTTTAATCCCCCGTTCATTTTTTGTGTGGAGGTAGGTTGCCTAGGGGATGAACGAAAATGGCCATATAAGGGTCACCTGATGTTTCGTTGTCATGGTAACCACAATTGATCATACCCGCCTCCAACCCATGTTTTGAGCAAAAAATTTACTCTGAAATGGCCGAGAATTATGAGTCTATTTGTTGAGTGAATGTGAGCTAATTTAAACGATATTCCACCAGGAGGTAGGGCTATTCCTCTACTTTCAAACAAATGCTGTTAAAATATTTTGACCTCTACAAACAACTAGGAAATAGTACCTTTCCTATGTTTTTTTTAATAACAATATGTTGATTAATACAGATGTAAAGTAGTTACAGTTGTACAAATTACAGTATAAAAATACAAAACACAAGAAATAAAAAAAGAAAAACCTATTTATATACATATAAGGGCACAATATAAAGAAGCAATTGCAATGTTACATTTACGACACTGCCACTAACAAAAAAAAGAGAGAGAGTGTGTGAGAGGCATGAATTATTACAAAAGATTCTGAAAGCCCGCCTATTTCTCCTTTAAAACATCTTTTTTCCTACCCTGACGCCATATATAAAGCTCAGTTTCATACTTTATTTGAACTTTAAGTTTGAATCCAGTAATATTTAGATCAACTTGGTTCCTTCTGCATTCCCAAATATAAATCTTTGCAATAAGGAGAAAAGAGTTGAGTAAGGGACAAGAGCGTGTCAAAATACCGACCAAGACATCTTGTAGAGTAAGGTGAATTTTTTCTTTTATAGATGAATACCAGAACAGTTCAAAGTTAGCCCAGAAGGTTTGAGAGTGAGGGCAGTTATACAGCAAATGATACAGTGTTTCTGGATCGTATTTGCAAAATGTACACTTGTCATCAGTACTAAAACCTATTTTTGGAAGTTTGGTATTGGTATAAAGGATGGAATTTAAAACTTTGTATTGAAAGGCTTTCACATAAGTTTTAAGAGCCACCTTGTGGGGTAAATTAAACACCTGTTCTACTTGAGAAGTCGTAAGATTAAATTCATTCTGTAACTTTCTGGCCGCACTAGGTAATTGCGCTTTTATACTTATCAATAACGAATAGAAATGTTTTGATTTCTTTTTTTGTCACATCAAAATCGTTATTGTCAATAATGATGGAAAAAGATATCTCTGAATGCGCGGAATTTCCTTTCAAGGATGTTGGCACGGAATGTCGAAGTCCTGCCCAGACTAAAAAGGTAGTATTATTTACTTTGTTGTTAATGACTTTGAAAGAATCGATATTATTTAAAGAAAATAACAAGTCATTTACAAAAACAATACCAGAATCGAAGTAATTTTTATAGAATACTGGAGTGTTGCTTATTCGAATATCTTTATTATTCCATATTATATTGCGCCAATCCTTCATTTTTCCAAAGTTTTCACGAAGCTCCGACCACCACTGCTAAAGCTCGGCATAGAATTGTGAATCAAGTGAATAATCTTTAATTTCAAAGTTGCAATTAAATAAAAATAAACCTCCATACCTTTCCAAAATATATCGTAGATAGGTTTTCCAAGTGCCGTCGTGAGCACTAAATATCCTTTTTAACCAGGCTAAGCGCAGTGACTTAATCATACAGTCTAGATCAATCATTTGTAATCCACCCTTGTCATAATCATTTATAGTTGACAATCGTGTAACTTTATTTGTACCATTCCACAGAAATTTATATAGTAAACGATTGAGTTCTGAAATAATTTCTTTGGGAGTTGGCATTAATGAAGAAACATAGACAAACTTGGGCACTACAAGAGACTTGATAACTGTCACCTTTCCATACAAAGATAAACCTCGAGAATGCCAGATATTCAAGAGTTTCTTTATTTTATCCAAATTCTCTCAAAAGTTTTTTTCTTGAAGAAGTTTTTGATCGTACGTGTAAAAAATCCCAAGTGCTTTAGAGAACCTTTCCTATGTTGCCTGTCGGCCATTTTGACAAACATCAAAAACAAGCTCCATCAATTCCGCAATATCTCCTAAAGTACTCTTTTCTCAGACACCAACTTCGCAGCAGAGCTTAAACATATATTAGAGTTTCTAAATATTAGAAAATCTATTTGGGGAAAATTATATTTTGGCCATGGGAGATAAACACATTTGATGGAAATTTGAAAACACGTCAAATTTGGCCATTTTCAGACTGGATTGGTTTGCTCTAAAATGGATTAGAGTAAGCGTTAAAGCTCTAAACATGTTTTCTGTCATCTTGTCTGTGAAATAAACGTGATGTGTGATGTTTTAGATCATTACGATTGATTGAAAGGAAGTTGACAGAGAGCCTACCTTGTACGTTCTGGCAACTTTTAGTGAGACGGCTTCATGTTTGCTCGCTCCATTTTCTTCACCAATTCGAGCACAAATTGTGATAGGTCAAAACTTATACCTTCCTCCATCTAAAATAGACTTAGGGATGTCTTGAGCCACACTGAGACGCTCGTGTATTTACAAACATCTAACTTCTTGTAGAGTACAGTTGACAAGGTTGAAACACTGTCATGTTGTTGTGGTTTCTACCGTAAGAAAGTCGATCCAAGGAGTTACACAAATGCTTCGCCATGCTTAGTAAACGTAGGCCTGTAGAAAGGAATAGAGTATTTCGCTAAAGGCGGCCGGTACATACTTTGCGTTCGTTTAGAAGCGAAGAAGTTGTTCTCGAATCAACATGTGTGACAAGGGACCGGAAATGACAAGGCGCAGACTGCTGACCGGATGTTTCATTATTTGTTTATTGGTACAATTTTGTGGCTACATTTTCTATGTTTCTTCGTGCTTTGCTGTTTTCTTAATAACTTGCCAGATATAATATAAATGGTTTAAGAGCATACACCTCCACAATTCATGACTAATTGGGAAAGGTAGGATTCGGCGAAGTTACAATGCAAGGCGAGGAGCTTGAACCTTCCAAGGGGGTGGGGTGGGGGTGGGTGGGTGTGTAGAGCGGTTTGGAATTCAGAGAGCAAGGGGGGTGGGGGGGAGGGAAGCGTGTTGAGCATTTTGGAATTTCTGATATTTTTTCTTTTGGCAGAGGGGCAGAGGTATATTCTCCTGGCCGGAAGTATATTTTCAATGCCAAATTAATAATGCCGTGAGCACCGAAGCTGATTTGCATATCGTAGTAGTCCCAAGAAAATAAACTGACGGCAAATGAATGGAAAGCTGTTCGTTTACAAATTTCACGGGGGGGGGGGGGGGGAGGGGGAAATTGCACAGGAAGCGATATAACGTAAAAATGAGGCAGAGAAATTGCCAGGCATGTGGAAACCCACGGACTAGGTAAGAACCGCGAGAAGATGTATACGATGTATTCAGGCAGATGGAACGAGCTCGAGGATGGCAAACGATTATTTGCCCATGACGATTTCTTAACGTCACAACAGATCTCGTTATACCTCTTTTCCATGGGCGCCAGTCAGAAGAATGTCCCAGATGCAATTAATTAAGCCAGCTACGGAGGAACGGAGAGAAAATGCTACACTAGCAGCAGTACCAGACGAGTTAGTTGAGAGCAGCTGGTATACATATAAGAGGCCGTTAAACATCTGTCCCCTGCACAGAGGTGAGCTTCAGCCCAAGCTTACTCTAAAAAGTTTATACTTGAAGTACCCCGCGGCACTGATTCGGGGCGCGTCGGGAAGGAAATGGGAGCCATATACAATGTATGTTAATGCCCTGTTCAGCTTTACGCTAGTAGTATATTTTGTTTGCCTTTGAAAGCAGGGGTGTGCTAAAGTTGATATCAAAGGCGTAGTCTTTACTTACAGTATGAAAACTGTTTTGTTTGCACACCGCTTGTTGAGAACTCCTTTCAGTGACGCAATAACCCATGAACATCATAGAATCATAATAATCAAACAATCATCAATAATCAATCATAATAATCAAACAATGGTGGGGGCTGGGGGTGGGGGTGTTATTAATGCAAATTTGGGTGGAGATGTGCTGGTGAGGCTTTCAAACCCTAACCTTTTGTAAGACATTATTACACCCATTTTGAAATCACTGGGAATGTATGCAATCTGATCGGCTCTCGACAGTGGAATTTATTCGCGAATCGCATTATTTTTTGTTCTAAGCCACATCCTTTTTCTAACCTATCGAAATGAAGACCTCGGTATCCTGATGTGAATAAACAAATAATAACATTGACAAAAAATGTATGATTTCAAAATGTGTAAGAAATGGTAATTGAACTTTGTGCCATGCAATGTTGGTCTGAAATCATACTTATGATTTTAAATCACGTGTAGTCTACGAATTTGCACTCCACTCAGTTCAATTTCTATGAAAAATCCGTTCATTTTTACAATCTGTTTAAGAATAGAGACCTTTAATTATGCGTAACCTTTATTCCATTATTGTTCGTTTCACATACTTTTCTGTAACTGACATCATAGAATTCTATGTTTTTGAAAATGTTGTTGGTACAGACACATGCGTAGGTCATGTAGAGCTCGCACGACAAACGTTCACACTGTGTTCAAGGCTACTGGTCCAGAAAGGCACCCTGTTGAGGACACTAAATAGCGAAATTGCATACCCCGTTTAATTAGGATTCAAGACCCTGAAAACCATACCCTGTCTGACGGCACATACCCATTCAGGCCAAACAAGGGAGTATACCCCTCTCCGGGTCAAACGTGCAGCACTTTGAATTTGAAGGGTTGGTTGCCCAGACACTGACACTGAGATTTGACATTATCTACACAAAGGATCTTAAAATAAGTTAGAACTAGGCCTTTTAAATCCAACAACGATTCAAGTCGCAAAAATTCCGAGTCAGATTTACTATATAACTGACCGATCCAATCTTGTAAAACCATTGGTTATAATATCACCACCAAACATTTCTCATAAGTGTAACACGAAGTTTGTCTCGAACATCCGGTCAGCAGTCTCCCCTTCCATTTCCGGTCTATACGTCTTCCCGAAACTTCCCGACAACAACTTCATGGCGACTGAAGAAGATGTATGGCTCGATTATAGCCGAATGCTTTATTCTTTGCCTTTACAAGGGTGTATTTGTTCAGCGCGTAAAATCGTGATTCGTGTAATTTCCTCAATAAACCCCAATGGATGGATTTTACAGCATCAAAGTCAGAAACCACAAATACCACGAATGTGTTTATCAAGTACATGCGGATCGAATCCACCATCATCCGTG
This sequence comes from Pachyseris speciosa, assembly GCA_016490735.1. Taxonomy (NCBI): domain Eukaryota; kingdom Metazoa; phylum Cnidaria; class Anthozoa; order Scleractinia; family Pachyseridae; genus Pachyseris; species Pachyseris speciosa. The sequence continues at coordinate 626,462 of JAEMWC010000375.1, forward strand.
TTTAAAACAGCTGAAACATCCTTACTGAGTCGATGCTCAATGGGAGAAACTGGGAAATTGGTCTTACTTTTCGAGCCTGCACTAGATTTGATCGAGAGAGACGAGCGAAAAGAGAAATGGACGCGATAATGGTATGCCTCATAAATTACCAAAATTTACAAGGTAGGCTTTCTGTCAAACTTCGTTTCAATCAATCGTAATGATCTAAAACATCACACACCACGTTTATTTCACAGACATGATGATAGAAAACATGTTTAGAGCTTAAACGCTTACTCTAATCCATTTTAGAGCAAACCAATCCAGTCTGAAAATGGCCAAATTTGAGGTGTTCTCAAATTTCCATCAAATGCGTTTATCTCCCATGGCCAAAATACAATTTTCTCCAAATAGATTTTCTGATATTTAGAAACTCTAATATATGTTTAAGCTCTGCTGCGAAGTTGGTGTCTGAGAAAAGAGTACTTTTGGAGAAATTGCGGAATTGATGGAGCTTGTTTTTGTTGTTTGTCAAAATGGCCGACAGGCAACATAGTAAAGGCTCTATTTCCTAGTTGTTTGTAGAAGTCAAAATACTTTAACAGCATTTGTTTGAAAGTAAAGGAATAGCCCTACCTCCTGGTGGAATGTCGTTTGAATTAGCTCACATTCACACAAGAAATAGACTCATAATTGTCGGCCATTTCAGAGTAAAACTTTTGCTCAGAACATGGGTTGGAGGCGGGTATGATTAATTGTGGTTACCATGACAACGAAACCTCAGGCGACCCTTATATGGCCATTTTCGTTCATCCCCCCAGTCAACCTACCTCCACACAAAAATGAAAGGGAGGGGGGGGTGGGGATGGAGGGTTAAAAATTGTCATTTCCAACTTTGCTTCACTTTCTCAGAGACCTGTTCCTAAGTATTGTTGAAAACAATTCAGCTTATCTGGTGATATGACCGCATCGGAACTGATATTAACTTTTTAGAGAGGACATGTTGCTAAGTATTGCATTTTGACAAGTTGCAGACCTCAACTTAGTAGATTATCAAGTCTAATAACAGGAGTTGCATGTCATAGTCCTCATGTTAATTGCCACTGAATACCATCTTGTCCGAAAGAGCAGCAGGTGACCACTGTGTGTACGTTCTTAGGTCCTTGTTTTTTTCTAAACTTCAGATGCAAATAAACTCCAATTCCATCTTCTTACTCGAGACCATTTTGTCGTTTCTTTCTTATCATGATATCTTCTCTCAAACTTTCTGTTTACCAAAGCATATATTCTAAACTTAAGTTTAGTTAAGCCTCATGGAAGAGTTGAATTTAAATTGGGTACGTGCTATATACCTTTGTAAGATCTTGTCAAGAAAACTGATCTAATATTTTTTCCCAACATGTCGAGACACATTAATGGATGTTAATATGTGTTTCTCATGATTTACTATCTTATTTCACCTGGAAAAAAAATTGATTGCATTTTTGAGATTCTGATTTTCGGTAGCATCTGCAAAAGTAATGTTTTGAACTAATAAAAGGAAAAGGCATATCCTTATAACAGCAAGCGTTAAGACGAAACAGGAAATAAATCTTGTGAAAGCTTCTGCCTTATAACTCGCTTTGCGCACGGTGGATTTTAGTGCGTCTGGTGGCAAAAAGTTTAAAGCATACAGTTCCTGTGCGCAAACCATTACCAACCAAAGAGTTGATGGAAAAATTGGAGAGCTGAGATTGGTGTCTGTACTGTTTTGCGTTTACAAAGACATATACATACTTACTAATCCTCTCCCCGTCGGGGCTTTTCAAGGATAGTTTACAATGTTTCTTTTGGGTGAGATCGGACGTCAGCCTGTAAAGGCGCCTCTGGCTGCCGCTATCAGTCCATATTTGATCTCACCCACCCACCCAATGGACCCACACATGAATGTCAAATGCAGATGAAAGGTAGAGATAGACCACTTCACCGGGAACTACGTCCCCTTCACTTATCGAACAGTGTGTCGGTTCTTTAACGTCCCACAGATTATTAGGTACAAGTGTTGTGAGACGGGACCTACGGTTTATCTTCCTTATCCGAGAAGACTAGAAAGTCTAACCATTTGCAGATGTTATTACAAAGGAAGCACTTTTCTCCTCAATTATTTTAAGACCTTAAGTGTTGGTCCGGCGGGAGTTTGAACCCGCGACCTCACGCACGCTAGTCCGGTGCTCTACCACTGAGCTAACCGGTTGGCGGTTAGATGATAAAATAATAAGCTAGTTTACCTTCTCCCTTAGGAATAGAAAATACCATTCACTAACAGAATTGATAAATGTGGAATTATTATCCATTTTGAGGATCTAAATAGATTTTTTTGCGTTGACAGTCAACTAAACTGAAAGTTAATATACTAAAGGAACCATGCAAACACAGTTTGCCACTCAGCTTTCGACACACATCTCTGTTGAAAGAAAAACTTTTTTGCCCCGAGTCGGAATCGAACCGACGTTCCCCAGTTCGATTCCGCCTCGGGGCAAAAAAAGTTTTTCTTTCAACAGAGATGTGTGTCGAAAGCTGAGTGGCAAACTGTGTTTGCATGGTTCCTTTAGTATATTGTTCTACGGCTTTCATGGCTTCGAAGGTATTTACATATATATAAACTGAAAGTGTATACTGAATATAAATTGAAGAATATCTGTGGTTCAAACTACGTCCATCTGCACCTGAACTGTTGAGCTTTACAGGTGAAATGCTAAAAAAATCACAGTTTACAATGATTGTTTATTAGGGGCATTTAGCATCGCTTTAATTTCTTCGTTCCCGTTTAAGAGCGAATGAAACTGTTCAAACCTACTACAACTGATAGGAACAGTTAAATTTATTTTGAAAACAGTTGAGACCGACCTAATCTCAGGCGGTGTTTCGAATTTCGGCACTTCTGAATGTCGATAATTTCAACTACACCTTACTCCACTTTTATTACTGATCCACCACACATGTCAGAGACTTGTGGACCGTAAAAAACTGGTCTCAAGGTGTGGTATTAATTCGTACAATATCGTGTGTTAAGGTGCTGCTTTAAATATGTTTGCTTTGAAAATTACTTACTATTAACCGGCTGGGTAACACCTCAAGACTAACACATAAAGTTGTCGGCACTACTCACCAGCATACAGTAGTGAGCCTAGTCCAAACGATATCCACGCAAGGAAAACGAAGCCTTTGAGAGAAACCATGCTTTTAGTTCCCTAAAAGTTCCTTGAGATTTGCTGTTGTAGAGAGCGAACTTTTTAAATCAACGGGTGAATTTAACTGTGTAACTCATTGATTATTCTGTCTTCCCGTGCCGGGTTAAATTATTAATAAAGCACTTCAGCAGTAACTTCCCGTTATTATATATGTTGCTCATGACACACAATTTTAAGTAGGTTTCGAAAATAAAAGGTGACTTTAAAATCCCTACTAACCTCCAGCCAGTTTTGTTTTCTGAAAGGTAGACATAGAATTTGTATAAAATTGTTTCTTGCCTCACTGACTATGTATTTTTGCTCATTTATTGTTACCGAGGAGGCACTATT